>JAAGEH010000273.1:1642055-1676315 GCA_011751065.1 Lasiurus cinereus | reverse complement strand
TTAGGGGTGATCAGGCAGGCAGGTGAGTGGTTAGGGGCAATTAGGTAGAGAGGCAGTCTGGTTAGGGGTGATTTCACAGGCAGGCAGTGTGCTTAGGGGCGATCAATTAGGCAGGCAGGCAGAGTGGTTAGGAGTGATCAATTAGATAAGTGAGTGGTTAGGGGCAATCATGCAGGCAGGCAGAGTGGTTAGGGGTGATCAGGCAGGTTGTGAGTGGTTAGGGGCAATCAAGTAGGCTGGCTAGTGATTAGGGGGGATAAGGCCAGCAGGCAAGTGGTTAGAGATGATCAGGCTGGTGAGTGGTTAGTAGCAACCAGGCAGAAAGGTAGAGTGGTTAAGGGCAATCAGGAAGGCAGGCTAGTGGTTAGGGATGATTAGGCAGGCAGACAGGTAGAGTTGTTAGGGGAGATCAGGCAGGCTGGCGAGTGATTAGGGGTAATTAACCAGGCATTCAGTGTAATTAGGGGCGGTCAATCAGGCATTTGAGTGGTTATAGGCAATCAGCCAGGCAAGCAGAGGCAGTATGGGGTGATTAGGCATACAGGTAGAGACAGTTAGTGGCAATCAGGTAGGCAGAATAGTTGAGGGGGATCAATCAGGGAGGTGAGTGGCTAGGGTCAATCAGGCAGGCAGGCTAATGGTTAAGGGTGATCATGCAGGCAGACAGAGTGGTTAGGTGCAATCAGGCATGCTGGTGAGTGGTTAGGAGCAACTAAGCAGGAAGGCAGAATGGTTAGGGGTGATCATGCAGGCAGATATGTACAGTAGTTAGGGGCAATCAGGCAGGCAGGCAGAATGGTTACAGGTGACCAGGCAGTCAGCAGAGTGGTTAGGGGCAATTAGGCAGGCAGGCAGAGATGTTTGGGGGAATCAGCAAGGCAAACGGATGGTTAGGGATGATCAGGCAGGCATGCAGGCAGGCAGAGTGGTAAGGGGCAATCAGGCAGGCAGACAGAGTGGTTAGAGGGGATGAGGCAGACAGGTGAACCACTAGGGGTGATCAGGCAGGCATGCAGAGTGGTTAGGGGTGATCAATCAGGCAGGCAAATGTTTAGGGGCAATCAAGCAGGCAGGTTAGTTGTTAGGGACGATCAATAATGCAGGTGGACAGAGTGCTTAGGGGTGATCAGGCAGGCAAGCAGAGTGGTTAGGGGCAATCAGGTAGGGTGGCTAGTGGTGAGGGGTGATAAGGCAAGCAGGCAAGTGGTTAGGAATGATCAGACTGGTGAGGGTTAGCAGCAACCAGGCAGGAAGGCAGAGTGGTTAAGGACAATCAGGCAGGCAGGCAGAGTAGTTAGGGGCCATCAATCAGACATGTGAGTGGTTAGGGGAAATCAAGCAGGCAGGCGAGTGGTTAGGGCCCATCAGGCAGCCTGGCCAGTGGAGTGGGTAGAGGATATCAGGCAGTCATGCAGAGTGGTTAGGGGTGATCAGACAGGCAGACAGAGTGGTTAGGGGGGATATGGCAGACAGGGGAGTAGTTAGGATCAACTAGGCAGGCAGGTCAGTGGTTAGGGTGATCAAACAGGCTGGTGAGTGGTTAGGGGCGATCAGGTAGGCAAGCAGATTGCTTAGGACACATGTGGCAGTCATGTGAGCAGTTAAGGGCGATCAAGCAGGCTGGTGAGTGTTTAGGGGTGATCAAACAAGCTGGTGAGTGTTTAGGGGTGGTCAGGCAGGCAGGCAGAGTGGTTAGGTGGGATCAGGCAGGCAGGCAAGTGGTTAGGAATGTTCAGGCAGGCAGGTCAGCAGGTAGAGTGGTTAGGGGCGATCAGGCAAGCTGGCTAGTGGTTACAGGTGATCAGGCAGCAGGTAGAGTGGTTAGGGGCAATCAGGAAGAGAGGCAGAGTGGTCAGTGGTGATCAGACAGGCTGGCTAGTGGTTAGGTGTGATCAGGCAGGCAGACGGGAGATTGGTTAGGGGCCATCAGGTTGGCAGGTGTGTGGTTAGGGGTGATCAGGCATGATGGCAGTGTGGTTAGGAATGATTTCGCAGGCAGGCAGTGTGGGTAGGGGCAATCTGGCAGGTAGGTAGAGTGGTTAGTGGTGATCAGGCAGGCTGGCTAGTGGTTAGGTGTGACCAGGCAGGCAGGCAAGTGGTTAGGGATGATCAGGCAGGCAGAGTGGTTAGGGGCAATCAGGCAGGCAGGCAGGCAGTGTTGTTAGGGGGATCAGGCAGGCTTACTGAGTGGTTAGGGGCCATTTGGCAGGCAGGCAGAATAGTTAGTTGTGATCATGCAGGCAGGCAGGCAGTGTTGTTAGGGGGATCAGGTAGGCAGGCAGAGCGATTATGAACAATCCGTCAGGCGGGTGAGTGGTTAGGGGTGACCAGGGAGGAAGGCAGAGTGGTTAAGGGCAATCAGTCTGGCAGGCAAGTGGTTAGGGAGGATAGGCAGGCAGGCTGGTAAATTGGTTAGGGGCATCAGGTAACTAGGCAGTGTGGTTAGGGGTGATCAGTAAGGCTGGCAAGTGGTTAGGGGCAATCAGAAAGACAGGCAAGTGGTTAGAGATTATCAGGCAGCAGACAGGTAGAGTGGTTAGGGTCAATCAGGCAGGCTAGCAAGTGGTTACGGGTTATCAGGCAGGCAGTCAAATCCTTAGGAGAGATTAGGCACATAGAGTTTATTAGAGGCAATCAGGGAAGCAGGCGAGTGGTTAGGGGTGATCATGCAGGCAGGTAGAGTGGTTAGGGGCAATCTGGCAAACTGGTGTGTGATTAGGGCGACCAGGCAGGAAGGCAGAGTGGTTATGGGCAATCAGGCTGGCAGGCAAATGGTTAGGGATGATAGGCAGGCAGGCAGATAGAGTGGTTAGTGGCCATCAGGCAGTCTGGGAGTGGTTAGGGGTGATCAGGCAGGAAGACAGAGTGGTTAGGGGTGATTAGCCAGGCAAGCAGAGTGGTTTTGGCAATCAGGCAGGTGGGCAGAGTGGTTAGGAACAATCAGGCAGGCAGAGTAGTTATGGGTGATCAGGCAGGCAGGTGATTGGTTAGGGGTGATCATGCAGGCAAGAGAGCAGTTGGAGTGATCAGGCATGCAGGTGAGCAGTTAGAGACGATCAGGCAGACAGGCAGAGAGTTTAGGGATGATCAAGCAGGCAGGTGAAAGGTTAGAGGTGATCAAGCATTCAGCAGAGTGGTTAGTGCGATCAGGCAGGCATGCACAGTGATTAGGGGTGATCAGTCAGTAAAGCAGGCAGGCATAGTGGTTAGGGATGATCAGGCAATTAGGCAGAGTGGTTACATTTGATCAGGAAGGCTCGTGAGTGGTTAAGGACGATCAGGCAGGCAGGCGAGTAATTAGGGGCGATCAGGCAGACAGGTGTTCAGGCAGGCAGGTGAGCATTTAGGGTTGATTAGGCAGGCAGGGTGAGGGTTTAGGAGCCAGTGGTCCTGGAATGTAAGAGGGATGCCTGACTGCTGGTTTAAGCCAGATCTCACAGGGATCCCTGAGGGATTGGGCCTAACCTGGCAGTCAGACATTTCCCATGTGGTCCCTGATTTAGAGAGGCTAAGGAACCTCCCCCCAAGTCTGTGTGCAATTTAGTGTACTGGGCCGCTAGTATATTGGCCCGGTGCATGAAATTTGTGCACGTTAAAAGGGAATTAATTAGAGAAAATAGTTTAACATTGCTATTTGCCCTTTCTCTATAACAGAAGTGTCAGAGATGAAAGAGAATTAGTAAAATGTATATGAAAACCTTCCTCCTGTCAGAGTCTGTGGTGCATCACGAGACCCAGAGTCAAGTCCCACATGCGCCTCAAAAATCACATGAGACCCAGACCCGGCTGCCCCCACCTCACCCAATTGGGCTAGATCTAGATCTGGCCAGTCCCACCCTTGTCAAGCCCCGCTGGGCAGGGTGTGTAGCCTCAGGTTCCCTGGCCCAGTGCCAGAATGGGGGGCGTGCCTTGAGGTCCCCCATCAAGCCCCGCCAGGTGGGGGACATGGCCTGAGATGCCCTGTTGAGCTCCGCTGGGTGGGAGGAATGGCCTGAGTTCTCCCATCAAGCCCCACCAGGCAGGGGGGCACAGCCGCAGATCCCCGTCAAGCCCTGCTGGGTGGGGGCATGGCCTGAGTTCCCCTGACCCAGCACTGGGGGTGCACCTTGAAGTCCCCTGTCAAGCACTGCCGGGGGGGGGACATGGCCTGAGGTCTCCTGTCAAGCCCTGTTGGGTGGGAGGAGCAGCCTGAGGTCCCCTAGCCCAGCACTAGGATGGGAAGTGTACCTTGAGGTCCCCTGTGAAGCCCCACTGGGCGAGGGGTATGGCCTCAGGTCCCCTGGCCTGATGCCAGGGCAAGGAACAAGGCCTGAGGTCCCCAACAAGCCCTGCAGGGTGGGGGGCATGGCCTGAGGTCCCCTGTCAAGTCCCATAGGGGTGAGGGAGGGCATAGCCTCAGGTCCCTGCTGATTGCTTGTTAAGGCTCCTTAAGGGAACTCGGCCTCAGCTGTGGGTGCAGCCATCTTTGTGACAGAGTGATGATCAATTTGGATATTTCCTCTTTATTATACAGGATAGCCCAGTGGTTGGCAAACTGTGGCTTGCGAGCCACATGTGGCTGTTTGGTCCCTTGAGTGTGGTTCTTCTACAAAATACCATGGCCTGGGCAAGTCTATTTTGAAGAAGTGGCATTAGAAGAGTTTTAAGTTTAAAAAATTTGGCTCTCCAAAGAAATTTCAATCGTTGTCCTGTTGATATTTGGCTCTGTTGACTAATGAGTTTGCTGACCACTGGGATAGCCTCAGCTATCATTAGGTCTGAACGACTGGTTGACCAATTGCTATGGCGCACACTGACCAGCAGGGGCACACACTCAACACAGGAGCTGCCCTCTGGTGGTCAGTTCTCTCCCACAGTGGAAGAACTGCTCAGCTGACCGACCTGTCTCGGTGGCCATCTAGCTGGATGGCAGCCACTCACTCCTGCTGTAGTCCTATAGGTTCAATCTCTGAAGAACTGGTCAGGTACCTAAAAACTAGTGCCTCTGGCAAATCCCAACAATGCTGCCAGCCTCTTGGAAGTCAGCCTCAGGCACCACAGCTGCTTCCCCTCCCTAGATGCTCCGCAAGGAAAAAAATGATATAAAAGCAGTTGCCAGGTGGCTCCTGACAACCAGCGCAAATGTCAGCAGGATGGATCTGGATCTTGAGCTGGCAAGGGCATTCTACAGCCTACCCTGAGGGCCTATCGAGTCCCGGCCATTCCCTCAACCCCCTTAGGATGGGCTCCAGATGCATGGCTCACCACTGGTGGCTGGTGAGCTGAGGTGCACCACAAGCCTATCCTGATCAGGAGTGACTGGGTGCAAGCCCACAGCAGGTGAAGTGAGGCCTGGATGAGCAGAGCAGCAGGCAGCAGCAGAAGGCAACGTTGGACTGCCGGTTTCGGCTGATCCCTGCAGGCCACCTGGATGGATCCCACCTGAGCACAAATTCATATACCAGGCCTCTAATTACCCTATCTAACAAAAGAGCAATATGCAAATTAACCATCACTCCATTAAACCCACCAGCCAATCAGGAGTGAGTATGCAAATTAACCACAACCAAGATGGCTGTGGCCATGGAGCAAGCAGGAGGGAGGCTTGGGTTTCCCTGGCGATGGAGAAAGCCAAGCTTTCCACACATCCTGGTGGACTCAGGCCTCCAGTCAAGGCTACAAAGTTTCAAGTATAGAAGATAAATAAATCCCAACAAAAATGGCGGCAGCCACAGACCTGGAGAGAGCAGGAGTTTAGGGTTGCCCCTGGCAATGGAGGAAGCCAAGCTTCTGCAGCCCTGGCCTGTCTTAGCTTCTGCTTAAGGCTACAAAGTTTCAATTGTGGAAGATAAATAAATCCCAGATACCAGGGCCTCTGCTTAGGTCACCAGCAGGCGTAGCTGGCCTGCAAACCACCACAGGCCCCTTGCCCAGGCCACCTCATGCCCCAAGGGAATACCCACCCTGATCTAGGACACCCCTCAGGGCAAACCAGCTGACCCCCACCCACGGACCAGGCCTCTATCCTATCTAATAAAAGAGTAATATGCAGATTGACCATCACTCCAATACACAAGATGACTGCCCCCATGTGGTCAAAGATCCTGCCCCCATGTGAACACAAGATGGCCACCATAAGATGGCCAGCAGGGGAGGGCAGTTGGGAGGGACCAGCTCTGCAAGGGAGGGCAGTTAGGGGTGACCAGGCTGGCAGAGGAGGGAAGTTGGGAGTAATCAGGCCTGTGGGGAAAGGCAGTTGGGGGTGATCCTGGTGGGACATCCCTCGAGGGGTCCCAGATTGGAGAGGGTGCAGGCTGGGCTGAGGGACACTGCCACCCCCCCCACCTGCATGAATTTCGTGCACTCTGCCTCTAGTAAATATATAACCCCTTATATTGTCGGGATCAGTTGAGCATTCATGCTCAGTTCTGCCCCCAGAGAGATTGTAAATGTAACTACTGTACTTACTTGATGGAGAATGTTTCAGGCTATGTCTGTGCCTTGGTTGCTGCTCTTTCCATGAAATTCAATGTCCCCCTACCTCACGACCCAACCATCAGTCCCCCTCCACTCTCAGCCCAATTTCACTTCCACATTCACAGTTTTCGTTGACATCGGCTTTGGTGTAATGTGGAACACATATGAATTCCAGTGCTGGTCCTGACACTTAAGTCATTCTGCTATTAAGCCTCAGTTTTCTCATCTGCAAAACGACAGCCTTACCTACTTGGAAGGTTTTGGGACAGCATTAATGAAGGATGGATGTAAAGCATCTAACTCACTGTACCGAATCCAAAATATCCTTAAATTAATAAATGGTGACTGTTGCCCTGACTGGTGTGGCTCAGTGGATAGAGCGTTGGCCTGCGGACTGAAAGGTCCTGGGTTCGATTCCAGTCAAAGGCATGTTCTTTGGTTGCGGGCACATCCCCAGCGGGAAGTGTGCAGGAGGCACCTGATCAATGTTTCTCTCTCAAAGATGTTTCTAATTCTCTATTCCTCTCCCTTCCTCTCTGTAAAAAAAAAAAAAATCAATAAAATCAATAAATCAATCAATAAATAAATGGTGACTGTTATCTGTCACATATCTCTGATTCACCTGGCACAGGGGAGGTCATGCGACACACAGTCAGGAAATATATTTTGGATTGGATTAGAGAGAAATGTCAAAGGTTGGAAGAATGAAACATGAGAAATCACATACAAAACCGGATCTGTGGCCAAGAACTCACTCTTCAGGTTCCTTTATCTCCTCTAAAGTTCAAGAGCAGGCTTACCCTGGCTGCTGTTGCTCAGTTGGTTGAGCATCATCTCACACCTCCAAGAGGTTGCAGGTTCTATCCACCTGGTTGCGTGCTCGATCTCCAGGAGGGGACATACAGGAGGCAGCCAATCGATGTTCCATTCTCCCATCAATATTTCTCTTTCTCCCTCTTCCTTCCCCCATCTCTAAAAATCAATAAAAAGTATTTTAAAAAAGAAAGCAGGCTTTTTGTGAAGTGGTGCTTCAAAATATATCAGTATCTGTACATTTGAAACTATGTCTATAGATAACAATACTATATACTTTTAAAATTTGCTAAGAGGGTGGGTCTTATATTAAGTATTCTTGTCACACAAAAGATAATCAATGCAATTCACTCCAGTGGTCGGCAAACTGAAGCGCATGAGCCATACGAGGCTTTCAAGCCACGGTTTGCCGCTCTGTTGCAGACCACTGACCTAGACTCTCGATTCCAATAATTACAGACTGTTGTTGTTCCTTGTGATTAAGTCCCTACCCCAGTGGTCGGCAAACTCATTAGTCAACAGAGTGGCAAACTGCGGCTCTCGAGCCGCATGTGGCTCTCGAGCCACAGTTTGCCAACAACGGATCCAGTCGATCAATGATTCTCTCTCATCATTGATGTTTCCATCTCTCTCTCCCTTTCCCTCCCTCTCTGAAAGCAATACAAAATTTTTTTAAAAGAAATGTAAATTTAAAAAAAAATAAATGACCCAATACATTTGAAATACAGATTTCAGTTGCTGAATTTATCAGGGACTCTTTCGGAAACGTGTGCATATGTGTTTGTTAGTAGGTGTTCTATGAATGATATGACAAGGCATGTGTTCAATATACTCCTTGAGTCTCTAATATATGTACCTTTTTAGAGGATGGAAGAAGAACAGCAATGGGAAAGTTCAAGGGTACCTCAGAAGAAAAAGGGGAAAAAGTTAGTGGAACGCTCCAGATGGAGATATGTCAAGTCCGCCACACCTTATCAAACTGACAGAAAAGCTAAAACCTCTTCACGCGATGCAGATCAGAACCGATTCAAATGTGAATGCTACTACTGCCTGAGATATGTGGGCACCACTTCTGGGCTCTCCACTGGGAAGGAAGCAACCACCTCTCATTCTTCCCCCTGTGATAAGATTATACAGCAACTCAACAACTTAAAGCTCAACTCTGAGAAGACCCCTCCCCCTCTCTGACAAGAGAGAACAGGAAAGGGATGAGAAGAGACAAAAACAGAGAGCAAAACAGCAACAGGATGTTTCAGAGGCTCCCAAAAGAATGGGCAGATCACATCTAAGACTTTCACCCTCAGGCGAAGAAAGATCAGAAGAGATGGGGTGGTGAGGGCCAACGTTGCCAACCCCTCCGGTGGAATACTTTTGGGAACAGAGAACCAATAACAGCATCCGGCCTGTGCCAGAGCCTTAGCTGGCGAGTCAATCCAGCTCCAGAAACACAGCCATCTTTCCTTTGGTAATTTTAGTGCCACCTTGGGGCATGCTGGGAGCGGTTTCTCCATGGCACGAGCAACTAGATAGCGATGTATCTCTCCACAATACTCTTCCCTTGGTGCAAGACATCATTTTTCCTCTTTGGGTTTCAACTTTTCTTCCCTTACCTTGTCGCCAATAAATTATAAAGCATCTGTGGAGTAGTTCTGGCGCGTTTTTTAAAAAAAATACTGTCATTACATTTTGTTGATTGAGTCCCAGAAGAAGCACTAGGCCTGATGGTGTGTGTGCGTGTGCGTGCGCGCATGTGTTCTGCTTTTTCTGTTTTTAATTTTAAACAATCATACATGGCCGAAACCGGTTTGGCTCAGTGGATAGAGCGTCGGCCTGCAGACTGAAAGGTCCCAGGTTTGATTCCGGTCAAGGGCACATATCTTGGTGCACGGGCACATCCCCAGTGGGGGTTGTGCAAGAGGCAGCTGATGGATGTTTCTCTCTCATCGATATTTCTAGCTCACTAGCTCTCTCCCTTCCTCTCTATAAAAAATCTATAAAATATATTTTTTAAAAAATCATATATGCACAGGGACATTGCAAAGATAGTGCAGATAGGTCTTATGTACCCTTCACCCCGTCTCTCTCAAGATATTTACTGTTCATATATCCTCCAAGGTAATTATATCTTGCAGAACTGTCATACCATACCAAAAGCAGGAAATTGGCATTGGCACAAAGCATATGTATGATTCTATGTAATTTTGTCATATGTGTAGTTTTGGATAACCACTACTACCATCAAGAGGCAAAACTCTGTCCTAGCTGGTTTGGCTCAGTGGATAGAGCATCGGCCTGCAGACTGAAGGATCCTGGGTTCGATTCTGGTCAAGGGCACATGCCTGGGCTGCAGGCTCAATCCCCAGTAGGGGGCGTTCAGGAGCAGCCGGTCGATGTTCTCTCTCACCATTGATGTTTCTGTCTCTCTCTCCCTCTTCCTTCCTTCTCTGAAATCAATAAAAATATTTTTAAATAATTTTTAAATCTATTTTATTGATTTTTTTCACAGAGAGAAAGGGATAAGGATAGAGAGTTGGAAACATTGATTCGAAACATCGATCAGCTGCCTCCTACACATCCCCTCCCGGGGATGATGTGCCCGCAACCAAGGTACATGCCCTTGACTGGAATCAAACCTGGGACCCTTCAGTTTGTAGGCCAACGCTCTATCCACCGAGCCAAACCGGTTAGGGCTATAAATTTTTTTTTTTTTAAAAAAGAGGCAAAACTCTTCCATCACCACAAAGATCTTCCTTGTGCCACTTCGTAGTCACACCTACAGCCTTCCCTAGTACCATCCCTAAGCAACCACTAAACTGCTCTCCATCTTTATAACTGTTTCATTTCCAGGTTGTTAAATAAAAAGGAATGCAAAAGAGGGGGAGGCAGGAGGAGGAGGTGGGTAAAAGGGGTAAATGGGAGGAAGCCTGCAATAATGTCAACGTTAAAAGTTTTTAATAAAAAAAGTAATCATGCAGTATGTGACCTTTTGGAATTGGATTTTTTTTCTTTTTTACTCGGCATAGTTCTTGAGGTCCATATCAATTGTTGTATGTATCAAACGTTCATTTCGTTTTATTGCTGAGTAGTATTCCGTGATATGGATGTGCCACAGTGTCTTTAGACATACAGATGTTGAACATTTTGATTGTCAGATTTTAGCTATTACAAACAAAGCTACTATGAACAGTGGTATACACATTTTTGTGTGGATATAAGTTTTCATTTATCTGGGATAAAGACTCAGGAGTATAGTTGTTGGGTCATATGTTCAGTGTAGGTTTAGTTTTTTCAACAAAATATTTTTATTGATTTCAGAGAGGAAGAGAGAGAGAGAAATATCAATGAGAAGAGGGAATCATTGATTGACTGCCTCCTGCATGTTGGACTGAGCCAGGCATGTGCCCTTGATCAGAAATGAACCTGGGACCCTTTGGTCCACAGGCCGATGCTCTAACCATTGAGCAAACTGGCTAGGGCTTAGTTTCTTCCTTTTTTTTTTTTTTAAAGAAACTGCCCAACTAATTGCCAGAGTGACTTCCTTTGCATGTACCTGCCATCAGTGTATGAAACATTCCTATCCTGCATTTGCTATTTTTATTATTTTATATTTGGCTGTTATAATACTTGCATACCCATATAGCACCACTCTGCTAATTTGCATTTCCCTAGATGTTGAGTATATTTTCATGTGTTTGTTAGCCACCCATATGACCTCTTCTGTGGAATGTCTTTATGTCTTTTTCCCCTTTTTCTAACGGGCACGTTCGTATTTTCACTATCTTGAAGTCCTTTATATATTCTGGTTTTGGGTCTGTTGTCAGATACGTGTTTGCCAATGTTTTCTCACAGCCTGGAGCTTGTCTTTCATCCTCTAAACAGGGACTATATCATTCATTTTCTTTTGTGGATTGTGCTTTTGTGGCCTTGTATCACCATGTGACCGAGGACTGAGCCTAATGGCAGCACCGTTATCTAAGGGCATTGCTAAACCACACGCTGACCCAGTGGCCACAGGTATATTTGGAGAAACGTTTACCATGCAGAGATGTATGAACGGTGACACAATCAAAAAGGTTAAGAAAACGGGTGACTGTATTTAATTTATGAAAGTGAGCAAATTCCTTGTAAGCATGACACAAATCCCAGAATCAGAAGGCAGTGATCGTCAAAGTGTCCATGTAAGCATGGCATTACAATACGTTTCTGTCACCGCCATGTGTCTGAAACATATTGCCCATGAAGGTTACCCTTAGCGTGTCTGTCCACAAAGTTTCTGGAAGCACAGGAATGACTGGGGGTGGGAGAAACCACACTTCCAGCCGTTTTCTAGACCAGGGCTGACCTAGAGATGCCAACGCTCTGTGGCCTTGGCACGGAAACCTCAACTACTGTCTCAGGAGCCCAAACCAGCCTGAGACATGCTAATATCTGCGCATGCCCATAGCCGCGCAGGCCCACTGCTGCACGTGCCCATAGCTGCGCATGCGCTTTTCAGACCATGCACATCACTGCGCAAGCCTGAGTCCGTTGCTGCGCATGCGCCTTGGTGTCCGAGTTCTGGGATGAGAACTGCGCCACAGGCGGCCGTGTGCCAGCCATTTTGAATCTTTCTCGCTGGTTGACTTTCAACTGGTAGGTGCCCAGGGCAGCCCCCCGGGACTTTCATTGCCTGTGGGGGCCGTGAGGAGGGGCCCGCGGGGTGCGGTGGGGCAGGGCTGCGGGTGCTGTGGCCTCCCAGGAGGACGGTCCTCGAGGTCCGGGCCTGTCTCCTCGCGGGCATCATGGCCGCCGTGGCCTGGGAGTCCTCACGTGACCGGGACCAGGAGGGCGCGGGCCCGCGGGGGCAGGGCCGGGTGAAGCGGGTGGGGACAGGGTGGCAGGGGTCTGGGTGCGGGACTCGCTGAGCGGCCCACAGAGCCCAGGCCCGCAGGCCTCGCGGGGCCCCCGGCGGCGGCGGGGCTGGGGGAGGGCCTGGAGGCGGGAAAGCTGCGCCCCAAGCGGAGGCCCATTCTGAGGGAGAGACGGGCACAGCCATCTATATCTCAAAGACTTTTGAGAAAACAGAGACATTAAGTCAAGAAATGAGCCTGTCTGTATTTTCCCACAAAACTTTATTGATGGGGGAGAAGGTGCCCAGTAAATAGGAGTATGACAAAATCAGTTACTCAAGTTCCTTCATTCATGAGTTTAGCTGTGAAACTGGACTTCATCAGAAAAGTTCTCCATTTTTCATCAAATGTGTAAGGCTGTTTGTATGCCTGTTTGATGCCCACATAAACAAGGGCCTATTTGGTGTTATTAGAAAGCATGAGCATTTGCCTGGGACTTGCCTTGAAAGTATTTTTGAAGTTGAAAATAAAATGACAGGTATAGCCATCATCTTAAGTGAATTTTCTAAATCTCAGTATTTCAGTTTGAAGTATGAGTGAGCAAGCAAAATCAGCATCCAAACCTAAAGAAGAAGGAGATGATCAAGAGTTTTCACACTTGGCTGGACCTAGAACTGTAAGTGCTTTGATATTTCATGTTTTCTGTTCACAGATATCTATTTTGGGGAAAATGTTTTTGAACTAGTATAGCTACACCGATGAAAGTCTTCCATGCTGATAAGAAGTAAAAATTGAATCTCATGAAGGAAACATTGATCCGGGAGGATTACATTCTCGTGTTGCCTAGATAGATGTTGTTATGATTTCTAGAAATTGCACAACTCCTTTCTCATGCTTAACAACAGATTGTTCACATCCACCTCAGTGTAGATTAAAATAGTTTCTAAAGTCCTTGTTGATAACTTTTCTTGGAGTAGTCGCTCATGGGAAGAATAACTTTGTTAAGAATAATTATATAGAAGTAGAGACCCAATGCATGAAATTCGTGCAAGAGGCTCAACCCTTGCAGCCCTGGTTTCATCTGGAAGGTCATCTGGCTGTCCAGTCTAATTAGCATATTACGCTTTTATTATTATAGATATTATAGATAGTACTGGAAAATGTCACTAGACTTACTTACATTATTTATGTGTTATGTATATTTATATTATTGTCACACACATTCCCCTAGGCCCAGCAGCCCAGTGACGAGCAACTTGAACAACCAGAGCCACCAATTGAGAATCAGGATAATATCATACCTGGTCAAGAGCCAGAAGATGAAGGAGTATTTGAGGTTCAAGGTGAAAAGAAAGGGAAGAAGACTGCCAGAAGGGGAGGGTGGGAGAATTGTATGCGTGCATCATGCATTATAACACACCAGTGATAGGAGGAAATACAGCATTAGAGAAGATATTAAACATTTCCTACAATTTGGCTGGAAAATTAAAGCAGGCCTGCAGCCAAGAGCAGTTAACCTTCATAAATGAGAAAACTGAAGCTTGGTAATGGTGTCTTAGCAAAGAGTATTTGAATGGTGGAAACAGAACTCATGTTTTACTCCAAAGTTTGTGTTCTTTCTACTATCCATGTTGCTAAAAGAAAATTTGCTTTTGTTTCAGATGCTTACTATTCAAATTTCTGTGCTGTAAGATGGCTCAGTACTGGCACAGGAATAGACTCAGTTCAAGGGAATAAAGTCTAGATTAAGGATCAAGTCTAGAAAAAGAGTTTAATGAATGGTAGCCATTGTTTACTTTGATGAATATTTTTATGTGGTAGCTTGGTAAAAGCTGGATAGTTCAAGGTATTGGCATGCAGGTATCTGATTTAGTGTTATTATTAAAGTGTCTTTTAAATGATGGATAAGTCATTTTATGGTTAAGAAAGTCAAAAGGTTTTGTTCCTAAAATTAAATGCTAGTGAGAGACATGAATTCTGCCTTGAGCCCACAATCTAGTCAGAGAGACTGACATCACTGATTTAATGTGAAAAATATAATGACAAATACAATAATAAAAGTACAGAAAGAGCAATTAAATTGAGGACAATGTTGAGAAAGAAAAAGGGTAATTACTTTTGAAAAACCTTTCTTTCTTTTTTTGGCACCAGAGTCCTGAAATAATTCCTTTTGGGGTTCTAATGTATCATATTTATCACCACACTAGCCTACAGGCTTTCCTTTTATAATACTGACAGGATGAAAAAATATATATACAGTGCTTAAATTAATAACCATTTTATTGGTAAGGGCCTGCCCTCGAGGCTGATCAACAGGAACCGATTCTGGAAGACACTAGGGATCAGTGTGGAGATGGTCCTGACATCATGGAGCACATTCTATCAAATTTGGAGCCTGTTATAGTGCCGGAAGCAGGTATGTGATCCATTCAGAATGAAAGTTAAGAGGTTTCTGTTTTCCACAATATTGTATTTTTATTATTATAGAGGTGTCATTACTGATACTTTACGTATAAATATTCCTTGAAAGGTAGTTTCGATTCTACATGCATGACTTATAAACTATGAGAGATAGAAACAAATTGGGTCAAATCCATATCCTATCCTATATAATAAAAGCTCAGTGACCAAACAGCAGAAAGACCAGTTGACCAGTCGCTATGATGTGCACCGATCACCAAAGGGCAGACACTCAATGCACAAGCTGCCCCCTGGTGGTCAGTGCACTCACAGGAATGAGTGGTGCTCCCACAGTGGGCTGATCCCTGCAGGCCATGCCCCCGACCAGTGCACAAATCCCATGCACTGGGCCTCTAGTTGAATTATAAAATGTGAAGACGTTTTTCTTATTGTTTAATATTAAGTCCTTTAATGAACAGCTAATGATTTCCAGATACTATTATAAAGGTCTGCTTTTTACAAGTATATAGTACATTTGTAACACAGATCAACTTGTGTGAAACATGTTGAAGCATGGAAGTAGGTTCGAATACCAGCTCTAACAAAATTTGTATGACACTGTACAGTCTCTTTCTAACCCCCATTTTGCTATTATAAAAAAATAAAGTTGAAATCAGGTATTTAAGAATAAATTTCAATTTGTATTTTTGCATTCTCTGGTTCTGTTAAATACAATGCATAGGATACAATGATAACCTGTTTCTCATGTGTTGTTTTTTTTTTATCATAAATTATCAAACACTAGCCAGAGGCAAATTATAACATCTGAGATGAAGTTTCATGGCTTCTAAGAAAGTGAACACTCTACTTGATGTTTGTTTTTCCATATTGAGACCTAGATCCTGTCTTATATTCTGTCAATTTTTTTTTCATTTTTCTGATTTTAAATAATAATTTTATTTTAAATCCTCCCCCAAATGAAGCCTGAAATGACTGAATAATACAATGGCAGGAAACAGTCTAGTTCCTAGTTTCTGCATTTGAATAGTAGGGACTAATACACATAGTGTTGTTCAAGGTGGGGATGAGTAAGATACATGTGCTAAGCATACTCCCTGTCTCTACCATTGGTCTTAATGAGCTACTGTTTCAGTAAAAAAATATGATCACCTCTAATCGTGTCAAAGGTCGTATATCTCCAGTTTATGTCCTTGAAACCCCAACTGATAAGATTTGAAGTTCAAAGTCTATATAGGTGATGTGTTTTCTGAATAAGCAATATAAGTATTTCTTACACTTGTATTTTCCAAAGTGCGTGCTTTTAATTACACAGCTACTGAATTTAAAGGAGACACTTGAGTTTAGGAGAAAAATTATCCTGCATTATCTCCTATTTGTGTTCACTCTACATTTCTGTTTCATTCCATCAGAATATTTACATTAAAATATTGTTTTCAGACTACGTTCACAAACCAATTTAATACAGCTAAAATGCATTCATGTGTACAAGATATTCACACGTGTTAATAAGTATATATTAAAAATGAATACATTTATAAACTCTAAATAAACATTTTTAAAATGTGGATGAAATTTGCTAGGAAACCAAAAATTATTGAACATACCACAGGAGTAACTGCATATCTAAACGTTAAACATACTATGGGTGGGCTTTTCAAATTTGTCCAAGTTACCCCTAAAAAGCACATACCTTTTAGAAGCAAAGAATGATATACATGTGAGATCATTCCCTTCCTTATGTGTGTTGTCTCTCTCCCTCTCCCTCGTGCCCTCTTCTTGCCAGATCTCAAGAAATGGTAGTATTTTCCTTCATATTTTGTTGGCCCCAGAATGATATGGCTTAAAACTAATGTGGCCATATAGTTTATTTTGTAAACCAAAACACCTTTAACTGCTTAAAGCCGCGTTAATTATAATTAAACTGGGGATATGAGTGGAAAAGAGGACCTTATTATACTAATTAAAACAAACACATAAAGTCTGAAATAGCCCAAAGAAACATTTTTGCACTTTTCCACAATACAGAGAAAACAATTGAATTGGCTTTTCTATTTACTTTACCTAAGCAGTTCCAAGTACGGCATTATTTTGCCTACCCTTTTTTTTTTCTCCCAGAGTGTTAATTCAAGTCAAAACATCTAAAATTATACTTAATTTTTTTTTATTTTGTTTGCTAGGTGTTCAACTTGCAGTTTTACTGAAGTTATTGGATTTTTGCTTTATACTTAAATCTCACTTTAGTTTCCTTTGATTTAATCTGTTCTGAAGTCTTTGTGTCCTACACCACTAGAAAGAGTGGTATGTTTTTTCTTGTTGTTTTGTTTTGTTTTATATTTTATTGATTTTTTACAGAGAGGAAGGGAGAGAGATAGAAAGTCAGAAACATCAATGAGAGAGAGACATCGGTCAGCCGCCTCCTGCACGCCCCACACTGGAGATGTGCCCGCCACCAAAGTACATGCCCCCGACCAGAATCAAACCTGGGACCTTTCAGTCCGCAAGCCGATGCTCTATCCACTGAGCCAAACCGGTCTCTGCAAGAGTGGTATGTTTTAAGATATCATTAATATATCTTAAAGTCTACCTCCAAAGTCTCTCCAGAGGTTTAAGTATATGTAAGCCAGAGGATCATCCTTAGAATTCCAGTTTTAGTCCACTCATAAAACCCAAACTGTAGTGTCCTTTGTATATCTATAATGTAAATAAAACTCTGCTAAGTGATGTTCCCAACTGTTATGTTTACATTATAGGTGAAGGGCAACCTTACCTGTGAATGAAGACAAGCAGAAGCCATGCACCATACATGCTGTCAATATTTTGAAAATTGGACAGTTTAAGTTCTCTCAATAAAGTTTGACAGTTCGCTCAAAATAATTCTTGCTCATGTACTGTTAAATTTACTCCTAAATTTTTGATGCTATCATAAATTGTCTTTTTCTGAACTTTTATATTCCGTTGTCTGATATACCGTATTTTCCGGCGTATAAGACGACCCCCAACTTTCATAGTTAAAATATAGAGTTTGGGATATACTCACCCTATAAGATGACACCTGGCGTATAAGATGACCCCCGACTTTTGAGAAGATTTCGTGGGTTAAAAAGGCATCTTATAGGCTGGAAAATACACAGTATAAAGGCACTTTTTTTTTTTTTAGATATTGATGCTCTAACCTGTAACCTTGCCAAATAATGTTTATTAATTCCCAGTTCCGCCATCTTTCTCATGAGTAATCAGTGAAAGTACATTCAGAAGAACTTGCAGGAAGATGCACTGACCCATTGTATCTGTGACTCTCAAGAGTTCCATACTCACATGCTAGCCCTCACTGGGTCCTTATCACCTTGTTAAAATGTTAACTGAAGTTTTCTCATCCACTTGTATGATGTCCCCATACTCTTCCTATCTCTGGGCTAGGTGAGTCAGCCTTCTTGTCCTGACTCACCTTGAGGTGCCTTTTCCCCTTAGATTTCAGGCTAGTGCATCACCTTGAAAGTTAAGTTCTATGGTGAGCTTAAGAAGAGTTATGATTTTGTACATTATATGGCATTTTCTTTCCAGTAGTGTAGGAGTATGATTCCCCCTCCCCCCAGAACAACCCTATGTGGTTACAGAAAATAGCAAATATACTCATATGCTAAAGGAAGAAATTGGTAATTATTCCTAACTTTATCCTTATTTACAGATGAGGAAACTTAACCATATGTGGGTAAATGATGATCTCCAAAGTCACACCAGGAGTAATTATTGACAAAGCCATATGCTGATGAATTGCTATCCATATTTTCAGCTTCGGCCTCTCTGCTAAGCTACAGGCTTTCTGGACAACTGTTAGTCCCACAGGGAACTTATACTCAACATATCCACACTGAACTCATCTCCCCTCTGCTCTGAAAATGTGCACTCTTCTAGTGCAACCTAACATAGTGAATTTCGCTCTATCAATTTTTACCAAACCAGAAATCTTTAAGGCCATAAATTATTTGAGAGACTGACTCTGGCCCCTTAAACTAAGGTGGGTTTCTCCCGCTATGCACAGAGCAGAGACCACAGAAAACTTTTATTTTAATGAGCACTCTCCCCATCATTGATTGTTTCATTACCATGTTCTTCAGTACTATGTATCTTTTGCTTGCCTCTTAAACCCAAGTACGAATGCAGTTTCTGGCACCCAGTTTTGGGGAAAGAAAACTGTCACCATTATAATAGGACTAATAAATCAGTGTGTATATGGACATAAATTTCTAGTTCATCAAGCAGAATTTGAACCTTACTGAACAGATAAAACTAAAGGACTTGAAATTTTAACTAATTAGAACATGTTGACTATTTATTGAACTCATTAGCCAATGTGGAAATCCATAAACTGTTAACATGGGTTGGAAGGAGAATTGATGAACAGGGATCTATATACTGAGTGGCCAGATTATGATGATCTCTGAACGCATAATAATCTGGCCAGCCACTCAGTGTATATCCTATGTAATAAAAGGCTAATATACAAATTGTACCCTCGACTAGGAGTTCGACCAGCAGGCAGGCCGGCCAACTTCCCATGTCCTCTCCCCCTGGCCAGGCTGGCCGGACCTCACCCATGCACAAATTCAGGCACCGGACCTCATATATATGTGTGTGTGTGTTTGTGTGTGTATATACACACACACTCGCCAGGTTATTATCTCTCAATGCATAATAATCTGGCCACTCAGTGTATATTCATGTAAATATATACTTAAAATGGGTTTGTTAATAGATACAAACATGACTAACAGCCCAAAAAGCCATAGAATTTGGGGTTATCTTTTCAACCTGATGTAAATCAATTGCCTCTCTGAGCTGTATACCACACAAACTTCACTTGCATTGACATAGAAATAATTTGTATTTCACTCAGACAAGAATTATTTTCATTTCCACCAGTTTTCTTCAAAGTAACCTCTTCCTCTACAGAATTGTAAAAGATCCCAGCCAATAGAAAGTCAATCAATACTATAATACCCAGCACTGCACTAAAAGAACACTCAAATTTTGAATAAATTTTCAAGGTCTCCTCCACTGTGGGTATAAATAATTTCACAAAATGCCTGCTCTCATTTAATTTGGCATAATTATTTTCATAAGTAATATGTAAATTACCTTTAGCTAGTATAACTATTTTTTAATAATGTAGACATCAGTAAGTTTGCTTTTCAAATCTACAGTAATAAAATGTTGAGCAATTCCTATTCCCTAATGATGAGATCTTCCAGGAAGTTGCCATAATGAATCTTGAATTAGATCTTTAAAAATGTCTTATATTATTTATTCTTCTACCCTTAGAATAGAAAACCAAGCCCAAGAAATTAACTTTGCCATATTTCACTTGAAGTCCGTGTAAATTTCAGAGGGTTTTCTCACTTCAAATCCCCCCCAATCTATGGTTCCTGGCCAGCCAGAAAGTGTCCACTTTACTACCTCAAAGAATGGGAACCCACCCTGTAAGTTAGGTATGAGGATCGTTTTCCTGGGAATATGTTGCAGGCACTGGCTCGCCTGTAAAGTCAACACTTGCTTAGCAGGGGACTTGATATAACTAATTCAGTGAGAATCATCCAGAGGTGACACAAAGTGTTGCCTGGGTCTACAATGATTTGCACAAAGATCTTCAATCAGAGGTGGAGGGGACCTCCCTTCCAACAGGGAATATTTAGCAACATCTGCAGACATTTTTCCATTGTCACGCCTGGGGAGTGTAGGTTACTTCTAAAACCTAGTGAATAGAGAGAGAAACCAAGATGGAGGCATAGGTAAGCACCTGAACTACTCCTGGTACAACAATTTCAAAACTACAACTAAAAGACAAAACGGACATCACCCATCAACCATTTCCATTGGCTGAGTGGAAATTCTACAATTAGAAGGAAAGAGAAAAGCACACTGAGACAGGAGCTGCGGAAGGAAGAGGTGCAGAGGTGTGCATGCAGAGAGGGCTGTCAACTGAGTATGTGGCGGCTTTCTCAACCGGGAGGGAGACAAAAGCTCCCAACTGTTCTGAATTCCAGTTCCAGGCGAGACTCTGGGGACCCAGACTCAAACGGGGAGAAACTGGACTGTCTGGCAGTGGGTGAAACTTGAGGACAGCTTTCTCTCAGAGGTGCTTGCAGCAATTACCATGGGACACTGAGAACTAGAGGCCTCATAGGGCAGGGCTGATGGGGAAGACATTGCTGTTTGCTCTGCCCTGAGATCCCACCCCATCCAAGCTGAGCACAGATGCTTTTTCATATGAATGGCCTGGTCCTTTGAATTCTAAACTTACCTAACAGACTGCAGCTGAGTCAGTGAGACCCAGAACATCCAAAAGAAGGCCCAAGGCCTCACAGCAGCTTGATTGCTTCACAGCTGGGCCTCATCTGGGAACCTCCAAAACCCAAAAAATGAAGAGGAATCTGCAGATCTCTCCGTAGCTTCTGCTGGGTGGCCTCAGGCAGAGGCTAAATTAGCACCTCCTTGGAATTCAAGAACCAGTGTACCTGGGGGTCAGAGTGGGACCATCCAGATTACAACTCCTCAGATCCATAAGGGACTCATTCAGGGGGCAGACTCAGTGAGCACCAAAGCCCCACTAAAGCAAGTCTTGGCTCATAAGGTTGTCTCTAGCACAGAAGTTCTCCCATCATAGACACAGCTAATCTTCACAGCCAATTGGCCTGGAGATCAACTCCTCCCAGTGATACCAACAACAATCAAGGCTTAACTACAACAAGACTGTGCACATAGCCCACAAAGGGGTGCACCAAGAGTGTCCACCTCAGGTAACTGGGGAGGCAGAACCACTGTGCCCTATAGGATACCTAGCACACAAAGCCACTCTATCAACTCAGAGAAGCAGCCAAAATGCAGAGACAAAGAAACAAGTCACAAATAAAAGAAATGGAGGAAAGCTAATGACTGGATATAGAGTTCAAAACCACAATTATGAGGTTTTTCAAAAATTTTCTAGAAAAGGCCAATAAATTTAGTGAGACTCTCAAGGATATGAAAAAGGACCAACTAGAAATTAAGCATACACTGACTGAAATAAAGAGTAATATACAGAGATCCAACAGCAGACTAGAGGATTGCAAGAATCAAGTTAAATATTTGAAATACAAAGAAGCAAAAAACACCCAACTGGAAAAGAAAAAAGGATAAAAAAATATGAAGATAGTGTAAGGAGCCTCTGGGACAACTTCAAGTGTACTAATAGCCAAATTATAGGGATGCCAGAAGAAGAGAGAAAGCAAGATACTGAAAACCTATTTAAAGAATAATGACTAAAAACTTCCCCCACCTGGTGAAAGAAATAGACTTACAAGTCCAGGAATTACACAGAATCCCAACCAAACAGAATCAAAGAGGACCACACCAAGACACATCATAATTAAAATGCCAAGAGCAAAAGACGAAGAATATTAATCGCAGCAAGAGCAAAACAGTTACCTACAAGGGAGCACCCATACAATTGTCAGCTGATTTCTCAACAAAAACTATGCAGGCCAGACGGGAGTGGCAAGAAATATTCAAAGTGAAGAATAACAAGAACCTACAACCAAGATTACCCAGCAAAGCTATCATTCAGAATTGAAGGGCAGATAAAGAACTTCACAGATAAGAAAAAACTAAAGGAGTTCATCACCGCCAAACCAGTATTATATGAAATGCTTAAAGGTATTCTTTAAGAAGAGTAGGAAGAAGAAAAAGATAAAGATAAAAATTATGAACATCAAATACATATCTATCAACAAGTGAATCTAAAAATCAAGTAAATAAAAAATCTGATGAACAGAATAAACTGGTAAATATAATAGAATCAGGGGCATAGAAAAGGAGTGGACTGACAATTCTCAGGGGGAAAAGGGTGTGGAGGTGCAGTAAGAAACTGGACAAAAATCGTACACCTATGGATGAGGACACTGTGGGGAGAGGGAGGAAAGGGCAGAGGTTAGGTTGGGAACCGGGTGGAGGGGAGCTATGGGGGGAAAAAAGAAGAAGAATTATAATAATCTGAACAATAAAGATTTATTAAAAAACAAAGAAAGAGAAAATAAAACCCAATGAATAGAAGCTGCTAACATCCAATAATTCACAGGACAGCTCTCCAACCCACACACAAAATAACTACCTGACTCAAATGTCAATAGCACCCTGCCCCAGAGAATCAGTTATTAACCTTACTCAGAAAATTATGGAAATCATTAGGTAAGAAGCATATAAAATAAACTTGCAGGTGTCAATGCCTTTCATATAAAAAATATTCAGAGCATGTGATGGTAGAGAAAATCTCCCAGTTTGTATATGTGATAATCAATTTTTAATTCTAAAAATCTGTGAGCAGTTATTTTTTGATATGCACTAATTGCTGGGGTTATTTGCTTCATATGCAACGGTGATAGCAACAGAAATAATGATGACACTTTATATTTCCAAAGCACTCCTAATTTATTTTACCAGATGTTCCCAATAGCTGTGCCTTTACTCTTGAATATTAAGTAAGTTCATGGCTGGGACCACAGTGTTCCGTTGCCATGGTTTCCCTGGATTTCATAAACTGTTGCTTAGCAATCCTACTCATCATCCAGCTACTTTCTCTTTGTACTGTCTACACATTTTGTCCTCAGTAAAACGTAGCTGAGCCTCTTAGCAAGGGAATATACTAGTACTAGTCCCCGAACATAATTTCATCTTTCCACTTTTGGCTTTCTTTCCTTGTATTTTCTTCTTTTTAAAAAGTCAGGATGCCAGATGTCAGAGAGCTTTATAGTTTAGTTGTAAAAATAAGATTTGTGTTGTCAAGTACACTTGGATGAATATCCTGGGTTTGCCAATGTATTAGCAATTTGACCTGCAGTCTGTCATTTAATCTCTCTGTGTCTCCTAGTCCTTATCTGTTAAGTGTGATGATTATATTCATATCATAGGTAGAGTGTGAGGATTAAATCAGATAATACATCAAAAAATGCTAAGTGACAAAGATCAGACAGAAAAGGCCAAGCATCTTTTTTTTTTTTTGCTATATTGATATAAATACTAGGAGAAAAACTGGGAAAATTACAAATATATGGAAATCAACACACTCCTGAACAACGAATCGATCACAAAATAAATTAAAAGGGAAATAGAAAAGTTTTTGAGGCAATCAAATGTGAAAATATAATACATCAAAAACTTATGGGATTCAGCAAAAGCAGGTCTGAGAGGAATATTTATTGCAATAAATGCATATATTAAGAAATTAGAAATATCTTAAATAAACAACCTAACTTTACACCTAAAGGAACTAGTAGAACAACAACAAACTAAGCCCAAATTCAGCAGAAGGGAGAAAGTAATAAAAATGAGAGCAGAATTGCCCTAATCGGTTTGGCTCAGTGGATAGAGGGTTGGCCTGCGGACTCAAGGGTTCCAGGTTTGATTCAGGTCAAGGGCATGTACCTTGTAGGCACATACCCAGTAGGGAGTGTGCAGGAGGCGGCTGATCGATGTTTCTAACTCTATCCCTCTTCTTTCCTCTCTGTAAAAAAATCAATAAAATATATTTTAAAAATTAGAGCCGAATAAAACAATAGAAAAAAATAACAAAACTGAGTTTATTCTTTAAAAAGACGAGCAAAATTTATAAACCTTTAGCTAGACTAATTGGAAAAAGAACAAACAAAAAACAGAGAGAAGACTCAAATTAATATAATTATGAATGAAAGAGGAGACATTACCACAGAACTACAAAGGGACATAAGAGGCTACTAGGAACAACTGTATGTTAACAAACTGGACAATCTAGAAGAAATGGATAAGCTTATAGAAACCAACAATTTATTATAATTGAATCAGGAAGAAGTAAAAATTCTGAATAGATCAATAATGATTAAGGAGATTAAATCAGTAATTTAAACTCTCCCCCCCAAAAGAAAAACACACAGAACCACATTGCTTCACTGTAAATTTTACCAGACAATTACAGAATTAATGCCAATCGTCAAACTCTTCCAAGAAAAACTGAAGAAAGAGAAATATTCCAAAAATAATTTTCAAGGTTATCATTAACTTATATCAAGCCAGAGAAATACACTATAGAAAAAAAAACTACAGACCAATATCCCTGATGAATACACATGCAAAAATTGTCAACAAATACTAACAAATCAAATTCAGCAGCACAATAAAAGGGTCATATGCCACCATCAAGTAGGATTTATCCCTGATATTCAAGGAGGTTTCAACATATCCAAATCAGTAAATGTGATAGATACAACACATTAATAAAATGAAATACAAATATCATATGATCATCACAGTAGATGCATAAATAGTAATTGGCACAATTTAATATCCATTCATGATGAAAACTATGAACAAATTAGGTATAGAAGAAATGTATCTCTGCATAATAAAAGCCATATATGACAAGTCAACAGCTAGCATCATTCTCAATGGTGAAATTTTGAGAACTCTTCCTCTAAGATCAAGAACAAGACAAGGATGCCCACTCTTGCCAGTCCTATTCAACATAATACTGTAACTCCTAACCAGAGCAACCAGGCAAGAAAACAAAATGAAGAGTATCAGATTTAACTGACATGATTTTACATAGAAAATCCTAATCAGTGAATTCAGTATAAAGTTGTAGGATACAAAATTAATGTACAAAATCAGTGGTGTTTTGATACACAAACAAAAATTATATATAAATGTAATTAAGAAAACAGTCGTATTTATAAAGCATCAAACACAACAAAATTTTGAGGAATTAATTTAACCAAGAATTTGAATGATCTCTACACTGAAAACTAAGACATTGATGAAAGAAATCGAAAGAAAAAAACCCACACAAATAAATGAAAAGACATCCCATGTTCTTAGATTAAAAAAATAATAATAATGTTGTTAAAATGTCCATATGACCTAAAGCCATCTATAAGTTCAGTGTAGTCTTTATCAAGATCTCAATGCCATTTCAGAAAAAAAAAATCCTAAAATTTGTATGAAACCACAAAAGACCTTGAATAGTCGAAGCTATCCTGAGAAAGAAGAACAAAGCTGGAGGCATAATACTTCCTAATTTCAAACTATATTATAAAGCTACAGAAATCGAAATAGTCTGGTACTGGCATAAAAATACATAGGCCACTGAAGCAGAATTGAGAGCCAAGAAATAAACCCATTTTATATATATGGTAGGCTAGTATTTCATGACAGTGCCAATAACACTCAATGGAGAAAAGAGTCTCTACAATATTGAATATTCACATTCAAAAGATTGAAACTAGACACTTTTTTTTTGCATCACTCTCAAAAAATTAAACAGATTAAAGATTGTAATGTCTGACCCGAAACCATAAAACTTCTAGAAAAAAAACATAGGGAGGGGGAAAGTTTCTTGACACTGGGCTTAGCAATAATTTGGGGGATGTGATACTTAAAGCACAAGCAACAAAATAAAAAAGTAAGTGGGACTATATCAAACTAAAATGTCTCTGAAAAGTAAGAAATAATCTACAAAAGAAAAAGATAATGTACAGAATGGGAGAAAATATTTGCAAACCACCCATCTGATACGGAGTTAATATCCAAAATACATATGTAACTCATACAACTCAATAGCAAAAAAACAAATAATCCAATTAAAATTGGTCAAAGCACCTGAATCGACATTTTTCTAAGATATTCAAACGGTCAAGAGGTAATGAAAATGTGCTCAATATCATTAAGTATTAGGGAAATGCAAATCAAAACCACAATGAAATATCACCTCACACCTGTTAGAAAGACTATCATAAAAAAAAGAGAGAGCAATAACAAATGCTGGCAAGGATATGGAGAAAATGGAATCTTTTACACTGTTGTTGGGACTATAAATTAGCATGCGCATTGTGAAAAAAAAAAAACCAGTATGGAGATTCCTCAAAAGTTATAAATAGAACTAACATACATCTTTTTTTTTTTAACACAACAAAACAAACCTTTATTTTACATTTCAAAGTGCTGCTAGGAGAGAGAGGCTGGCTTGCTGTTCGGAAGTGAATCTGAGCAGTGGCCAACTCTTAGACCAGGATGCATCCTTTTGATAGAAAGTTCAAGAGGCTATCTTGGGTAAAAGACTTCGTCCTTAGCCAGCAGGAAGAGTGGATGCTAAATAAGCATCCTCCAATCCTGCAACCCTTTGATTGTAGCAACACTATAATCTCTCCACCTGGGAGGAGACAAGCGAAGGTGAGAATAATATCATGTAAGAGTTAAGAGACCTTAGAGGCATGCTGGTCAGCTCCTATGATTTACAACATAAAAGCCAGGCTCTGAGAGAAAAGCCTCATCTAAAGTCACTCAGAGTATAGGCAGCAACAACAGAGTGAGATCCAGGCCTCCTCCTGCCCTGGTGGGCTTGTGCCTCATGCCACCTGCAGGGCCCTGGAGCTCCAAATGCCTGAATCTACAAGAGATGGTTATTCTGAACCCCATCATGGCATCTCCAGTATGAGGGACCAAGAACTCAAAGCAGAGGCAGGTATTTCCTCACTTCTAATGTGGCAAATTTTCAGTTTTGGACATCTTTTTAATGCCACCCATCCCTTTCCCATTAGTGGGAGGATGAGCTGTAAGTTAAAAGAAGATATCACTATCCTGGCCTAGTGAGCTTTGAGTACTGGCAGGGGTATCTGAACTACTTTTCCTGCCACATTGCTAAAGTGATGTCCATTTGCAAGTTCCTGATGTTCTCAGTTACAATATAAAGCAATAAGCTATTTTATTTTATTTTTTTAAAAATATATTTTATTGATTTTTTTAAAAATTAATTTTTATTAATTTTTATACATATCTCCCCATTGCCCCCCCTCCCTCCCAGGCATACCCCAACCCCCCAGTGTCTGTGATCATTGGTTATGCTTATATGCATGCATACAAGTCCTTTGATTGATCACTTATATACCTCACCTAACTTTAATCTTTCTGCTGTAATTTCACAGTCTGTTTGATGCTTTATGATTTTTGTCCTCCTGAGAATTATCAGTCTACTCCCTTTCTGTGCTCCTGATTCTATTATATTCACCAGTTTATTCTGTTGCTCAAATTTTTAATTCACTTAATTTTTAGATTCACTTGTTGACAGATATGTATTTGTTGTTCATAATTTTTTGTCTTTTACCTTTTTCTTCTTCCTCTTCTAAAAGAGTACCTTTCAGCATTTCATATAATACTGGTTTGGAGTTGATGAACTCCTTTAGCTTTTTCTTCTCTGTGAAGCTCTTTATCTGCCCTTCAATTCTGAATGATAGCTTTGCTGGATAGATTATTCTTGGTTGTAGGTTCTTGCTGTTCATCACGTTGAATATTTCTTGCCACTCCCGTCTGGCCTGCATCGTTTCTGTTGAGAAATCAGCTGACAGTCGTATGGGTGCTCCCTTGTAGGTAATGAACTGTTTTTCTCTTGCTGCTTTTAATATTCTCTCTTTGTCTTTTGCTCTTGGTATTTTAATTATGATGTGTCTTGGTGTGGTCCTCTTTGGATTCCTTTTATTTGGGGTTCTGTGTGCTTCCTGGACTTGTAAGTCCATTTCTTTTACCAGATGTGGGAAGTTTTCAGTCATTATTTCTTTAAATAGGTTTTCAGTATCTTGCTCTCTCTCTTCTTCTAGCACCCCCATAATTCTGATGTTGGTATGCTTGAAGCTGTCCCAGAGGCTCCTTACATTATCTTCACATTTTTGGATTCTTTTCTCTTCTTGCTTTTCCAGTTGAATGTTTTCTGCTTCTTTATATTTCAAATTTTTGACTTGATCCTTGCATTTCTCTAGTCTGCTGTTAGGACTCTGTATAATAGTTTTTATTTCAGTCAGTGTATGTTTAATTTCTATTTGGTCCTTTATCATCTTTAGTTGGACCTTTTTCATCTCCTCTTGGGTCTCACTAAATTTATCCATCTTTTCTAGCATATTCTTGAAAAACCTTATAAGTGTGGTTTTGAACTCTATATCCAGTTGTTTTTTTCCCTCCATTTCTTTTGTTTGTGATCCCTTCCCTTGTCTCAGCATTTTCACTATGCCAGGGAAACTTCTGTGTTGAATTCAGCCTTATGATACCAGATGCAAAACCGAAGAAGCCTCTGCTGAGCTTGGGAGGGTGGAGTCTCAGGGCTTAAGGGACCGCCTTGCCTTCCAGTCGGCCCCGCCCTCCATGGCCCCTGAGTCTCACTGGGTAATGGCTGGAGCGGTCCTTGTGCGCGCGCACCCACAGTGCCTCTAACCGCTGCCTTTCCGGCTCCCCTGCGAACCAGGACCTCACGCGTCTAGGTCTCCAGGGTTTCGCCCGAAACAGGGGCTTAGTGGAGTCAGAAATGGCACAGTTGGGAGGGTCTGTCTCCCGCCACTCGCGAAAGCCAGCAGCACAATCAGCAGTCTGTCCTGCACGCAATGCCGTGCGCCACCAGGCCTTTGATCTTTTGTGACTCCCCTAAATTTCCGTGCACCTCTCCCTTTTCACAGTCCAAACTCCCCCGTATGAGTTTCGGCTGGATCTGGAGTTTAGTGTCGTAAGATAAGGGGTTCAATGCTGTTGGGAGTCTCCGTTTCCCTCCCACCAGAGAAAGTCAGCCAGGTACTCCAGCACCACGTGCGCATCTCTGTATCTCAGCTTTTTGCAGCTCCTCTGGGTCTCTGTGAGCCCCTCTTTCCTTCTAGCTGTAGAACCTCCACTCAGCCAGCTTTCCTGTGGTTCTGGATGATGTCCGTTCTGTCTTTTAGTTGTAGTTTTGAAATTGTTGTGCGAGGCAGCAGTGTAGGTGTTTACCTATGCCGCCATCTTGGATTCACATACATCTTTTTTAATTACTGTTTTTTATTTCTTTGGGTAAGTATCTGGAAGTGGAGTTGCTGGGTTATTCAGTGTATGTAGTATATCTTATATAATGTGTATGGGCACAGTAACAGGTAGTATATATTATATATATATAAAACTCTCCCTGGATATAATAATCACTGAATTCTTGATAACAGATCCCACTGAGGAAGAGAGAGTGGCATGGGGTCTGGACAGAAGTAAAAAGAGGGTTTGACCCATATCTGTGAAGTAAAAAATAGACTGAGGTAAGGCTTAATTTTTAAATTTGTAACACAGGGGCACTGGTTATGTAGCTGTTCACAGCATTAATCTTGATTCTTGTCCCTAAGTTTTAAATTGATTCGCAATAAAAACATTTCATCCTAAAAACCAGCCAACAGCCCTAACCGGTTTGGCTCTGTGGATAGAGCGTCAGCCTGCGGACTCAAGGGTCCCAGGTTCGATTTTGGTCCAGGGCATGTAACTTGGTTGCAGGCACATCCTGAGTAGGGGGTGTGCAAGAGGCAGCTCATCGATGTTTCTACCTCTCTCTCTCCCTCTCCCTTCCTCTCTGTAAAAAATCAAAGAAGGTATTTAAAAAAAATAAAAATCCAGCAAACAAACCTCAAAAGTAACCACATGATTTTTGCTTAATAACAGTAAAAAATGCACATGCCAAAGACTTCCAGGCAAGACCATAATTGTTGAAAATTGTAAAATAAATCCTTACATGCACTGTGCAATGATTTGGAGGACTCATTGGAGACTGGAAATAGTAAGGAGTCCCGAGTGAAGGACAGCAGATGGGGTCAGACTCACTTGTTGGCGGAAGCTGTGGCCCACAATCTGTGCACAGGGTGTCGTAAATAGGGTACTGGCTCAAGAGTGCTCTACAGCTGAGACTGGTTTGGCTCAGTGGATAGAGCGTTGGCTTGTGGACTGAAAGGTCCCAGGTTCGATTCCGGTCGGGGGCATGTACCTTGCTTGCGGGCACATCTCCACTGTGGAGCATGCAGGAGGCGGCTGATGGATGTCTCTCTCTCTCTCATCGATGTTTCTGACTTTCTATTTCTCTCCCTTCCTCTCTGTAAAAAATCAATAAAATATTTTTTTTTTAAAAAAAGAGTGCTCTACACCCTCGGAGGTGCTTGCTGGAATGAGAAGAGAGTCCACGGAGTAAGTGAAAAATGATTAGTTAGAATCCCGCAGCAGGGGCAGTGCTGACTGAGGCCTGCATTTTCCTCTCTAGCCATTCCCAACACTTACCACTAGGTGGTGGCTGTGACAATGCTGAGAGCAATGTCTGGAAACGTGGTCATACAGACAGGACAGTGCCTGGGACAGGTGAGCTGGTAGACAGAGCCTCTCGGAAGAACTCAGGGCATCAACACCCGCAAGAATTGCTGCCAAGGTATCCAGCCCAGTCTCCTATTCCAATGCAATGGTTCCCACTCCTTTCACTGAAAAGATGGCATGGCTAGAAATTCACCTTAACAATAATCATAGCTCTTTAAAAAAATAAGTTTTCATTGAAGAGGGATAGAGAGATAGGACCACGGATGAGAGAGAGAGATAGCAATCAGTCGCTTCCTGCATGCCCTCTACTGGAGATCGAGCCTGAAAGCCGGGCATGTGCCCTGACAGGAAATCAAACAGGGGAACTTTTTCTTTTTTAATATATTTTATTGTTTTTTGTTTGTTTGTTTGTTTTTTTTACAGAGAGGAAGGGATAGAGAGTCAGAAACATCGATGAGGGAGAGACATCCATCAGCTGCCTCCTGCACGTCCCCCACTGGGGATGTGCCTGCAACCAAGGTACATGCCCTTGACTGGAATCGAACCCGGGACCTTTCAGTCCTCAGGCCGACGCTCTATCCACTGAGCCAAACCGATTTGGGCCAAACAGGGGAACTTCTTGATTCATGGGTAGTCTCTCTCAACCACTGAGCCACACCAGCCAGGCCATGGCTCTTATCAGTTAGGCACGCCTTATTAGTGGATCACAAATATGCCTTGTGGATTAGTTTCTTTTTGCTGATGCAACAAATGATCATAAATTTAGTGGCTTAAAGCAAATACACACACACACACACACACACACACACACACACACACACACACACATTATTTTACAGTTCTGGAGGTCAGAACTGTAAAACATCTTTAAGTCTGCATTCATCCTAGAACAGTGGTTCTCAACCTGTGGGTCGAACGACCCTTTCACAGGGGTCGCCTAAGATCATCGGAAAATGCAGATATTTACATCACGATGCATCACAGTAGCAAAATTTCATGGTTGGGCGTCACCACCACATGAGGAACTGTATGCAAGGGTCGTGGCCTTAGGAAGGTGGAGAACCACTGTCCTAGAGGCTCTAGGGGAGAACCCATTCTCTTTTTCCAACTTCTAGAGACTCCCCACATCCCTTGGCTCATAGCCTCTTCCTGCATGTACAAGGCCAGGAGTGATGCATCTTCTTTCCTCTTTGATCTTTACTTCCATTCTTAGATCTTTAACGAACTCTAACTCTATTGCCCCCTCCTAAAAGGATGCTTGTGTTTATGTTGGGACTACCCAGATAACCCAGGATAATCTCCCCACCTAAAGATTCTTAAATTAATCACATCTGCAAATTCTGGGGATAGGATGTGAACATCTTTGGGATTTGGGAAGAATTTTTCAGCCTCTCCCCATCTTGCACGAGCTACTTCCATTTGACCTTCACAACACCACTATGATATATCCGTTTTTCAGATGCCAAAACTGAGGCTTAGGAAGGTTAAGGGCCATGCTGGACATGACCCAGCTTAGAAGGGGATACAGCTGAGCATGAAAAACCTGGTAAGGTGAGTAAGCATCACTGCTTTGTTCTTTCTCACATCTGTCCCTTTTCTCGTGTCTCTTCTGCTCCTATCCCATGGGGAGCAAAAGCACTGCCTTGCATGTTAAGCTTCTTTGTACCATCAAATGGGTGTTCAATGGAAGCAACTGGGATGTGTGTGATGGCAGAAGCCAGGGCTTGGAAATCTTAAGATGTAAGCCCAACCACTGGCATTCACCAGCAGTGCTATGATATTGGGCAAGAGAGTTACACGGTCCCTAGCTTCATCGATAGCACGAAGATATTGTAAAGATTTTAGTTTGGAGGTAGTGTATGCACAGAGCTTACCACTACATTAGTTCCCCTTCTCTATTTGTACTTCTAGGGCTCTCATAAATCAGTTGACCTTGCTTTGTCATGTGCTTACTTATTTCAAACAGCCCTGTGGTCCCAATGTCCCAAGGCATGGTTTTATTATTTCCTCCTGTTAATAACATACCTCGTGATATTCTGGGTATTAAATATATGGTGTTTATAGACTAAAAATCGCTGTGGCCTGTCTACCATGAGATTTCTGTTAAGCTTTTGGGAACACAACTTAAACCCCGTCGCTGATACTCCTCGGAGGAAATGGGTTGAAAGCCACAGCCCTAGGTTGTACACTCTGAAAGACAGGCTCTGATCTACTTGAGGCTGTCTTGTTTTTGCTGTGGACTGGAGTAAAGGTTTACTAAGATGAAGGCAGTAACCGGGAAATGGCACCTCATCCTCAGTCAGCTGGTTGGTGGGCAGAAGGCAAGGCAGCAAAGAGCATGCACTGCCCCCAGTTGGATTATGGCGAGACTTTCCCAACAGAAGGCCTTGGTAAGCTCTGTGTATAAAGAGCATTTTCAATTAGAAAGTGACTTTTGGAAAGAAAATTCTTTTGCTGCATTACATTCCCATAAAATCCCATCAGAATGAAGAAGCTATTTGGAAGAATGCAGGTAAGTTTGCAGTCCTCTAGGCACACAGATTCTTTCTTCCTTCTTTCCTTCCTTCCTTCCTTCCTTCCTTCCTTCCTTCCTTTCTTTCTTTCTTTCTTTCTTTCTTTCTTTCTTTCTTTCTTTCTTTCTTTCTTTCTTTCTTTTCTCTTTTCTTTTCTTTTCCAGAGGACAAATCACAGGACACAGACGCTAGAAAAAATCATCAAGGTCAAGGAACTTGTGACACAGGCTGCGCCAGAACTCATGTTCCCAGGTCTGAGTTCAATGCCTGTACCAGGCACCCCCCTTCTACACATTTTACAGAGGACTTGGCCTCATCGGGTGCAATTCAACTGGCAATTCTGCTTTCCAAACAAGTCACAGTGCCCCAACCCAGAACTTGTTCACCAAGCATAGACCTTACTCCACCAACTCAGGAGCTAGACAGGGCTCCTGACAAGCAAGTTTAATTCTTTCCAGCTAAACTGTAAAAAAAGTATTCACTTGCTTTTTAATAGTTGATGTGAAAACATGTGCAAAATCTTTTCCATCGTGTATCCCTTCGACATGCATTTATTAAACACCACTCTCATACATGGCTGAAACATCTTGAGTGGCAAGGCTGTGCTTCCTGTGTGATACGTGCTTTTCATTTATTATCTCATTTAATTCTCACAATCCTAGGAGGCCAGTACTTTCATGAATCCCATTTTATTTTTTTTAGATATTTTTATTGATTTCAGAGAGAAAGGGAGAAGGAGAGAAACATCAATGATGGGAGAGAACCATTGATCAGCTACCTCCTGCATGCCCCACACTGGGGATCGAGCCTGCAACCCAGGCATATGCCCTGACTGGGAATCGAACCCTGATCTCCTGGTTCATAGGTCAACACTAAAACACTGAGTCATGCCAGCCGAATTAATCCCACTTTAAAGACACAGAAAAGGAAGGTTAGAGAAGTGAAGTGGCTTGTGCAGCATAGTATCTTAGGAATGACATAAGAACAATATATAGCGCTTTGCCTAAATACTCCTTTCTCAGCGGGGGCAAATATTGACTCATTGTTCCCACTGGAGCAGACCAAGAAAGCTTCAGGGACAGAAAGGCCTGTGAGCAGACAGG
>JAAGEH010000273.1:1598346-1617055 GCA_011751065.1 Lasiurus cinereus | reverse complement strand
TGAAGAGCATAAAGTGAAGTGGGGCCCTAGCTGATTATGATGATGTTACCCAAAGTCCTTGGAAAACTCCAGAGGAAGAAAAGCTAATGTCCCTAGAGCAGTGGTTCTCAACCTTCCTAATGCCACGTCCCTTGAACTGTAGCAACAAAAATAATTTTATGGTTGGGGGTCACCACCACATGAGGAACTGCATTAAAGGGACGTGGCATTAGGAAGGTTGAGAACCACTGCCCTAGAGGCACTGCAGTTGCATCACATCATCCTATCTTCTGAGGCTCTTGTACGTGAGTACGTGCATCTGGAGAAGCGAAACATGCTAGCTTGCACAGAGTAAGCCTCCCTCCTCTGAGGGCGGTTGTGGCCATTAGAACCATGAGTGACAGTGGCCTTTCCAGTCCGCTGTGTGGCCCCTGGACTCATTTGGTGGCCGAGTAGCTGTGAACTGGAAACCTCATTGGGACTCCTTTGAAGTTGCCCTGAGTTTATAGTAAGAATCGCCAACAGGTCAGACCAGCTCTTTCCTGACTGGAGGAAGCTGAGTTCTAGAGATGATGCGTGGAGTTTGCTCAGAGTTACAAACACAGCTTCTGATGACCAGAAAAGTATAAGCGAATTGCTCTCTTGTATCTCGGGTACATGTTCCTGCAAATACATTCCTCTGAAGGAGACTTTACCTGTTATTAGAACCTCTCAACCTGTAGTCCTTTTGGGCGATAGCACAGTTATGGGCGTTCCTCTCTCCAAGATCCTGTTGATCTGTGCTGAGTCTGAAAATTCATCTAGACTATGGACTCTCTTTGAGCTCCTAAAATCACTGACATCATTTTTAAAAAGGCACCTACAAGATGCCACCCTCAAGCCGGACAAAACGGAAACCTAGTAATTGTGAGGTTTAGAAAAATGGGGCGTGAGTATCCCGGAGAGATCCAGTGTCATAGTAAACAGCCTCCCCGCGAAGCAGGAATATTCTAGGGATTGCACACGGAGGGCAACAAGTCCTGGAAGCAGCGATTTCACGCAGGCTGTGCCCCTGGATGCTGGGTCTCTTAAAGGGAAGGGCACATCTCTTGGGCTACGAATTCCTGGAGGACACAAATTGCTTTACTCTGCATGTCTCACAGCACACGGTACCGTGGTAATCCGTGTACCTCTGCTGACTGCACGCTCATCCCCAGGAACTGCTAGGGAGGGATGAGCCAGTGAACCGAGCAGTAACTTTGAGAGAGCTTCAGGAGACAGCCGCTCTCTTTCCTCGCACTTTTTTTTAAAGTATCACCTATTCTGCTACAGGCGGTTTGCAAGCTGGCGGGGCGGGGGGTGGGGGCTTGAGAGAGGCAGCAAAGATAAAGCTGGCTCAACGCTCCTGCCGTCTGCAGCTACTGACTTCGCGTTCATAGCCGCTCAGGATGATTGTCATTTTTTGTGTAACAAATGATGCAACTCGGGCTCAGGGGGGGTTAGGAGCTTTATCTCAGCTCACCGAGCTAGTAAGTGCCTGGGGCTCTCTCGGAGCCCTGGCTTATTCGCTCTCTCCCCACCCTCCCGAATAACATTCCTCTCTCCGCCGAACTCCCAGACAGCCGCCTCCGCCGGGTCCCCGGACGGATTCCTGCCGCGGGGGGGAAGCTGCCATCCCTGCCACCCCCTTTCCCCCACGAATTGGTCCTTCGGAGCGCGTGGGCCTGGAGCCAGGTGAGGCTAGAACCTCCATTTCCGAAGCTCTCTCTCTCCAATCCGTCACTGCGGTTCCTCCCAGTAAGAATCCGTTTCAGGAAGAGGTTTGTCTGCGCGGGACAGCGTTGCCATTCATCACTGCAGGAGGGCAGAATCGGGGGCCGGGGGCCGCCCGGCGAGAGAGGGGAGGGGCCAGGGGGCGGCCCCCTTGTGACCAGCCCTGAGGAGAGAGGTCAGGAGAGGAGGCTGGCGGAGGAGCGCCTGGACAGCAGCAGCTGCTGACGTTCGGAATCACGCGCCCGGGGCCCAAGGTAACCCAGACCTTTCCGCGAACCGCGGGGCCGGGGGCGCTGTGCGGGGCGGGGGCGGGAAGGGGCTGCGGAATGAGGATGGGGGTGGCCGCGAACGCGCGGAGGGCGTGAGAAGGAGTCCAGCTCCCTGGGAATGAGGGTGCTGAAGCCAGCGGCGAGGTGCGAGCGGGGAACCGGGAGCGCGAAGGAGCGGTGAGAGGGCGCGAGAGCGTGGCTGACCCTAAGACTGCGCCCGGAGGTGGGGGAGACGGTGGAACCCAGCCAGCCCCGGCCGGCAGCCTCGGTAAGGTGGGGAGCACGGGGCCATTTTCTTGCCGAGCCCGTTTTGCATAGGTGGCCCCCTTTCAGCCATTTTCCAGGTAAAAATGCAGGCGCAAGTGGGGCTGGAGGGTCTCCGGCAGGAACGTCAGAGGAAGCTGCACCAAAGGGAGGCTGCCCCCGGCGCAGTCCGGGCAGGCAGAGGGTGGCGCCTTTTTTTAAAGATTCCATCTCCTTCCACCCTCAAGCTCCGGCTGTGCCCCCCTCTTTCCCACCCTCCTCCTGCCTGCCCCCACCCCCACCCCCACCCCCACCATCCCTGCTCAGCCCGGGCACCGTCCGTTCGCCTGGGCAGCAGGTAACCGCCTCGGCGGCTCTGCACACTAGCTTGGGAACCTCTGAATAGAGGGGGTGGAGTCTGCAGCGGCCGCGGCTCCGCTCGGGGCCGGTGGTGGGAGGGGTCCCGGGGGCACTCGTGGTCCGCCGCGGGCCCGGCGCCGGCCGGATCGTTCACGGCGATCGTCTCTTTTCCTTCCGCAGCCGCAGCCCGATCCCGGACGCGTCTCCCCAAGCCCGGCGCGGTGAGCCGATGGCCCAAGTTCGAGAAGCTTCCTTGCCCTCCGCCTCTTTGGTCCGCTGGAGCTCGGGAGGTAGGGGAGGAGCCTCCCCCGTGGAGGCGGCCGCGAAGGCCGGGGAGATGGAGGAGGAGGCGGCGGTGGCGCGGGCGCTGAAGGCGGGCGCAGGCCGGGAAGCTGCGGAGGTGAAGCTGCAGCCATTACCGGAGCGCAAGCCCGCGCCGGAGAACTCGCCCTGGCGGAGCGGCGGCCGCGGCGACGAGAAGGTGCTCCCTTCCGCCCCCCCGCGTTGGCTCGGCGGCTCCTCGCCCCTTTGCCCGCGCCGCAAGCCCCGCCCTCGGCCCCAGCCCTGGGCGCGCGCCCGCTGCCCGCCCGCGCTCTCCATCCCACCCCCGCCCCCGGTCCATCCTGCCCCGCTGCCTCCCCGACCCCGGCCCTGGCGCCGACCTCGCCGCCGATCGCGCCCCGCGCCGGCCAGGCCCCAGCTGCGGAAAGGCTGCCTGGGTGACTTGGGCAGCTCTGGGGATCGCAGCGGCTTTGGGGACTGGCTGCTGGAGGTGGAGTTTGACCAGGGTCCCACGGGATGCTCTCACGTGGAGAGCTTTAAAGTCGCCAAGAACTGGCAGAAGAACCTGCGGCTGATCTACCAGCGTTTCGTGTGGAGCGGAACCCCGGAGACCAGGAAGCGTAAGGCAAAGTCGTGCATCTGTCATGTATGTAGCACCCACATGAACAGGCTGCACTCTTGTCTCTCCTGTGTCTTCTTTGGGTGCTTCACGGAGAAACACATCCACAAACACGCAGAAACGAAAGAGCACAATTTAGCTGTCGACCTGTATCACGGGGTTATATACTGCTTTATGTGTAAGGATTACGTATACGACAAAGACATAGAGCAGATTGCCAAAGAGACCAAAGAGAAACTGGTGAAGTTGTTAGCTTCCACCTCCACTGAGGTTTCTCAGCAGCAGGGTCTGGAAGCAGGGGTTGAAGAGAAGCGCTCCAACTGTGAGGCCAAGGAGCAGGAGCCCAAACTGGTGAAGCCCAAGAAAAAGAGGAGAAAAAAGTCAGTCTATACGGTAGGCCTGAGAGGGCTCATCAATCTGGGGAACACCTGCTTTATGAATTGCATTGTGCAGGCCCTTACCCATATTCCTCTCCTGAAAGATTTCTTTCTCTCTGACAAGCACAAATGTATCATGACGAGCCCCAGCTTATGTCTCGTCTGTGAAATGTCTTCGCTTTTTCACGCGATGTACTCGGGGAGCCGGACTCCTCACATTCCCTATAAGTTACTGCACCTGATATGGATCCACGCAGAACACTTAGCAGGGTACAGGCAGCAGGATGCCCATGAGTTCCTTATCGCGATACTAGATGTGCTGCATCGCCACAGCAAGGATGACAGTGTGGGGCCGGAAGCCAATAACTTCAACTGCTGCAACTGTATCATAGACCAAATCTTCACAGGTGGCCTGCAGTCAGATGTCACCTGTCAAGCCTGCCATAGCGTCTCCACCACGATAGACCCGTGCTGGGACATCAGTCTGGACCTGCCTAGCTCTTGTGCCACATTCAATTCCCAGAGTCCAGACAGAGCTGACGGCGCGGTGAGTAGGAATGACCACATACCGGGCATCCCCTCGCTCACAGACTGCCTCCAGTGGTTTACCAGGCCAGAGCACTTGGGCAGCAGTGCCAAAATCAAATGTAGCAGTTGCCAAAGTTACCAGGAATCGACCAAACAGCTCACGATGAAGAAATTACCCATCGTGGCCTGTTTTCATCTCAAGCGATTTGAACATTTAGGCAAACAGAGGCGGAAGATTAACACTTTCATCTCCTTTCCCCTGGAGCTGGACATGACTCCATTTCTGGCCTCCACGAAAGAGAGCAGAATGAAAGATGGCCAGCCACCGGCAGATTGCGCGCCCAACGAGAATAAGTATTCCTTGTTTGCCGTGATTAATCACCACGGAACTTTGGAGAGTGGCCATTACACCAGCTTCATCCGGCAGCAGAAGGACCAGTGGTTCAGCTGCGATGATGCCGTCATCACGAAGGCTACCATTGAGGATCTACTCTACAGCGAAGGGTATTTGCTGTTCTATCACAAACAGGGTCTAGAGAAAGACTAGTCTCATCAGGCCACTGACCAGAACAAAGTGAAAGAGAGAAATAGGCAAGGATCCTACCTGGAATGGACGGATGACAATACCTATACAACGATGAGCACCTCTTGAAATATCACAAAAACCTCCTGGAATGGACAATGACAACAGCACCTATATGACAATTAGCACCTTGATGTAAAGAACGCATTTCCACGGCCTGTGGGAAAAATGAATACTAAACTAGTGACCAGCCTTAAAATGGGAGGAGGAAGGAGTGGTCGAAAATGGTCACAGAAAGCATTTAGTTAAATGAAAAGAATGTTTTAGGTAGGGAGAGTGGGAATAGAAATGTTCTAGAACTACTATATGTCATTTGTTTCTGTAAAATATACTGTGGGAAATCAGGGAGTATTCATCAGCAAAAAGCTACACAATTGGTATTCCAGCTGTGGCTGACCAAATAGTGTGGGGGGAAAGAATAATATTTTGAAAGAGATTCTAAAAAGCTTTAAAAGAAAAACATTTAAAACACATTTTTTATTTTATTTTAAAAGGAAAATGCTTTTAAATGTTGGAAGTTCTTCAGTTGGGTATTTTTGAATGTTTTAAAAATTAAAGTTTTTTTTTTCATTTAAAACTTCAAAATTATTAAAATAAGGCTTAAAAACATTCTCAAGGTTCTTAGTACAAAATAGGTAAAATGAGTAAAATAAGGAAAAAGATTAAAAATAGAAGGTTACCAAAAAGGTTAGTGAAAGAATCAGCTTTACAATTAAAAAGTTAAAAAAGAACAGAAGTTAATTTTTTAAAGAAATAAAATGTTAAAGTAAATCATGTAAAATTGGAGCATAACATATGTGTGTTGAAAATCAAAGGCTAGCAAAATGCATGAAAATGTACTAAGAAATAAATTTTCAGAAAGTATAGATTGAAATTTAAGTTTAGAGAAAAGTATAAAAGCAATGTTCAGAATTAGTCAAGACAAAGGTACAAAATTTTTAAAGTTTTGAAATTGAAAAAAACCTAAAAAGGAATATTAGCGAATAGAAGATTTAAAAATATGCCAAGAACTTTAGCCAAGTTGAATTTGAAGGAGTTAAATAAAAACTAAATATTTAACAAAGGGTAAAATTTTAAGACCTTTAAAAACAGCATTTAAAGAAAAATTGAAAAATGAAAAAGTTAAATATATTTAAAGAGAAAAATCCTAAAATTAAAAGCTTAAAAGTTTGGTTTTTTTTTTTACAAAAAAAATTAAGCATATTAAAATACATACGGGTATGAAAGAAGTGGAAGAGACAGAAATAATTTGACAAAAGGGTTTGTAAATATATATTTTTTGAGTTTTATGTTACACAGATAGAGTTTTGTAAAAAAAAAATATAGACTTTAATAATCATCATTTTACAATTCAGTTGTGAGATCACTGCAAGCCTCAACCCTAGCCCACCCTCTCTTTTCAGGTTCCACGTGCCATCTGATTTCCTGAAGGAACTAGAGCTTTTTCTTAGGCAGGATCAACAGCATCTGAGAAAGATGGATACAGTAGGGACTCTCTCCCATTTAGAACTGCATTCATACAAATGATGCCGTTCTGAAGGGGGCTTTTGACAATTTAGTGGTTTATGGATATTACAGAGAAGCTCTAGCCTTGCTGTTTCAGCCTGATGGCCATTGAGAGGTGGCAGGGACCCATACCTTAGAACCTCCCACCTTCCCCTCTCCTTCCCTCTCCACGGAGAAGCAAGACCTTTAAATTTCCACAGTAGACCTGTGGGTTTGTGCTTAACAGTTCTACTCGTTCCTTACTCACTTTTTTCCTTCTTTCCATCATTCATGCCTGGTTTCCTGAATCCCTCACTTACTTGACCTTAAGCTACTATCTCCGTGTCGGCCTATAAGGGCTTCTTCCTTCACTGTTCATCTGTTAGCTGCTTCTCCTCCTTTGAGACGCATCACTGACATTTCTCGAGCCTTCCCTGAATGCTATAGGCAGGTATAAGTTGGAAAACTGTTTCTCCCTCACCTGTGTACCCCTTTCACAGTGCCTCCAAAGTACTTTGTCTGTACCTCAGTGATAGTACTTATTCTACTGTGATTCTACCGCAGCTTTGTGATTGTCTGCCCCTCTTCATCAAGCATTCTGAGAACAGGGGCCACGCCTTATTCATTTCTGTGTTAATAAATGGTTGTTGATTATGAAAGCGAGTGCAGTTATTTTTTTTTCTATTCGCCCTCTCGGTAACGTTCTCACTCATTCACCCATCAAGCCCTCATTAAGTTCTCCATGCTGTGAAACATTGCGATCCGTGTTGCATTTTACTCAAAGACAGTGCATCAGATGCTCCTTAGCTTATAGGGATGGCTTAAGAAAGGAGGTGCTCATCGGGGAAATATAGCCAGGTTGTATGGCGGGAATCTCGGATTCTAAGCATTGGTGGTTATGAGATATTGGGAGGCAAGAGGGAGCAGCAACTGAAACACAGAACTGGGGTGTGTGTGTGTGTGTATGTGTGTGTGTGTGTGTGTGTGAACAGTGTCTCTTACAACAGTGTATCACACCTCTCTGTGGTGTAGCACATTAGTTTACCTTCCCAGGAGACAGTGCACGTCACTTATTTCATAGTGTTTTATAGTACATGGCACATCACGAGTATGCAACAGAGGAGTGATGGGTAGTGGCTGTGTTTAGTGGAGAGCTATAGTTTGTCTGCTTAGCACTCTAGCCCTTCCCTCATTCTTTGTAGTTCCAGTTGGGCCGTCAATCACTTTGCCTTACTCCTCAGAGGCCTCCCCAGAGTTGGGCATATCACTCATGCTAGGGCAGATTAAGAGTTCTCAATCCCCCCACTCCACCAGCCACACACCTCCAACAAGAGGGATTCTTCTGAGGATAGCCATAAAACCCAACAGGATCCTGTGCGATCAGAGTTCATGGCTAAATTGAGTATATATAGACACTGGGAGAAAGAAGGGCCTTCCTCCTTATCTTGACTCCCCCCCCACTCCACAACCCCTGCTGGAATCTCTAGGCTAAGATGGCATGCATCTGGAATTCTGATAGGTCGATACCATATTATTAGGAGAAAAACAGAATCTGATGGGGCACCATTTGAACCCTGAGAATCTAGCTGTGCTCAAAGCCTCAAGGTTCCCAATTATCTGAGCCAATATAGCCCTTTGTTCACTTAAGATAGTTTGAGTTGGGATCCTGTCACTTGCAGCCAAGGGTTTTGAACATACTCGCTAAGCTATATGATTAGTTGGGGGCATCCCGATCCTAAGGCCACAAAGGTAGAGAAAGTAAGGAAGATTGACCTCTTATATGACTCCATCATAGAAGATTGAGAAAACAGAGCAGGCCTCTGCATGCCTTTAAGAAGCAGGTGTTATAAAAAAAAAAAAAGAAGAAGAAGAAGCAGGTGTTAGCCCTAACTGGTTTGGCTCAGTGGATAGAGCGTCGGCCTACAGAGTGAAAGGTCCCGGGTTCGATTCCGGTCAAGGGCATGTACCTTGTTTGCGGGCACATCCCCAGTGGGGGACGTGCAGGAGGCGGCTGATCAATGTTTCTTGCTCATCAATGTTTCTGACTCTCTTATCCCTCTCCCTCTCTGTAAAAAAATCAATAAAATATATATGTATTTTTTTAAAAAAAGAAGCAGGTGTTAGTTCAGCTACTGACCTGTGCAAGGTTTCAAACTTATTCCCAATTAAAGAGGGAAAAAAGCAATCATTTCACGGGTACCAAGATAGGCCGGGCACTATGGTAAATGCTTTACCTCTATTTTCCTCACTGAGTCCATACTACAATCCCGAGAGACAATCTAATGAACATACTTCACAGACTGAGAAAGGGAAATTCAGAATGAAAAAAAGTGATTTGCTCAAGTTCACTGTAGTATTTTAAGTAGTGGAGCCAGTATTCAAACCTAGGTCCCCAAAAGCTCATGCACATTCCATTCCAATCTAGTACAGATAATACAGAAAAAAAATTATTATTTTTTGCCTTTCCTCATGTTGCTACGGAAGAGAACCTATACCAGGATGGTGCAGAAAGCAATCTTTGACAAATCTGGATGCAGATAGCATGGAATGAGTGATCTATCAAATGATAACCACAATTTCCCACACTACAGGTGAATGTGCCTCTATATCAATAGCTGATTCAGATAGTCCGATCAGGCTAAATGACTTTCCTAAGGATACTCAGAATGGTGGAGGCCAAATCCTATTTCATTACTAGGCACAGTCTCACTCAATGCCATATACTTGGCAGAGCACCAAGACCTGTCTGTAAGACCTCACCGTTTCACTGTCTGCGAAACTGTCAGCTCTTGTTACACCAGATTTTTTTTTTCTAGCTTCAGTACTATGGTCAGAACTTTGTGTGTCATTTTCATCACTCACCTTGTCTTCCAAGAGTGCCCACAATACCAGCCCCTCGACCACAGATCCCTCCCAACTTCCTGTTGGTGAGGATCTTACCCATTTGGATCTGGTTCCTAGGTGGTTCAATATTGATTCCCAATGTCCACCTTCTGTTATGTCTGAACTACTTTCAGTTCCTTTATCTTGATTCCCTTGCAAACACACAGTGGTAGCTACTCTGGGCTAGGGCTGGAACTATGTGTCTGTGAATTTCTCAGGCTTACCCCAGTATATGGTAGGTGAAAACATGATGGCTGAGTGAATAAGTAAAAATAAATTTCATCTTACACTCAGCTTCAGTAGTTGACTTCATGTACTTTTCTCCTGAAGTCAAAAAACTTGTAAAAATTTCTGATGTACCCTCATGAGCCATATTAATGCACTTCTGTCTCCATCCATCCTCCACACTTGCACTGTATTTTCAGAGGAAAAAGCATCCTGATCCTGCCTGCTTTCTGATGCTGCACTAGCCTCTTTCCTCTGACCCATTCCTGAAAATCAAGGGACTTTGCTTCCAAATGCTCCCCTCTATTCCAGCAACAACCATGTTTTCTCTAGACAGTTAATATCCAGCAACTAAAGAGCCTAGACTTTATGTGATGGTTCTTCAAAAACTTGACCCCATCATCTCTACAAGGCGTAAGAAATGTCCCTCAGCCAAGACCGGTTTGGCTCAGTGGGTAGAGCGTCGGCCTGCGGACTGAAAGGTCCCAGGTTCGGTTCTGGTCAAGGGCATGTACCTTGGTTGCAGGCACATCCCCAGTAGGAGGTGTGCAGGAGGCAGCTGATCAATGTCTCTCTCTCATCGATGTTTCTAGCTCTCTATCCCTCTCCCTTCCTCTCTGTAAAAATAAATAAATAAATAAAATATATTTTTTTAAAGAAAAAAAGAAATGTCCCTTAGATATTCTTTTATATATGTACTAGAAGTCCAGTGCATGAAAATTCATGCACTGGAGAGGGCATCCCTCAGCCCGGCCTGTCCCCTATTGCAGTTCATGAGTCCTCAGGGGTGGAGGCAACCCAGCAATCAGAGGAAGGCAACGCCCCATTATACCTCTGCTGCTGCCACTGCCAGCAGCACAAGCCTTGGCTGGCCCTGGTTACCTGAGCCTCGGGTGGCCCTGGGAATCTGGGCAGCCATCATCCAAGGCTTGCCTGCACCTTGGGCAGGTCCTGGATGGCTGGGGGCTGAGGGAGACTCGGGGACTCTGGTGGCAGGCGTGCAGAGCAGCCAGGCCTGCCTTAGGGTGGGCCTGGCCATGCCACATGCCTGCTGTCCCAGCAGGGCTAAAGGGACTGAGTGCGGCCATCTTGTGGCTATGGGTACCACCATCTTTGAGGATGAGGCAGTCAATTAGCATATTCCCTAATTGGCTGTGGGTGCCGCCATCTTTGTGAGGGCATGACGGTCAATTAGCATACTCCCTCTTTATTAGGATTTCTATTGATTTAAGAGAGAGAAAGGGAGAGAGAGAGAGAGGAACATCAATGATGAGAGAGAATCATTGGTCAGCTGCCTCCTATACACCCCACACTGGGTGTCGAGCCCACAACCCAGACATGTGCCCTGACGCAGAATCTAACTATGACTTCCTGATTAATGAATTGATGCTCAACCATTTAGCCATACTGGCTGGGCTCCCTCAAATCTTAATACTTCCTCCTAGAGTATATATTTTCCCCAGAAGAGACCAAAAAAGTCTCTGTAAAATCTTGATTTGAGGTTCACATTTAAAATGATTCATAACCTTTTCATGATGTTTCTGTTTCTGATATTATTTCTCTCATTCCTTTCACTGCCAACCTTTTCTATACATGTTTGTCTTATGTCATTTCCACTCACTTCCTATACCATTTTTAATTCTCCACATGGCTTCTGCCTGTACCACTCTGTTGAAACTACTCTGGATTAAGACCAAAATGACTGATTTTTTCCGTTTTTTTTATTCTGCCATGGTGGCTACCACTCAGGACAGGTTCCCTTTTTTCTTATACCAGGGAGTATGCCCAGTCTAAAGGAAGGGAATGGGGCTAAGGGTGAAGCAAGTGGATTCGAAGAAGGGATTGCATTGCAAATCAAATTGTAAAAAAAACTGGATTGCATTTTAAAAGTACCAGAGGAGTCGGTGTTATCAAGCATAGGTGTAAAAAATCCTTTCTGTGTAGAATTGAGGCCTTATTGAGAGTTTAATCATATCCTAATTGATCTGTTTTCAGAATGGTCTACTTAAAAGGAGCTACACTTTTATTTGCAAGCTTATCTTTTAAAGCTTCTTGCCACACCTCTGATAGAGAATTGACTGGCCTGCAGTTTCTACTCCCCTGTGATGGGGGAGGTGTGGTGAGGCAGGCCCAGACAAGAGGAGATGATGACTTTGGGGCACCAGGCAGACTTGAACTGAAATCACATTCCAGATCCACCACTTACTAACAAGTGACATTGCACCAGTCACAAAACCTGGTGCGTAGCCCTCCCAGAGATGATGGGAGGTCTAATTGCAAAAGTGTTTGCAAGGCATTTAGTAGAGAGCAGGGCATGTGGTTGGAACTAAAGAGGTCCATCTGTTTCGCCTCACTTTTCGGTGTCTAAACATTCTCTTTGTTCCCCAGATATCCATAGGATATGATAACTGCTAGATCTCTGGAAACCCATTTTCCTACAGACCACAAGGGCATCACCCAAGTAGACATCTTTCTATAAATCCTCCTCAGCCAGGTTTCCTCTTTATCTCACTGAGTTTTTCTCCTCCTGTGCTATAGGCACCTCAGTGGGATCTGTCTTAATATTGACTCTACTTGACAAACAAGGAATATGAGGCACAGAGAATTCAAATGTATTTCCTCAAATCGCACAGTAATTAAAAGAGAGAACTGCCCAAGCTGGTTTGGATCAATGGATAGAGCATCATCCTGCTGACTGAAGGGTCCTAGGTTTGATTCCGGGTCAGGGTACATGCCCGGGTTGCGGGCAGGAGACAGCCGATTCATGATTCTCTCTCATCATGGATGTTTCTCTCTCCCTCTCTCTTCCTCTCTGACATCAATTAAAAAAAGAGAGAGAACTGTGGCATAAAGCACTGAGCCCAGATCCCTAACCCCCAGGTTTGGCTGCAACCCAAGACCTCATTTGATTCCTTTGATTTTATTGGAATCATAGCCAGGTAATGCTCACCTCTGAGTCCACCAAATTTATGGACTTGCGGAATCCGAGAATTGGGTGAATCCCTACAGTCCCTTTCTTCTTCAGGTTTTTCACTGCTTTAAGGATACACCGGCCCAGGGAGAGATGAAGTGACGTGTTCAAGGTCACACGGGGGATCAGTGACAGAACCAGGAGCAAACACAGGTCCTGGGATTCTTTTATTCCATGCCAAACCTTCTGACTGCCAAGTTTCTCTGTAAATATTTTATCGCCGTTGCCTATCGTATCTCAGAATCTGCATCCTTCTAGGCTGGGTCTGGATCGCCGAGGACGACAAAGCCCAGAGACAGCAGTAAGTACATGGCTCTGGCTGTTGCCAACAGAATTCTTCCCAGGGATAGAGGTGTAATAAGGGCACTGGAAGCACGCTGATAATTCTGGTCTTAGGGCTGCAGCAGGCAGCAGTCTTCACCAGACCTGACAATAAGTGAAGTTCTATGATTGGATAGGGTGATGGGAAGGTGGTTGAGGAGTTCTTTTTTTTAATATATTTTATTGATTTTTTACCGAGAGGAAGGAAGAGAGATAGAGAGTTAGAAACATAGATGAGAGAGAGACATAGATCAGCCGCCTCCTGCACGCCTCCTACTGGGGATGTGCCCGCAACCAAGGTACGTGCCCTTGACCGGAATTGAACCTGGGACCTTTCAGTCCACAGGCCAACGCTCTATCCACTGAGCCAAACCGGTTTGGGCTGGTTGAAGAATTCTTAACAGTTGCCCTCTTTAGGACATGGGAAATCTGTTCTTTTACCAACTTTTGTTGACACAGGGTCTTGGTTCTTCCTCCATAATGAGATGCAGCTTTGGGGGCAGATGTTTGTCTTATAGGGCTCTTGTATGCTAGTAGTGTGGGAACACCCCCCAGCTCATCCCCACATTGCAGGTCCAGGCCTTAAAATAATTATAGTTAGCCCCAACTTAGATTACCCCCACCACGGTGAAGAATTGCATTCGTGCCTGGCTCAAACAAGAAACTTCTTTGTAGAAAAGACTTGTTTGGCTGGAAAAAAACTGAGCACAAAGTCTCTCAAATGGAGTCAAGGGTCTCACCTGTATGTTTACCTGTTTCCCCATTACCAGGGCATCCTGGTCCTCCTAATGTAGGGCATATTACAACTGCCTGGAAGCACAGAGACAGGTGTTTTTGTGCAAGTTACACATCATCTTCGATCCATTTGGCCCAAGTAAGAAAAGAGGTGGTTTGTTTTGATTGTCCCCAATGGTTTTGGCAAGTTTTAAACCTGTATGAACTATTAGCAGTTCTTACCTATAAACGCATGGCAACGTAGCAAGAACCTTACAAAGAAAGAAAATAAAACACAGCATGTTGATCGTAGTTCAAAATAAAAAGTTGTCTTCTATTTTAATGTGCTGCAGAAGGTTTCTGACCTTGAGAATTTCAACCAGTTACTGTAGAATAGATAATTGTTATGTCCTACTTTTTGTCATTGTAATCAGTGCTGCAAAGAATATCCTTGCATGCATTATTTCACACATCGGTTTATTTATTAAATACCTGGAAATTTTTTAAAATATATTTTATTTATTTTTTTTTACAGAGAGAAGGGGGAGGGATAGAGAGTTAGAAACCTCCATGAGAAAGAGACATTGATCAGCTGCCTCTCGCACACCCCCTACTGGGGATGTGCCCGCAACCAAGGTACATGCCCTTGACCGGAATCGAACCTGGGACCTTTCAGTCCGCAGGCCGACGTTCTATCCACTGAGCCACACCGGTTTTGGCAAATACCTGGAAATTTATTCAGAAGCTGTTCCCTGTGTGTCTGCTGAGTGCCGGGCTGAGACAAACCTACTCCCTGCCACCAAGGAGCTCATACTTCAGCAGGGAAGACAGATGTATCACCAGACAGGGATAGCCAGGAAAGGAGAAGGCTAGTGGGGAAGACTGGCTAGAGCAGGAAACAGACATTAATCACAAGAATTGGAGTGATGCTGAATAAATAATCTCTAATGTGAGGTCAAGGACTTGTTCAGTCTGAGTCATCTTTAGTCCTTGGTGCCTGATGCCTGGCACAGGGTTTTCCATAACAGGAGGCTCAGAGACAATTGATGAAAGGAGTTGACTAGTCCTTCAGTTTCAACACTGAGATTAGATATTGGTCCCAACATCTCTCCTGATTTGCTCTGTGAATGTGGGCAAATCATGAACCTTTCTGGTCCTTTCTTCTTTCATAAATTACCCGGGAGGTGCCACAAGCATAAAAGAGTCACTTGGTAGTTAGACCACAGCCTGTGAGTTCCAACATGGGTTTTCATCCTGACTATCCGCCACTGGCTGTGTAACCTTCATCAGATCCCTTAAACATACTGTCTTGAATTCCTCGACTATAAAACGAGGCCAATGGTAATAGTAGCACCTCACTTTTACAGTTGTGGAGATATGTCAATAGATAAAAGTATCCAGTGCTTAGCGCAGAACCTGCTACATAGTAAAGGATAAAAAAAAATATCTGTAAACTCTATGCTTCTTTCAAAACATAAACATATTTTCAACTCATGGCCTTTGTGCTCATTACACTACCTGGACCAGTTTTTCCCCCGTGGTTTACCTTTTCTCCATTCAGATTTCTGTTTAAATACCACATAGACAGCCCTATCCTAACCAGCTATCTAAGGTAGCAAAACCCTGTCAATCTATTTTTCTTTTCCAGGCATGTTTTCTTTATCCCTCTCATTTTTACTTCCCAATTTATAATATCCTAGAGGCTCAGTGCATGAAAATTTGTGCACTGGGGTGGGGTTCCCTCAGCCTGACCTGCCCCCTCTCACAGTTCAGGACCCTCAGTGGATGTTCTACTGATGGCTTAGGGGCTAAGTCACAGTCTGGCCTCCCTCTGCAAGAGGCTACCAGGCGATCAGGGGAAGGCACCGCTCCCATCACCCCACTGTTGCCTCTGTTGGTTCTGCCCTCGGCCCTCCCAGCCACTACAACTCCCTGACTGGAAGGACGTTCTGCTGTCCATTCTAATTAGCATAATACGTTTTTATTATTATAGATATTTACTCCATGTCTCCTTCAATAACATCAAAGTGGCCAAAGCGGGGGGGTCTTTATGCTCACTGCTATATTCATGGTGCCTAGAAGAAAGCCTGACACATATTAAATAATCTGTTGACTAAATGCAAAAAGAGTTTAATGGGGTGGTTACTATTTACTTCCCCATTTTACTGATGAGGTGAAGATATCTGTCCAATCTCACACAGCTAATAGTTAAGATTTAATCCTGGTCATCTGACACCAGATTCCACTCTCAACCAGAATTGTTTTGTTTTGGCACATGATGTAAATGTTGAATGCAAATGGTTCTCAAAAGTTACACATATGTAAAAGTTTAAATTGCTAAACACACACATTCCACAGAATGATGGTTTTGTTCTGTTACATTCATGAATCAAATGAGTAAAATTTATGGACACCAATGATGAACAAATTAAATGATCATCAATGCATGAGTTTTACACAATAATGAATTTGAAATAACAGAAAGTTTAAAAACATTTTATCTGAGCATTCAAAGAACACATGAAAGAATACTCAGAAATGTCATCAGAATTTTAAAGATCTATAGTATAATAACAAATTATGTTCAGCAATGAAATATTAATGGAACGTCAAAAATATATAGTGTATCTTTGCAACTTAGACTAATAGTGTTTCTTGCAGAACCTGTCTTCTGCAATGAAAAGGCAACTATTTAAAACTATTACAAATAAAAAAATGAAGCTTTGGCTGACCAGTTTTTTTTTAGGCTGTTAATAACCCTGGGCACAGCCTTAGGAGATGAGGAAGCATAATGTAATAAATAATGATACACATGTTATTACTTTAACATAAATTATGAAACATAGATGTTTGTTTTCAATGACGTTTTGTTTTTTCCTTTTCTGTTTCATAAATGCTATTGTTTAAACAAGATAATAATGGAACCCAGTAAACAGTGGTAAATAGTAATTGGCACTAGAACAAATTACATAATATGTGTGAAAAAAATATAGAACATTTTATAAAGCTTTTTTGTCCTCTAAAACCATGAGTTCTTTTTTATTTGGTGTTTTTTTATATATATTTTTATTGTTTAAAGTATTACAAATAGTATGAATATATGTCTCCTCTTTTTCCCCCCAGTGACCTCCCCTGGCTTCCTCTACCCCCCAGTACATGCCCTCACCGGCCCCCCCCAGTGTCTTGTATCCATTGGCTATGCTTACATACACGCATACAAGTCCTTCCGTTGATCTCTTACAGCCCCTCCAACCTCCCCTGCCTTCCCACTGTAGCATGACAGTCTGTACATTGCTTCTTTGCCTCTGTATCTGTTCCCCCCGCCCTCATTCTTTTCTTTAAAAACATCTGCCTAAAAAAAAAAAAACTGGTCATACAAAGCTTCATTTTTTTATTTGTAATATTTTTTAATATATATTTTATTGATTTTTTTACAGATAGGAAGGGAGAGGGATAAAAAGTCAAAAACATCGATGAGAGAGAGACATCGATCAGCCACCTCCTGCATGCCCCACAGTGGAGATGTGCCCGCAAGCAAGGCACATGCCCCCAACCGGAATCAAACCCGGGACCTTTCAGTCCGCAAGCCGACGCTCTATCCACTGAGCCAAACCGGTCTCGGCCATTTGTAATATTTTTAAATAGTTGCCTTTTCATTGCAGTAGACAAGTTCTGCAAGAAACACTATTAGGCTAGAAATACACTTATAAGAACAAAAAATGTTTGAGTCCCAATTTCAATGTCCAATAGCTTTGAGTTCCAGTTTCAATGTCCAACAGTTCCTTATGTGTACATGTCAGCAATGGTATCTGGATGGTGGGCAAATGGTGGCCATGCAGGTCCGACCCTCTCTGGTTTGGTCCTGAGCATCCTGTAGTGACACACAGCTGCTGACTGCTCGCATGGCAAGGCGTCGTCAGGGTCTTCCATCTCTGGACTGTTTCTCCTCTTGCCTTCGTGGTTGGTGCAGACCTGTCAGTTCCTCTCTGTGGCAGGAGTCTACTTGGTCTTGGAGTTGTTTTCTGAAAGTAGATAAACATATTTTCGACCAAAAATTAATAAAGGAGTCTTTTCTATAAAATTGACTTGGGATCCTTTTTATTTTTGCCCACCGGATTTTCCTTTGGCTTATTTTGACACCATGTGTGTTTTACAGGGGTGTCTTGCTATTAGTATTACAAATGAAAATTAATTTTCTAAAGTAAAAATTTTCTAGATGTAATTTACTTACCGGATATTTTTCCTTACATGATATTATCCTACTATCTCCCCTCCCCCCTTTTTTTATTAATTCAATCTTGATAACTTTAAATTTTAATTTTTGGCATACAAATGCCTATTTTAAGTTCATTGCATGTTAAGCAATTTTACCATGAGATGAACTACCAATATAAATTTTAGTTAATACTTTAGAAACAACTTTTTGTCCAGTACACTTAAATTTTCTTGGGTATTCACTTATTTCAATTCGCCAATTCAAATTAAACTGAAAGCATGATTACTCTTTTACTGTCAAATTTAATACTCTACCAACAATCTTAGATTACCCTGTAAATATTAGTGGAAAGGATTATTTGCATTCTTAAGTAGGCACTGAGCATTCCTGGTGCTAGGCTGGATTTAGATATAGGGTAGCTGCTGTCGGCCAAGTTTCTGTCTGTTACCTGGGTCCCAATCTGTGTTGAGTGTGGGAAGTGAAGTAGCCATGGGGGCAGGAGACCTCCCTCAGAAGGGGTGAGGGTTCAGACCCCTCCAAGTTTTGGGGTGGATGAGGGTCTGTGCCCCACCTCTTTTGCCCCCCAAATTTTCTTCTGTTGGCCCCTATGTGACTGTGCTTGTCTTAGGTTGTTCCTTCCCTAAGGAATCTTACCCGACTCTGGCTAGCCAGTCATCCTCTGGGGCCAAGCAGGGTGTTGTGAGTTTCAGTTCTGTCTCCAAAATCGTGAGTTCTTTTAATTATTTTTTTTAAATTCTGATGAGTATTACACTCATTCTCATTTTCATTATCTGAATCCTTAGGAAACATGATCCCAATATTCACAGTATAGCAAGTTGAACTAGCACTATGTCAATACAAATAAGAGTTGGTACACATGCAAAGTAAAGACATACTGTAAA
>JAAGEH010000273.1:1557101-1573346 GCA_011751065.1 Lasiurus cinereus | reverse complement strand
CCTGTCTGCTCACAGGCCTTTCTGTCCCTGAAGCTTTCTTGGTCTGCGCCAATGGGGACAATGAGTCAATATTTGTCCCCGCTGAGAAAGCGCCGTGTAACGTTCTTTAAAAAAAAAAAAAAAACAATTAGTGACTTTATTTGGGTGACATTGGTTAATAAAATTATATAGGTTTCAGGTGTACAGTTCCCTAATACATCATCTGTACATTGCATTGTGTGTTCATCACCCAAAGTTAAGTTTTCTTCCGTCATCATTTATCCCCCCTTTACCGTCTTCTACCTCCTCCCATGCTCCTTTCCCCCTGGCAATCAGCATATTGTTGTCTGTGTCTCTGAGTTCCTTTTCTCCCCCCCCTTTAATACCTTTATATTTTTCACATCTAAGTGAGCTGATTAGCCAACTCTGCATTATCACAGGAGTGATAGTGCTTCCTAAAATTCACCCGAAAATTCCCTGGGGTCTTCTGGGTACTGACTCACATCAAGTGATATCAGGGATAATATGACAAAAGCTGCCAAATATTATACTCAGGAAATCAGCCTGTGCGCTCTTGTGGATCCTAGTTGCATATCACTGGTAAGCTTCAGAGTCCCTCCCTGATTACTCCTGGACACACCTTTTCCTTAGGAACCCTAGTCTTTCATGTTTTCTGTTTAAGGGTGGGAATGACTCTGAGAGGGAGGTGAAATACCTGCCTCCTGAAAATAAAATAAGTAAGCAGTTACATCTCCCAGCTGTTAATGAAATAACATCTATTCATAACCGTCAACGAAATAACATTTATGATTAACCATGTTGTATTTTTTTTCTCACCATATATACTAGATTCAGCCTGTTGTTATTCATGATATCAATATTAAGTAACTTCCTTCTGCCATTCTTTTTTTTTAAAATATATTTTATTGTTTTTTGTTTTTTTTTTTTACAGAGAGGAAGGGAGAGACAGAGAATTAGAAACATCGACCAGTTGCCTCTTGCACACCCACTACTGGGGATGTGCCCGCAACCAAGGTATGTGCCCTTGATCAGAATCGAACCTGGGACCATTCAGTCTGGAGGTCGATGCTCTATTCACTGAGCCAAACTGGTTTCAGCTCCTTCTGCCATTCTTAACGTGCATTATCTCGAGGTGGTCCCACTCATTAGAATGCCCAATGAAAATATGAGTCATCTCATGCCATGACAGACATAATAACTGGCCTGATTTCAAATCCTTTACAGATGATAGAGCCAGGATATTTGGCTCACTTCCCCCGACACCACAGATATTGTTTCTACTCTGGGTCGTTAATGTCAGAGTTCCTGTTGCCACCACTCTGACTTACAGGGTTTCCTATCTAGATTTATGCAGCAGACTTCTTCCTGGCTTTACCCGACTCCAGTCCCTCCTCATCCAACATGTGGACATAATAAGTTCCTCTTGAGTGGGCCCCCATACATTGTTTAGAAATATGCTCTTTAACCTCCATGTGTTTGTGTGTTTTTTCTTTTTTTTCTCTTGTGGTTGAATTCTAGTTTCATACCATTGTGATTGTGTCAATCCCTTCTGGCCTGAAATGTTTCTGTGGAGAAATCATCTGACAGTCTTATGGGAACAGTTTTGTAGGCAACTAACCGTGTTTCCCTTGCTGCTTTTAAGATTCTCTCTTTGTCTTTAGCCTTTGCCATTTTAATTATGACGTGTCTTAGTGTGTGCCTCTTTAGGTTCACCTTGTTTGGATCTCTCTGGACTTGTGTGACTTTGAACTTCAGCAAGTTAGGGAAATTTTTCAGCCATTATGTTTTCAAACATGTTCTCAATACCTTGCTCTCTCTCCTCTCCTGGTTTCCTTGTGGTGCAGATGTTGTTATGCTAGATGCCTCAGAGGTCCCTTAGACTTTCCTCATTTAATTTTTTTCTTTTTGATGCTCTGATTGGGTATTTTCTGCTACCTTGTCTTCCAAATTGCTGATTCCTTCCTGTGCTTCACCTAATCTATTATTGATTCCTTCTAGTGTATTCTTTATTTCAGATATTGTATTTTGTATTTCTGACTGGTTCTTTTTAATGTTTTTATGTTTTTTTTAATGTTTACTATCTCTCTCTTTTTTTAAGTTCTCACTGAGTTCACCCATTTTTCCCCTAAGTTCCTTGAGCATCCTTATAACCATTGTTTTGAACTTTTATCTGGTAGATTGTTGTCTCCATTTCATTTAGTTCTTTTTTTGAGGAATTGTCCAGTTAATTAATTTGGGGCACTTTTCTTTGTCTCTCCATTTTGCCTTCCTCTCTGTATTTGTTTCTGTGTATTATGTAGATCTGCTATGTCTTCTTGGTTTGGTGGCCATATATAGTAGGTGTCCTATGGGGCTCAAGAGTCTAGTCTCCTTGATCACCTGAGCTAGGTGCTGCAGGAATGTATCTTTTGTAGGTTATATGAGCTCTCCTATTGTAGTTTAGGCTTGATTATTGTTGGCCTGTCCATGGTTGGGGTTGACCTTCAGGCTAGCTATGAGGATTGACCCTAACCATAGTGATATGCAAGACCAGACCCCTCTAATGTGGCCTGAAGTCTATCATCTGGTGTGTTCTGGAGCTTCTTGAGAGAGACTCTGGAAGAGACTCTGGTGCAGGTCATTTCAGACACTGCTTGTGACTGACTCTGGGCTGTCTGGAGCCACAAAGCAATCCACAGTTTGTGGCTCCCTCTGCTGGGCCTTGGTGCACATGGGAGAGGTCAAGATGCATATCAAGGCCATCTTCCGCCAGCACTGAGCCCAGGATCAGGTCAGCAAAAGGCCCAAGGCACCTAGAAATTCACCATCGCATGAGGCTGTCTGTTAGTTTCAATCACGAAAGGAACCTCTGGCAGTATGTGAGGTGCATGTGTTATACACTCAGTGAATCACTATGTAGAAGCAAGTGGTGTTTACCAGTTGACACAGATTCAAATTTGGTGACAATGCTAGTTCTGAGGCCACTTAGCAAAAGTCTCAGACTGTACCAAGGACAGCCATCACCCTCCTGGAACCCATGGGCCTCTCTGATGGGTTGGGCTCTCAGATAGTCATTGGGGTGAAACCAGCAAAGTTCATCAGGCTAAAACAGACCAAGATTTGGCCTTGTAGAGGGAAGATTATGACCAGGAATGGTGGAGTCTTTCAAGTGTGTGAGGGGAAAATGGCCCTTGCCCTAGAGTCACACAACTCAGTCTCTTCTTGTGTATCTTTGCCACTTCCTTGTCAAGTTTGCCTAGACTTCCTTGAGATCCCACATGAAAGTCTATACCTCGGTCCAGCAGGCTACTCTACAGGGCTTGAGCTTGTCAGGGTGGGGCCATAGAGAGTCAGAAGGGTGGGGCTAGTGCATTCCCCAAAGCTGATTCTATACTGAGGGGAGTGCTCAATCCAGGAAAGGAAAGATGGCGTCTGCAGTTGGAGCAGGAAAGGGGCCAAGCACAGGGACCTTGGTGTTTGTCCCTTCAACACGTTCCTTGAAGCCACACAAGCCAGTCTGCTCCAAGACACCTTCACATCACCAGAGAGCAGGGTGAGTGGCTGCAAAGGAAATTTTGTTAGCTGGCCCTTTAAGAGGGTGCCTGTTTCTCTAGCACACTTCTGTCTCTCCCTGCAGATAGAATCCTCACTGAATTTCACAGCAGATATTATGTTACTTCCCCTTCCTGGCTCTGGTGCTCCAGCCTGGGGAGCTTGGCAGGGGGTTGAGATTCCTTGCTCCTCTGAGGGGGACATGTGCAGGTGAGATATCTCTCCAGATTCTCAACTGCCATGTGTGGGTGCAGGGCCAGCCCTTTCAGTGTTTCCACCTTTCCTACCTGTTTCAATATGGCTTCTTCTGTAAATCCTTGGTTATAAGACTCTGTTCAGTTCATTTCTAATTGGTTATTCAGGCTGATTATTCTGTAATTTAGTTGTAATTCCAGTGTGTTCCTGGGAGGAAGTGATTGTAGCTTCCACGTACCATCTTGGATTCCATGACATTAAAAAATATTGAGGGGCACATGAACTTGAGTATCTATGCTCCCTAAACAAATGGACTCCACATGATTTCACCAACCTTCCCATAGATACTGTTAATAATTTTCTGTGATTTTTTCTCACACTTTTTCTGTACATTTACACACAAAGGTGTTTGTGTGCTCACAAAGGCTCACTCTCTTTAGATTATGTCATCTCAATGTCACATGACAGATCTTCAACTCAAACAATCTGATTAACTGAGGGAAGTGCTACTAAGTAGAAAAGAATTCTATGGCCAGAATGTGATGTATCTAAGATAACAAACAAACAAACATATACACAAAAAGAACCTGGTAACTCTAGTGAGGAAGAAGACTTGGAAGGGAGTCTGGGCATGGAGTCAAAAGTTAGGTCCTGAGACTGTCTCTGGGAGTTCTCACCTTCCCTTTCTTCCACAGTTTTTGTGACAATTTTGGAGTTTCATATTCCGTTGTTCTTCAGCTATATAGTATGTACTATGCAATCATGATCAGCAATGCTGACAAGTAATAGAGAAAAACAAAAATTCCAAATTTCCAAATTTCCAAAGCTCATTTCAATCTTTCAGTTTTTTCCAGACAATATTCCACGGTTAAAACAATCCTTGTTTAGAATTATTTTACTGGATACATAAAATTTTATTTCAAATTTTGAGAGACATCGTATTCGGTGAGAAATACTCTATGTCTATTCTACATGAAACGCATACTTTCTGTACAACTATCTTACTTGTTAGGTTAAGTGTGAATAATTGCCCACACAGTGTCCTGCAGGAGGAGAAACACTGGAGGACATAGGCAAAGTGATGGCTCCATGGAGGAGAATACTGGAGTGTTAGGCAGGATATCTGCACCCTTTACTCAGTACATCATATTCCATAGGTCTCTCTTTCTCCTTGCCTTGTCTATAAAACTGTGTAATACAATCCATCTCTCCTTGGTCATGACAAAAAGATTTTCACAGTGTCTCCTCTCCTCTGTCATCTAAGGGAAGGCAGTAGTACACAGTGATTAAAGGCATGAGCTCTGAAAGGAGACTACCTAGGATCCATCTAAATTCCACCATACACAAGACTGCAAACCTTGGAAAGATACTGAATCTTTCTGTGCCTCAATGGCCTTATCTATGAAATCATGTTGAGGATTAAATGAGTTAATAGGTGTAAGTACTTAGAATGTCTGGTTTGTGGTACATTTGTTTATGTATAAAAGCCTAAGTGACCAGCTAACCGGTAACTTTTGACTTGCTGACCGGTAACTATAACATTCACTGACCACCAGGAGGCAGACGCTCAATGCAGGAGCAGAAACCACAGGCATGAAAACATGGAACAGACTGATGAATCTCAGAGGAAAGGGGAGAGGGGGAGGGGGAGAAGAGGTTAACCAAATATCTTATATGCATACTAGAGGATTCGTGCACCAGTGGGGTCCTTCAGCCTAGCCTGCGCCCTCTCTCAATCCAGGACTCCTCTTGGGATGTTGGAGAGCCAGTTTTGGCCTGATCCTTGCAGGCCGAGGGACCCCACTTGTGCAGGAATCCAGGCCTCTAGTAAATAATAATAGCTGTCTCCGGGCTGCTGAGTAGGTGTTCCTTTAAAGTGTCTCCAATTGTAGCCTGGCCCATGTGGAGGTCAGGTTTCCATTCCCCCGTCAGAGCACATGCCCAGGTTGTGGGCTTGATCCCCAGTAGGGGGCATACAGGAATTCTCTCTCATCATTGATGTTTCGCATTCTCCTTTCCTCTCTAAAATCAATAAAATATATATATTTTTTAAAGTGTCTCCAGTTAGATCTAAAATTTCAGCACTATCCTCAGGATTCAGCCTCAATATCTAAATTTTCCTGCTGTTCAGCAACTTGTAATATTCTCATAGACTTTCTATCTCTTGTCTTTCCATAAGGTCTAGTCCAGAATAAAATAGTAGTAGCAATACAAACGTTACCATTTAATGAATACCTACTATTTGCCAGGCACTTTATTTATTTGGAATTATACGTACTGAACATTTATTATACGCCAGGTGTCAGCCTACTCCCTGGGATTTGAAGGGTGAAGTCACAGTCTGTTAGTGGAGACAAAGAATTGAAAAAGCTAAGGGTGACAGGTGCTGATTAGGACAAATCTGGATGAGGTATATGAGCATGAACCAGGGGAAATCAGTCTAATTAAGTGTGGCCCAGGAAGTTATCTCTGAGTAAATAAGTTGCCTTTACTAGTAGACTGAGACCTGAAAGTTCAGTAAGAGTGAAGCAGAGGCTGAAACCGGTGTGGCTCAGTGGATAGAGTGTCAGCCTGTGGACTGAAGGGTCCCAGGTTTGATTCTGGTCAAGGGCATGTACCTTGGTTGCAGGCATATCCCCAGTAGGGGGTGTGCAAGAGGCAGCTGATTGATGTTTCTAACTCTATTTCTCTCCCTTCCTCTCTGTAAAAAAAACAATAAAATATATTAAAAAAATAAATTAAAATTAAAATTAAAAAAAAAAGAGTGACGCAGAGGAAAATTCAGGAGGTGTTCCACACAAATGGGACAGTATTTTTGAAGACCTGGAAATTAAAATGAACACAGGAATGTGGGATTTTGATTTTGTTGTAAACAATTATCTCTAAGGGCCAATTTTTTTTTTAAGAATGGTTTATTGATTTTTTTTTTAGAGACAGGAAGGGAGAGAGAAAGAGAGAAACATTGATTTGAGAACAAAACATCAATCGGCTGAAACCGGTGTGGCTCAGTGGATAGAGTGTCGGCCTGTGGACTGAAGGGTCCCAGGTTTGATTCTGGTCAAGGGCATGTACCTTGGTTGTGGGCACATCCCCAGTGGGGGGCATGCAGGAGGCAGCTGATCGATGTCTCTCTCTCATCGATGTTTCTGACTCTCTCTTTCCCTTCCTCTCTGTGAAAAAAATCAATAAAATATATTTTTAAAAAAATCAATCGGCTGCCTCCTTCACGCCCCGTACTGGGGATCAAGCCTGAATCCTGGGTATGTACCCTGACAAGGAATTAAACCAACAACCTTTTGCTGCACAGGAAGACACCCAACCAACTAAGCCACACCAGTCAGGGCAAGGGGCCAAATTTTATGGCCTGCATAGGCATGACCTGAGGATCTCAAGGCACACATAAAATTTTGAGTTCACAATATTACATTCTATAGCTGTATTATAATTTATTTCACCATAACTTTACTTCTGAATATGTAGAGTGTTTGTTCACATTTAGAAGCAATGTTGTTGCTGTCATCCAGTCTATACACATCTGTACATATGTCTGTTAGGTTGGATCAAGTAATTGAGTTGCTTACCCTTCCCCTGGGAACTGACCTTTAGACCACTTCACAACCGACATTCCATTCTGCTTAGACCACATTCCACTGGCTAAGACTGCATTCCACTTAAGACCATTGTCTTTCCTCTCCTGACTTTCCCAAGGTCCAGACTCGACCAGAAAGTTCCCCACTGAAAAAGCCCATGTAGAGTCCTTTAAAATCTCTGACTCCCCATCCCTGGGTGCTAGTGCCATTTTGGGAATATCCAGATGACCTAATCCTATATAATAAAGAGGGAATATGCAAATTGACCATCACTCATCACAAAGATGGCTGCACCCACAGCTGAGGCCAAGTTCCCTTAAGAAGCCTTAACAAGCAATCAGCAGAGACCTGAGGCTACGCCCTCCTCCACCCCCTTGGGGCTTAACAGGGGACCTCAGGTTGCACCCCCACCCCAGCACCAGGTTAGGGGACCTCAGACCATACCCCTCACCCCAGCACCAGGTCAGGGGACCTGAGGCTGTGCCTCCCTGCCTGGCTGGGCTTGAGAGGGGATCTCAGGTACACCCCCTGCCCCAGTCTGGGCTGGGGGACCTCAGGCCATGCCCCCCATCCTGGCGCCGGGCCAGGGTACTTGAGGCTACGCCCCCTGCCCAGCCGGGCTTGACAAGAGTGGGACTGGCCTGGTCTGTAGCCCAATTGGGCGGGGGTTGGGGGTGGTGGCCTGGTCTGGGTCTCATGCGATTTTGGGACACACGTGTGTGGGCAGGGACTTGACTCTGGGTCCTGTGGTGCGTCCCAGACTCTGACAGGATGAAGGTTTTCATATACATTTTACCAAGTTTCTTTCATGTCTGACACTTCTATTCTAGAGAAGGGACAAATAGCAATATTAAATTATTTCCTCTAATTAATCCCCTTTTAATGTGCATGAATTTCTGCACTGGGCCACTAGTAAATTTATAATCCCTTATCACTTTTGGCCTCATGCGATAGTACCTCCTTTGGATACTCTAACAATGTCCACTTACTTACTTAGAATATATTTCCAGTCATGAAATTTCTGGCTCAGATAGTTTTACACATTTAAACTTTGATGTATATATCTAGCATGACTTCCTTGAAGAGTTGTGTCATTTCATAATATCACCAGTAGTGTGTGGAGAGTAAATGCTTTGCAACATCTAACATCAGCCCTAAGCATTGTCAAGTATGCTCCATATCAGCAATCTGGTAGATGAGATAAAATATTTCCTTTTACTACAGTTTTTTAAATGTAATTGGCATGTAACTTAATAAGTTTTGACATATGTATGCAATTCCATTTCCTCCAAATCTTTGCCAACACTTGTTATTTTAAGGGTTTTTTTGGTTGTTATTTATAGCCATGTTAGTGAGTGAAAAGTGGTATCTCATTGTAGTTTTGATCTGCATTTCCTGATTTGTGTTTATTACATTTTTTGCAGAAACATCATTATCACCAAAGCCTACAGTTTACATTAAGATTCACTCTTGGTGTTGTATATTCTATGAGTGTGGAAAAATGTATAGTGATGTATTTCCATCAGCATAGTATTATATAGAATGATTTTAGTGACCTAAAAATCTTTTGTGCTCTGTTTATTCATCCCTTCCCTCCCCCAGCCCCAGGCAACCGCTGAACTTTTCAATGTCTCAATAGTTTTGGCTTTTTCAGAATGTCATATAATGGAATCATAAAATAGATAGCCTTTCTGAACTGACTTCTTTCATTTAGTAATATGTATTTAAGATTGCTCTATGTCTTTCTGTGCCTTGATAGCTTATTTTTTTCAGTGCTGAATGATATTCCATTTTCTAGATGTACCACGGTTTATTTATGCCTTCACCTACTGAAGGACATCTTGGTTGCTTTCAAGTTCTGTCAATTATGAAAAAGTTGCTATAAAAGACTGTGTCCCAGTTTTTGTGGGGATATACGTTTTCAACCCATTTGGGTAAATACAAAAGTGCAATTGCTGGATTGTTTGGTAAACTAAAGAGTATGTTTAGTTTTGTCATAAACCACCAAACTGTCTTCCAATATGGCTATAACATTTTGCATTCCAACTAGCAAATGAGCGTTTCAGTTATTCCATATCCTTGCCAGCATTTAGTGTGTGTATGTGTCCTGGATATTGGCCCTTCTAACAGGTGTATTGTGGTATCTCTTTGTTGTTTTAATTTGCATTTCCTTAATGACATATGATGTGGAGCATCTTTCCATATGATTATTTACTATCTTTATATTGTCGTTGGTAAAGTGCCTGTAAAGGTTTTTGCCCATTTTTAATAGAAGTTTTTCTTCTTATTATTGAGTTTTAAGAGTCCTTTGTATATTTTGGATAATAGTCCTTCATCAGATGTGTCTTTTGTAAATACTTTCTCCCAGTCAGTGGCTTGTGTTTTTATTCTCTTGATGTGATCTTTTGCAGAGAAGAAGTTTTAAAAATTTTTTAATGATGTCCAGCTTATCGATTATTTCTTTGTTGTTTTACCTAAAAAGGCATCATCACCATATCTGTGATCATCTAGGTTTTCTTCAATGTTATCTTCTCTGAGTTTTATAACTTTGCATTTGAAATTTAGGTTCCTGATCCATTTTGAACTAATTTTTGTGAGGGACATAAGGTTTGTGTTTTGCTTGTGGGTGTCTAGTTGTTCCAGTCCTATTTGTTGAAAATACATAGTACACAGTAGTTAAAGGCATGTGGCAGTATGTGATCTGCATGTGTACACAGTACATACAGCCTTTGCTCCTTTGTCAAAGATCAGTTGGCTATATTTATATTTCTGGGCTCTCGGTTCTGTTGCATTGATCTATTTGTCTATTTTTTGGCCAATACCACATTCTTTTGATTATTGTGACCTTATAATCAGTCTTGACATTGGGGAGTGTCTGTTCCAACTTTGTTCTTCTGCAAAATTGTGTTTGCTGTTCTGGATCTTTTATCTCTCCATATGAACTTTAGATTCAGTTTGTCAATATCCACAAATAACTTGTTGGGATTTTTATTGGGATTGCATTGAATCTATAGATCAAGTTGGAAAGAACTGACATCTTGACAATATTGAGTTTTTCTATCCATTAACATGGGATACCTATACATTTATTTAGTTCTTTAATATCTTTAACCAGAGTTTGAAGTTTTCCTGATATAGATATTGTGCATATTTTAAAAAATATTTTTATTTAAGTGTTTACTTTTTTTTGTAGTAATGGAAATGACCTTGTGTTTTTAATTAAAAAGAAACGTGTATACAGACCTGGAAGGAATAAATATAACTCTGCTTGCAATTGACTTGATCATCTAGATAGAAAAAGAGTGTGGTATTGGCAAAAAATAGACAAATAGATCAATGCAACAGAACCAATCTAGATAGAAAATCGGAAAGAATCAATATAAAAACAACTGGAACGAATAAGTAATTATAGCAAAGTTGCAGGATACAAGGTTAATATTAAAAAGTCAATAAATAACCAATGTACCATCACTGCTTCAAATATTGCTTCTGTTCCTCTCTTTCTTCTACTTCTGATATCCCCATTATGCACATGTTACCCCTTTTGCAGTTATCCCACAATCTTTGAATATTCTTTTCTGATTTTTTGGGTTCTTTTCTCTGTTTTTCAGTGTTGGAAGTTTTTTTTTTTACATATCCTCAAGGTCTGAGATCCTTTCCTCAATCATGTCCAACTACTAATGAGTCCAATCAAGGCATCTTCTCTTCTGAGACAGTGTTTTCTGATCTCAAGCATCTCTTTATTCTTTCTTAGAATGTCCACCTCTGCTTACATCACTTGTTATTATATGTTACATTTTTTTCATTAGAGCCCTTCACATATTAATCATAATTATTTAAAATACACAATGGGGTAGTTCCAATATTTGTGTTCAGTCCTTTCAAACTGTGTTTTTTGCCTGTTTGTAATTTTTTTGAAAGGTGGAGATGATATATTGGGTGAAAGGAACTTTGGTAAATAGGCCTTTAGGAATGTGGTGATAATGTGGGGGTGGGGGGATGAATCTATAGTACTATAATTAGGTCTCAGTCGTTGTCCCTAAACCAGTGGTTGGCAAACAGTGGCTCACAAGCCACATGTGGCTGTTTGGTCCCTTGAGTGTGGCTCTTCCACAAAAATCCCACGGCCTGGGCAAGTCTATTTTGAAGAAGTGGCATTAGAAGAAGTTTAAGTTTAAAAAATTTGGCTCTCAAAAGAAATTCCAATCGTTGCACTGTTGATATTTGGCTCTGTTGACTAATGAGTTTGCTGACCACTGCCATAGACTGTGAACTTCACCAGTGTTTCTCAGGGTTTTTCCCCCTATTTACAGTAGGCTGGAGTTGGGCGTTTCTTTTTCCTCTGGTAGGCTGGGCACTCTGATAAAATCCCAGCAAAATTGTTTCTTTAGAGAGAAAGCCTTGTTATGAAGAAAAGAAAATCTGGATTGTTTACAAAATGATTACTTTTTCCCTCCCTTTGATATTCACTGTGAGGATCTAATAGAGTTCCTGGAAGTAAAACTCACAAAGGAGCGGAGCACCCCTATAACTGAGCTGCCGTAGAGTTTTTAACTCTCAGATTGTCCCAAAACTGATCAATTGCAATTCAGGTTTGCCTGTCCCAGTAATGGTTTCCATAGAGTAGTGATCTTGAGCCACGGTTTGCCGCTCTGTTGACTAATGAGTTTGCCAACCACTGACCTAGACTCTCGATTCCAATAATTAATTACAGTCTGTTGTTGTTCCTTGTGATTAAGCCCCTATCCCAGGGGTCGGCAAACTCATTAGTCAACAGAGCGGCAAACCGTGGCTCGTGAGCCGCAGTTTGCCAACCACTGCCATAAAGGTTTCTGTGTGTAGGCTCCTGTTCTGGAGAGTTATCGTTTCTATATCTGCCTGTCTGTCTCTCCAATTTTAAGGCATTGGTTTTCCCTGTGACTTACTTCTCTGGTGACTTTAAGAAGACATAGATTTTTCAATTTGGTCAGACTTTTACTTGTTGTTAGCATGGAGTGGCAATTTCCTTTTTTAATCTACATTTTATTAATTTTCTTACAGAGAGGAAGGGAGTGGGATAGAGAGCTAGAAACACCCATGAGAGAGAAACATCAATCAGCTGCCTCCTGCACACCCCCGACTGGGGATGTGCCCGCAACCAAGGCACATGCCTTTGACCAGAATAGAACCTGGGACCCTTCGGTCCGCAGGCTGACACTCTATCCACTGAGCCAAACCGGTTAGGGCGGAGTGGCAGTTTCTAAGCTCCTTCCATGCTGGTCAGGCAGACAAAAAAAATCCCTCCATTAGAAATTATTCATCAAATCATTAAGTCCAGTTAGCTGGAAGATCATTTCCTGATATTTCAAGCAAAGAAGTGGAATGAAGAGGAAAGAGTTTTGAGGAGGATATAGTAATAAACTCATGCAGTTCTGGGAAATAGCAATGATAGCTATGGGGTCAGAAGGAGCAGAGAAAGATGGAGGAGAAAAAAGGGCAAGGGAGTTATGAGGAACAGTTGGGAAATGGAGACTCGGGTATGGTTGAGGATAAAGATGACAAAATTAATTAAAGTATGGTAGTAAAAAGAAACCTAACACATTGGATCTTATGGGTCTATACTACTTTTTCTTGCTGAGGTGGATGGTTGAAAAATTATGGGGTAGGATCTGGACAGACAGAATGTTGATGTGTGTGTTTATGTATCTAAATATAGTGAATATTAGATAGAAGCACTGATAGGAAGTGGGAGCTGAAATAGAGGGGTGCTTGTATTTCTAGCATCTAACATATTTCCTGGCTGTTCAGTAAATATTTGTTGAATGCATTCATGAATAACCCCGCAGAGCTTTCTGAAAAGAAGCTCTGATTACAAGTTTAAAAAGGAATTTGACAAAAAATAAAAATAAACAAGCAAACTTCACCTCGTATCTAGGCAAGGTTCTTTAATGAAAATGTAAAAAATACTAAACAGCCAGGGATATCTGGGTAGAAACCAGAATCTTAACCTCTCTAGGAATGCATTGTACCAACAACCTTATTCATCATCCTTTGGAATGAACTCTTAATTTGGCTTAGTAACTCAATCATGTTGCAAATCCCTTTCTTTCAAACCATCCTCCTACCCCTTTCCCTCCTCTTTCCTTTTCACCTTTCTCCACTCTACCTTCTCTTTTCCCAACTCCCCACTTCCACTTTTCATCTTCATCCCTTCCTTCCCTTTCTTTCTCTGTTTCTCGTGGTCCTTGATAGAAACAGGGAGAGTGGGCAGAAAAAAGTGATGAATTGGAGAAGGGATAAAGGGAGAGCAGCAACAGGGAAACAGCGATTTTTTTCTGAAGCTCAAGGGAAGGTGGGGGAGAGCAGGTGGGTGGAAAGTAATCATGGACCATAGACACAGACAGTGGGGTGGGGAGACCCTGAGGTGGGGGGGTGGGCTGGAGGGGGTTAATGGGGGGGGAAGGGGGACAAATGTAATGCTTTCAACAATAAAGAATTATTTTAAACAATAAAACAGCAGTTCAAGAACACAATACTGCTGGTGAAGGCTGGTGAGGAGGGTGGGGTTTATGTTTGAAAGCTGCCTTTACATAACAAGCACATATTAATTACATTAAGTGCCTTTTGGGATGAGATGACTGATGAAGATTAGATTATTCCACCCACTCCCTACTCCTTTGGAACTGCCACTGTAGGAAAATCACTTAGAAGGCTCTTACAATTACCCAGCCAGGTATTATAACAGCTGGAACAAAAACATCAGTAAGAATTGGAAGGAGTAGACAAATTGTAGAAAAGGACTAATGAGAAATTTAGAAGTCTCAGCACATAACTCTGTCCAAAACCCCTGCAATAAGAGACTTACCATACCCCTAGAATGACCCCAGCTGAAACCGGTTTGGCTTAGTGGATAGAGCCTCGGCCTTCGGACTGAAGGGTCCCAGGTTCGATTCCGGTCAAGGGCACGTATATTGGTTGCGGGCACATCCCCAGTAGGGGGCGTGCAGGAGGCGCCTGATCGATGTCTCTCTCTCATCGATGTTTCTAACTTTCTATCCCTCTTCCTTCCTCTCTGTGAAAAATCAATAAAATATATTTTAAAAAAAAGAATGACCCCCAGCTCTGCATTGACCCCAACTTTTCATTACAATGTTTGTCTGTGCCCTGGCCGCTGTAGCTCAGTGGTTAGATCATTAGCCTGTGCACGGAAGCCTCTTGGGTTCGATTCCTGGTCAAGGGTACATATCTAGGTTACAGGTTCAATCCGTAGACCCCTGTTGGGGAGCGTGCGGGAGATGGAGGTATCTCACATCTCTTTCTCTCTCCCTCTTCCTCTCCCTACCTCCCTTCCACTCTGTTTTTTTTTTTTTAATCTATGGAAAAAATATCCTTGGGTGAGGGTTAACCAAAAGAACAAAACAAAAGAAACAAATAAAACGAAACAAAAGAAGCTTGTCTGCAAGGAGAAATTACAGCATGTTCTAGTCTAATGATAGGTCCCTGACCTACTTTGCTCAAAACATTTGATAAAAAGGGATTGCACTGGTATGTATCTCTTACAACTCAGAAGTGTCTTTCTCAAGGTCCTGAGAGTCATTCCCTTGAAATGTAATCATCAGGAAGGTTAGGGCCTCTGTCTTCCAGTATCTGTGGGAAGAGAGACTCCTAATTTTGATAACTGCCAGCTAGCAGATACAGCTGGTTTGATTGCATTGACACAGACCAATCTTTTGTAATTTTTCATTTCCCTGATTCTACTGATCCTTGCTCCCCCACCCCCGTCCCTGTAAAATATCCAAACTGGAATGGAGCTCAGCTTTCCCCCTACTGACAATCGTTATTGAATAAAATATGTTTTCACTGCTTTAACTCAGTGGCATTAATCACCATTGAATCTCACTGCCTTGTATGGAGGGCCATGAATCTAAAGTGACTTCCTGGTTTGGGACTTAGGGTCTTGCAGGGAAAAGAACAGGAGCTGGTTTGGAGGCAGCTGGAAGGGAGAAGGAAGGTGATTGGTGAGTGACAGAGCTAAGGAATCCTGTGACCAGAATACCATGCATTTTTCTGGAGGCATGGTGGTTGTGGTGAGAAGGGATGGTATAGGATGGCAAATGAGGAAGTCAGGGAGCAGAAAGCACCGTGTTCCTATCCGGTCTCCCTTCTCTTCCCTCCCTTCATTCTTCTCTTCACTTTCTTTCTTTTAAGAAAATATATTTTTGTTGAGTTCAGAGAGGGAGAGGGAGATAGAAACATCCATGATGAGAGAGAATCATTGATTGGCTGCCTCTTGCAGGCCCTCTACTGAGGATGGAGCCCACAACCTGGGCATGTATCTTTGATCAAAATCGAACCCAGGACCTTTCAGTCCCCAGGCCGACCTTCTATCCACTGAGCCAAACCAGTGAAGGCTCATTTTCTTTAACAAGTAATATATACATGTGGTTTAAATGTATGTGTATAGTTTTATTGTGTATACATTTATATAAATATATTTAATATTTGCATTAATATATACTGAATATACAAAAGGGCTTAAGTTGAAAAGCAAGAGGCCCCTAACTTCCTATTTCCTGCCTCTTTGAACTATTTTGGCCATTTTTTTTCCCCTGCTGGTCTCATAATCTAAACATACTAAGTATATACCTATCAGCAGTCCCTCATGATCAATTTTGGGCTTCATCTTTTGACTTTTGACTATGCTATATGAGAATGTCTTCCCCTTCCAGTTTTAAACAAGTGGGGAGAGAGGTGTGTGTCCCCGATGAATCACGGGTCCCAACAATCATTTTCCTTGAGCGCTATGTGGTAAGTAAGACACAGTTGCAATCCGATCGGATGCTATGAACTCATTTAACGACCAGCTCTGTTATAGCGACTGATCATTTGGAAAAGGGGGACAGAAATGTCAAACACAGAAAGATAAAGACAATGCTGGGCCTTCCCCACC
>JAAGEH010000273.1:1493842-1556701 GCA_011751065.1 Lasiurus cinereus | reverse complement strand
TAGCCCCCCAGGGTGAGCGCCAGCCGCCGGGGCCACGTGACGGCGCCAGGGGGGCCCTCTGCCTGGCTCGGCGGCGCAGTCTCTATGGTATTCTCAGCCCCCGCGCGCCCGGGGGGAGCGGGCGTCACGTGACGGGCTCTGGGTTTACGGCAGGTGCCCACGTGATCCCGGCCCGCAGTCGTGTGGCTGCAGTGAAGCACCTGGGCTCCTGGAGGGCGGGCGGTTGGGTCGTAAACGTCGCCAGCGCCGCCGGCGGACTCGCGGGGTTGGGCGGGCTCGGGCCCCACGAGCCCAGCGCGGCGATCGTCGCGCAGTGCCTGCGCGGGTCTGCTCTGGCCGCCACCTCCGCCTTCGCCATCCCCACCTCTTTGCGGGTGAAGTCACCTTTGGGTTTCGAGACCTTGGGGCAGCGAGGCCCCAACGCGAGACCCCTCCGTCCCCCCCACCCCTCTTTTTTCCCCCCGCTCCCCCTCCATCTCTTCCTTGGCATCACCGCATCCCCGAGCCTGCGAGCCGGCCGGCTCGGCTTGTGCCTTGAGGCCAAGTTTGAGGTGGTCAAGGTAACTGGGGGAAGGCAGCCCCCAGTGGACAAAGGCGAAGGCGAGAACAGAGCAGGCCCAGGGGGGGCTGCAGGCGTGGAGAAGAGGCGGCGGAGGGGTGGCCCAAGGGTTGGTGGGGGGGGGGGCGCGCCTAAAGCGTACTGCGGCTTTCGAGGGGACTGCAAAGGACTTGTTGCACGATGGAAGAATCTGACTCCGAGAAAAAGATGGAGAAAGAGAATCTGGGGCCGAGAGTGGAGCCTCCCATAGGGGAGCCGGAAGGATCGCTTGGGTGGGTGAAGGGGATTATGCCAAACCTGGAAATGGGGGTGTGGGGTGGAGGAGGGAAGGGGCTTCCGACTGAAGAGAGTCTTGCGAAGTAGAACGCCCCACCCGCGAGCCTTGGCTTCTGTTTTACCTGTAAGGTGGATTAGCATCAGGCTTTTTTGGCGACTGGGTAGACTGGAAAGAGGGCTGGTGGGTAACTGGGCCGAAAAAAACCCTTGGGGGGAGAGGAAGGAGCAGGCCCAGTACCAGCCCTGGAAGGTGTATTTGAAATGAGGGGACGGTTAAATGGCTTTGAAGGGTCAATAAAGGAGATTTGGCCTCGTGTTGGGGGCGAGAAGACTTACAAGGAGGGTGGGTATTGCCTGGGCAGAGATCATGGATTTGAGAGTGCTTTCTGGTGCCAATTGGTGTCTGCAATGGGATCTTGTATTTTTCTATCCTTTGTGCCTGCAATGAGTGCAATGTGACTTGGAAGGACAGCTTGAAGGGTTAAAGATGCTCCCACATTTTTTTTAAATCGGAGGCTGGCTTAAAAAAAATATAGAGAGAGGACATTTAAATATGGCAATACTGTTTGCTTTGTGAAAGCACCTGTGTCTGTGGCTTTGCTTAAGAAAATGGAAGGTTATGAAAAGTGGAATCTTGCATTTTAATGGCTCATTTATATTCCTAAATAAATATAACCAGGAGCTAGCTCCTAAGCATGTAATTAGGGGAGAGGTTAGCATAAACCCAGTTGTATAATTTAGGAAAATGGGGGCCTCCACGCAACTGGGCGGGGGGGGGGCCACGCACAGCCATTCTCAGCTGTGGTGCTAAACATGCTGTTTTGCGTCTCGGGATTGATGTGTGTTTCTTTAATCCCAGTTTCTAAGGCAGTTGGATCATGGAAATTCTGTCTTATGGTTTATATCTGCAGGTGGGCGCTGCCAAATACAGCCTTGAAGAAAAAGGTAAGATGCATTAAGTATATAAAAAACCATGAAGGTAAAGGTAAGAAGTGACTCTTCAGAAAATGCGGTGTGACCATTTTTCCTGGCCTGTTGCAGGAACCTAAATGTTCTCCCTGACTCTCGTCCCAGTCTTTACTTCTTCATTTTTCTGAGACATCTATCTATCTGGCTCATTCACATATGTAACTTTTGGTAACTTCTCAAAGCCCATAGAATAAAATCCAAGGGACTTCATGGCATAGAATGCTCTTTAAAAACTGATTCCTGACGAAACCACCTACCACACCTATGCACCTTATCATAGCCATCCAGAATTTGTTTTTCTCCAGATTTACAAATTAATTCACATTTTATGCAAGCCATACACACGCACATACACAGGCCTTTCCCTCACATTTATGTTGAACCCAACTCAGATGTTACCATTATAGGGTTTTTTAAAAAAATGCATTCTTATTGATTTCAGAGAGGAAGGGAGAGAGAGGAATATCATGATGAGAGAGAAGCATTGATTGGCTGCCTCCTGCACGTCCCCCACTGAGGATCAAGCCCTCAACCTGGGCATGGGCCCTGACTGGGGATCAAACCTCGACCGCCTGGTTCATAAGTTGATGTTCAACCACTGAGCCACACTGGCTGGGCCACTAGAGGATGTTATATGAGTTTTCCAGGTGGAATTGAATGCTGTTTCCCATGTGCTCTATGGTACCCAACTTCCCCTTGAGGCAGAATTCATAAGAGCACAGCTCTGGAGCCAGTTTCTGAACCTCTGGGGCATTTATGTTCTTCTTTTATAAAATGGTGATAATATTACCTATCTCATAGGGTAATGAGGAAGTTTAAATGAGCAAATACATGTAGGACACTTCTATTAGCACCTGACAGTCTCATAAACAATTGAAACAAGAAATCTTAAATAAAAAAAAAGACCCTTGGAGAACATGGAGGGACCTGGAGAGTATCATGCTAAGTGAAATAAGTCAGTCAGAGAAAGACAAGTGTCACATGATCTCACTCATCTGTGGCATCTAAGTAACAAACTGATGAATGGAGTTGATCCAGAGACATGGAAGCATAGACTATAGAGTGTAGAATCTCAGGAAAGGTGGGGGAGGGAGAGCGGGGTGGTGGGAAGTAATCAACCAAGATCCTTGTATGCAGACAATGGTGTGGTGAGGGCCTGGGCGGGGGGATGGGGACAGGCTGGAGGGAGTCAATGGGGGGAAAAGGGGGACATAGGTAATACTTTCAACAATAAATTATTTTTTTTTAAAAGAAAATCATATTTAGGCTTAACTTCATCTAATAATTATTATGTAAAAACCTCCACTTTGCTAAGGGGATGTTCTTGATAAGCCTGTCTAAAGTTATTAATAAGGCTGCCTAAAAATACCAGAAATTTGTGCATGAATAAGAAAAACAAAACGTTTTCGATAACAACTTTACCTTTAGTGCGATAAAGTTACATAGCTAGCTAGCTAGATTAAATTGAGCTTGAGTGCAGGGTATTTTCATTAATACTCCCTATATTTGTAATTAGAAACTTTTATAAATTGTTTTAGGGTTGAAGATAGACAATATACCCCTCCCTTCATTTGAAAAGCAAGGTGATTGGAACTCTGTTTCATAAATTTGAAGACTCTGAGAATTCCCCTCATCCAATTCCCTTCTAGGGCAAGAATCTGTAGCATCTCTGACAGGTGTTTTTCTACACTCCCTTCTATGCTTCCACGTCTCGGGATCCACGCCATTCATCTTTGTTAAATGCTGACCTTGACAGGAAGGTTATTCACTGTCACGAGGCCGGCCTTTCCATTGGACAATTCTCATGGTTAATAATGTGCTTGTTTTATACCAAACATATCAAACTCGCTGCAAGCCACAAGTTTGACATGCTTGTTAATACCTTTGTTTTGATAGCGTATTCATTCATTTGATGAACATATTCTGAGCATCTGTTATGTGTTACACACTGAAGATACCAAGGGGATTCTCTCTGTCATTCAGGAGCTCAGACCAAAAAAAAAAAAATTGGCTAACTGCAATGCATTATGGTCTTTGCAGTGCTATAAGAGTGTCATGGGCCGAAACCAGTTTGGCTCAGTGGATAGAGCGTCCGCCTGCAGACTGAAAGGTCCCAGGTTGGATTCCGGTGAAGGGCACGTACATTGGTTGCGGACACATCCCCAGTAGGGGGTGTGCAGGAGGTGGCTGATCGATGTCCCTCTCTCATCGATGTTTCTAATTTTCTATCCCTCTCCCTTGCTCTCTGTGAAAAATCAATAAAATATAATTTAAAAAAAAAGAGTGTCATGGAAGGGCAAGGGTGAGAATTACCTAAGCCAGCCTAGGGTGTTGGGGTCAGAAAAGCTTTCTGTTGTTGTTAATCCTCACCCAAGGATATTTTTTATTTTCAGAGACAGTGGAAGGGAAGGGAGTGAGGAAGCAGGGGAGAGAAAGAGAAACATTGATAGGTTGTCTCCTGCACACACACACACACACACACACACACACACCACACCACACCACACTATACCACACCAGGGCTGGGGATTGAACCTTCAACCCAGGTACATGCCCTTGACTGGGAATCAAACCTGTGACCCTTCGGTGTGTAGACCCAGCAACACCGGCCAACACCAGATAAGCTTTTTGAGGAGATGGTCATTGAACTGAATTTTGAAAAAATGGGTGGAACTTAGCTGAAGAAAGAAAAGGGAATGGAAAGCTAGTGGCAGAGAGTACAAGGTGAAACAGAGACATAGTGTACAGGTCCCTGGAGATCTGGGAGCAATGAAAGGAACTACGAGCAGTTCAATCCAGTATGGCTGGACAATAAAAGTTCCAGGCAAGGAGGGTCAGAAAATGAGGGCAGAGGAATAAACCAGCCAGATCAAGGGGGGAGTGTTATATGTAGTTTAAGGACTTGATCCTGTAGGCCATGGGATATTTGAAAAGAAAAAGAGGCAGAGCAAGATCATGGAGGTCAGTAGAAAAGATGAGATGGGTAGCAGAGATGGAAAGGTTGACCTTGAACAGGAGGATAAACTTTTGGTTATCCTGAAATCTGTCCTATAGTTCAGGGCACCAAACATTAGATTATGAGAGATCAAGGTTCAGTTTCCTTTCAAGTTTCTATGTCGCTAACATCGTTTTTTAAAAATACATATATTTTTAATGTTTTCAGAGAGGAAAAGAGAAGGGGAGAGAGAGAGAGAAACATCAATGATGAAAATATCATCGATCAGCTGCCTCCTGCGTGCCCCACACTGGGGATCCAGTCTGCAACCCACGCATGTGCCCTGACCGGGATGCTCAACCACTGAGCCAGGCTGGCTGAGCATTAACATAGTTTTGAATAATATGATAGTGTCTACTAATAGCATAATCAACTCAGTTCTGTTGCTAAGGGGATGTGTGACTCATGACAGCTGAGCATCTGGGCCCTGGAATTCTGGGTATTCGGCCTTCACCGTTGGTTGAGGAATCAGTCGCCATTATCTGCAGCAGGTTGTTGGTGCTGTGAAACCATCAAGTACAGGAGAGAGAGAGAGATCCTGGTAGACTTGATTTGCTTTAGAGTGCTAACCTCTTTTCCTTCTTTTCCCCCACTTTGTCCTTAGGTGCTATTGATGGGTAAAAGTGGGTCTGGTAAGACCAGCATGAGATCTATTATCTTTGCAAATTATATTGCCAGAGACACGCGTCGGCTTGGTGCAACAAGTAAGATGTTTTATCTTATTGTAAAGTCAGGTGATCTTAACTAGTAATGACCTGCATAACACACTTGGTTGCAGTAACTTGGCCATGCAGAGGTTGAAAGATTGGTTTTGCCGCATGTTTTTTTCCCTGTGTGCATTTCTTTGCAGAGGTGTTTGGCCTAATTTATTGCTTGCGCTCTTGGGTGGTTCTTTTCTAGGTTGCTTACCAAGTGGGATGCCCGTGTGCAACTTCTTTTTTACCCTGCTTTTTCTTAAACAAGCATAGGGATCTTTTTGTTTGTTCGTTCATGTTTTTTGTTGTTTTTTTTTTTTTTGAGGGGGGAGGCAGGTGTTTGTTTTTTAACTGTTATTATGTACAAGGAAATTCATTGATAGATATTAACAAGCATAACAATAAAATCGCCGAAGATTTTTTTTTTAAGCAGCTGCTAGTCCTAGGCTTCATGAAAAGGTAAATTTCTGGGGGGTGGGGGGGGGCCGGGTTATGAGAGGGAGGTTAACCTAATCTGTGCTCTGCTGTTTCTCTTCCGGGATACACACGGATGTTCTCTCTGGAGCTCTGGCTTCGACTTGAGAAATGTCTCACTGCCCTTTATGGTTTGAATGTGAAATCTGGCTTCCTCGTGTGGGCTCACGGGGCGGTAATGCCATTTCATTTTGCAGCATCCAATCATTTCTGGATCCTGTCATGGTCCTTGTCCTGGTGAAGCCATTGCCCCCGTCTGGCTTTTAAAGATTTCCTGATGTAGGTTTCTAGCATCCTGAACGTTTTCAGGGACAAGTCTCCCACTGCTTCCTAAGGTATCTCACGGTGGTTTGGAGAACAACACACATTTGAAAAACACCTTATGTTCCAGATGCTAGGCTACGAAGGAGAAGGGAACCTCATTTCTGTACGAGGCGTGTAGTATAGACTCTCAATTGGAGCAGCTCTAATGGTTAGAAAGCCATTTCTCAGTTTCAGCCTCGAGTCTGTTTCCCTTTATTTCTGTTGGCTGGCCCCCTTTCCGCTCTCTCGAGCCTCTACAAATATTTGTGTATGATAAATTTCTCAATCAGGCCCAGCCATCTCTTACCGCCCAAGTCTTATCTTCCTGAGGTCAAACATCTCCACTTCCTCCATCTGTTCCTCACTTGACATCATTTTGAAGGATTTTGAAGGACTTGTTTGAACATATCTACATTTTTCTTAAAGTGCTAAGACTCGAATGTTGATGTGGCCTGATTAGGGCAACTAAAATGGTCACATCTCATGTTCTGGGCAGCACCGTCTGGCTCTCTTTTCATTATGTCGAGTCCTAGAAAAACACCCGCTTTCTTGTCACATGTATTATCATCAAAACACGTATTCTCCTGATTCTTGGGCAGTAAGTATTTTGAACCTAAGAATAAATACTTAGCCCTGCTATTCAGTTTCATTCATTTTAGCCCATGACATGTTCCTGAACCCAGTGTTTGTTAACTGTGAATTCAGCACAGAAGTCGCTATCTTCCTGGGCCTCGGTTTCCTTTATCAGTAGGGAAGAGGGTAAATTCTCTCTTTAATTCTTTCATCTAATGTGTCACTTATTCTTTCTAGCCTTCATACAGCTCATACACTGGATAAACATCTCTCGTTTCTAGCTAAGTAGTCCATCAGAAATTTTGGTCAGGACAGGGTCCTTTGGCCTATCATGCCTCAAGAGGCTGCCTTCTAGAAAGTACCTGTCCAGTTTCCTTCCTGTCTTGATTTGCTAAATGTTAATTTTCTGCCTCTTCTTCCAAGTTAAATATCTGGGCCCAAGAATCACATGGTTTTAGTAGATTAGAGGAAGCTAATGTTTGTTGTATGCTATTTTGTGTTCTTGAGTCCTTATGTCAGCTTCATTCTCATAGATGAAGAAAGTGTGACCCAGGAGTTCAGCTCACCCAACCCAAGCCTGAGAGCGGGATGGCAGTCTGTGCTCCTGCTCTATTCATTACTCGACAGCCGCAGTTCTTGGAAGACTTCTTTCTCTTTGTGTTTTAAATTCTGTACATTTTACTGAACCACCTTTCTTTCTCGTCCAATTAATATTTTTGTTTTTAGGGGATTAGCAGAGTTTACGTACTACCCTAAGTCTAGTGAATAGTCTCTCGATCCAAATTTCAGAATGACTGTAGCTACTTAAAATAGTGTTCGAATAATCCAGCAGCATCATTGAAATGTTATGAACAGTACGTTGCAAATTATATGACTCCGTATACATCCAAGCAGGCTGTTTATTCAACAAGTGCTTTTCCAGACCTTCCCCTGTGCCAGGCGCCGTGAATGGGACAGAGCTCTTGCCCGTAAGGATATCTCAAGCGGGATCTTCATTGATAACACTTTGTTAGCAATTACTGTTATTTCCTTTAAAGGTAGTAAAAGTTAAACTTTAAAATATTGTGTTGGCCTTCATGCTTTAGTGTATCATTAACTAGTTCGTCATTGGATTCTACTGCTTAACTTATAGACTGAATAAGAATACATTGGTTGTTACTTGCTATTCCTTTGTATGCAGCTTTTAAAATTTTCTTTGAAAAGTCGTAAAAGAGTACTTCAAATATATTACATCACCTTTACTGTTTAGTGTTTTGTCTAGATTGTCATTGATGAAAAAGTCCAGTTTTATTTTGTTAAACTTAGAGTCTACTTGTTTTGAAATTTCAAGTAAGGATACAGAATGGTGATAATAATGACTTCATTAGAGGGCTGTTAAAATGTGTTTGTGTTGGAAGAGTAAATTTGTCAATGAAAATATGATTATGAAGTATTTTATTCTAAAACACTGTTGACGGCTCTGAGATTTCCGATCTTCTCAAAATTCTGTTCCCTTGGCTTTTATTTAATGCCTTATTACCCTGGTTTTCTTCCTTAATCTTTAATCAGCCCTCCCCTTTTTTTTAAAGAATATTCTTTTCTTTCTGCCCCATAAATGTGATTTCCCAGAGTTCTGTTTTCGGTTCATTTCAGTTGCTCTTATAATAGAGGAGAGGAAGACTAGGAGAGCCAGAGGGCCATACAGGAGACAGGAGACTAAAGAGGGAGGCCAAAAGTGGGTTTTAGATCATAAAGTGCCTTATAAGCCATGCCAGGTATAATTTGAACTGAGAGTAGAGGGCAGCCCCTAGAGAATTTTAAACAGAAAGTACCAGTCATAGTTTATCATTTTTAATATTCAACTTTAAGGACTAGAGTATAATATTTGTGAAAAATTCAAACATCATAGAAGTGTAGAAAGTATATTCTTTTCCTCATTCTCAGGCCTTTTGTTTCCTGAGTGCATGCAATCATATGTATATAGGATTATACAGAGATAGTATGTGTTTTTTTCTTTTTAAAGAGAACTGAAATAAAAATCTGCCTTTTTGAGAGATCATTATATCTGTAACCTGAAGGATAGGTTAGGGGAGGCAAGCGTAGAAACAGGGTAACAAATCAGAAAACTATTTTAGTAGACCAGGTAAAAGATGATGGAGGCTTAACTTGGGTTAGGGTGGTGGTCATAGATATGATGAGAAGGAAATGGATTTGGGGTGTATTTAACAGGTAGAGTCAATAAGACTTGCTGATTGATGGGTTTGGGGGGAATGGCAGGGAAAAGAGTGGACTCAAGGATGAAACTAAGGTTTTTGTTTAAGCAACTGGTGACATTCCCTAAGATGGAGAAGACTGAAGGAGGAATAGATTTTATGCGAAGAATGGGGAGATGGTGAATTTATGGTTGCATCCGTTGAGTTTGGGATACTTGAGGTTTAATCAAGTGAAGATGTCCACTATATGATTCAGAAAGGGAGGAGAGAAATCTGTATTCGAGATAACATACTTATGACTTATCAGTATCCAAATGAGAAATAAAATAATATGAGTAGATTAGCATGCCTCAGAGGAGAATACGTAGAAGGAGTAGGTGACCAAAGATGGAATCCCGAAGAACTCTAACATTTAAGGGACAGAAAGAAGAATAGGAGCCCATGAAGGAGGATCTGCCAAAGACTGTAGATGTGATATCAGAGGCTGAGAGAAGAGAATTTTTGAGAAGAGAGTGGTCAACAGTGTCATTCCTATAGAAAGTAAGACAAGGACTAAAAAGTCCACTGGATTTGGCAATGAGCCACTTAATGAGAACAGTATCTGATATGGGGAATAAAAACCCAACGTCTATTCCATGTGTTCCATATCGAAACAGTCACTGAACCCTGTCACTTCTTTTGTTATTGTCTTTCCCTTTCTCAGTGGCACTTCTTTCCATTTTTTTTTTAGTACTAGACCGTTTACATAGTCTTCAAATTAATAGCAGTTTGAGCACCTACTCTCTCGTAGACTCTGTTGGAAATACAAGGACATGTAAGATATGATTCCTTTTCCAAGGAGGGGGAAGTAAAGGGGAGAAGGGAGGTAGTTTGAGCACCTACTACGTGCCAGGCACTTTAGGTATGAGAACTCCTTTGATCCTCACAGTAAGCCCGTGAGGGCAGTTAGTATGCCTCCCAGCTTTTCTGAATAGCAGAAGGAACTTCTACTTAGAGGTTACGTGACTTGCCCAAGGTCACACAGAGTCGTAGAACTAAGAACTGTTTGGTTCCAGGGTCCATTTATAAAAAAATTGCTCTGCTGCTTACGATACAGTTCATGCGAATCTAAAATTGCGCAGAAGTTAGCAGTCAGTTTAAGCAACAGCTTCAAGCTGGTCATAGAAGAAATGCCACTGTGTGATTGATTGGCTATCACAGAAATTGTAAAGGTGATAGTTGCCCCGCTTTGAGAAATTTCCAGGGTAAGAATTTGCATTTTTCCACCTTGTGACTTTTAGTGCCTGGCAGAGAGTAGGTGCTTAGTAAATGTTTGAATGAATTCAGAGGGAGTGATGACGGTAAGTGGGGGTGGCCAGGTAGGGCTTTTAGAGGAGCGGGTCTTACAAGATGAATCTAAACTCAGAAAGAAGGGTGGGGAGGACTTTCTAGGCAGATGGACAGAGTAGACCAAAGTGTAGAGGGCATGGGAGGGAAGCGTAAGGCAGAGGTCGCAAACAGGCAGACTGTGTGCTGGAAAAGGCCTGTAGCTGTGTTTTGTTTGGCCTGTACAATGTTTTTTTAAGAATTGGAATTAGTTATCAACCCGTAAACGTTTCCATAAAAATCTGGATTTCCCACGACGATTGAAAAATTGAAAGCTCTGTTAATCCTAAACCCATGTCCCTGCATGGCAAACGGCGCTACAGCTGAGTAACTGCCACACGGGCCATCGACCCCTTGGGTAAATGTTTACCCTTCAGAAATGATTAACTCTGCTCTTGTATGTTTACTGGCCTGGCCCCTATTAGCAAGTTTGCGACCCCTGAGGTAAGGTACATTGGGGGTTGGGGAGGTAGTGGGGTTTGGGAGGACTATGAACAAACCAGATTGGACTGGAGCAGAAGGCATTATTCATGTACCTCATTTGGGGAGATTGGAAGCCACATTCTGAAGGACCTTGAATGCCCCCCTATAGACATAGTGGAGCCTTTGTAAGGTTTTTGAAATGGGGAGTGACATGTTCAAAGTAGTGCTAAGAAGATGAACCTGGCAGTAGCCTAGAGGGTCCAATAAAGGGGGTAAGGCTTCCTCGTTGGAAGGTGACTGTGGAGCTATTGTGGTTGTATGGGCTTGAGGGGAGAAGGGCCTTTCTTAATGTTAGTGGCAGGTTATAAAGCAAGGAGTGGGAATGGAGAGAGATCACAGAGATAGCAATGAATGAATGTGGACCGAGGAGTCAACAGTGACCACCCCCAATGTGACATTGGTCGGGTCAGTAATGAAAAGAAGGGAATCAATAGGAGTGAATATGGTTATGTTGTATGTTTTGGGGGGGTCTTTTGGTTGTTGCTTTAAAAAAAATTTTTGCGGAGGGCTTTGGTAGTAGGGGTCAATGGGTCAGGGAAGCGCTATTAAATGGTATATGTCTCTGTCTTACATGTTGAGATTTTTAACATTAGTATTTTAATTGGCAGTTGTTTCTGCTTTAAGCACTAAACTACTAAAAAGTAAAACGACTCACATGAAAGCCAGTTCTATAGCTCAGGGTAATCGGGGTGCCACCTTGCCACTAAACCACGCTACTAAGCTGAACATCACCTTCTTGTGGCTTTGAGCATTTCACTCCACTTTGGTCCTTCTAAATCCTGGGCTTAGTGCTTTGCTTAGTTTGAATTTCGCCTCGCATGCTGCAATTACTAGATTTGTCATATTTACCTTCCAGTTGATGTAGAACATTCCCATGTTCGATTTCTGGGAAACCTGGTGTTGAACCTGTGGGACTGTGGTGGGTAAGTACCATCTGATTACTTGTGAGGCCAGTGGCAGTAATCAGCATGGAGAATACACATGAGTCACCGTCATTCATACTAGACACGTTGGTTGGCATTGGTGGTGTAGTGGTGAGCATAGCTGCCTTCCGTAATAGATATATTGGATAAACATTCATTTAGAATTGGCGTTGGATTAAATCAAGAGCTCTGACTTGAAAATGTGTTTTAATTGATGTCAGAGGGGAAGGCAGAGGAAGAGATAGAAACATCAACGATGAGAGAGAGTCATCAATGAGTGGCACGGGCCGGGCCATGTATTAATTATCTCCAGGAAGTCTAAGCACTAGCCTTAAGACCCAAGCACATACCTCTCCTCCGTGGAAGGAGAAGGAGACAGTGTTTTCTCTTATGGCCAAGGCAGTTCTCGAATATCCCATCATATATGAACAGTCACGGTGTTTGTACGCTGGTATTGCGCCCTACCCTGTGGCCATTTGATATTTGGCTGATGGGTAGTGGACTGATGGAGAGCTTACGCTCTGGAGTTCTATTAGCATTCGTGTCTCAGCCTTGTTAGCTGTTGTCTTGCATGGGTCATGTAAACTCCCCGAACCACAGTTTCTTCATCCATACAATAGAGATAATGATTGTGCCACCTCAGAGGGTTGTTTTGATGATTAAGTAAGATAATATGGTTATCTCGTGAAGCATGGCCAGGTGCTTCACGAAATAAACAGACATTGTTAGCTCAGTATTTCCCAGTTCCTAGCACAGAACCAGATATGGACGAGGTGCTCAATGAGTATCTGTTAAAAACAACAACAAAATAGCCAAATATTCCCTAAGAAAATGACTTCATTTTTGCTAGCAGATGGATCACTTAACACTCTAGCACAGTGGTTCTCAACCTTCCTAAGGCCGCGACCCTTGCATACAGTTCCTCATGTGGTGGTGACCCCAACCATGAAATTTTGCTACTGTTACGCATCGTGATGTAAATATCTGCATTTTCCGATGGTCTTAGGCGACCCCTATGAAAGGGTCGTTTGACCACCAAAGGGGTTGCGACCCACAGGTTGAGAACCGCTGCTCTAGCAGATTTCTCCATACAAATCCTTCCTCATTCCCACTGCTTCCACTTCTGTAATCTGTGTCAAGATCAGTCCAAGTCTCTTACTTTTAGGCAATAAGATGTTATTGTCATTTTTACACATAAGGCAGCTGCAGTCCAGTGAGATTCTGCATCTCCTAAGGTCACATGGCGATTTATTTATATTTATTTATTTATTCATTTATTATATATATATATATTGTTAATCCTCCCCTGAGGATATTTTTCCACCAATTTTTAGAGAGTGGAAGGGAGCAGGGAGAGCGAGAGAGAGAGACATCGATGTGAGAGAGACACATCGATTGGTTGCCTCCCATACGGGCCCCAACCGGGTCCAGGGATTGAGCCTGCAACTGAGGTACATGCCCTTGACCAGAATAGAACCTGGGACCCTTCAGTGGTCCAACGCTCTTATCCATAGAATCAAACCAGTTAGGGCTAAATATATTTTTATTAATTTCAGAGAGGAAGGGAAAAGGAGAGAGAGATGGCATCAACCAGCTACCTCCTACACACCCTCCACTGGGGATTGAGCCTGCAAGGAGGCATGTGCCCTGACTGGTGGTAATTGAACCATGACTTCCTGGTTCATGGGTTGATGCTTAACCACTGAACCACACTGGCCGAGCTACACAGCCATTTAATAGCAAAGTGCAGGGCTGGAAGCTAGGTTCATGAGGTTTTTTTTTTCCCATATCAAAATTCTGTTTTTTGCTAGGCATCTGGTCATTGAGAATTCCTTGGGAAACAGCACACAGCCTCAGGAGCAGAGAGCAACGTTCTGCTAAAAAGTGTTCTTGGCTGAAACCGGTGTTGCTCAGTGGATAGAGCATCGGCCTGCGGACTGAAGGGTCCCAGGTTCGATTCCGGTCAATGGCATGTACCTCGGTTGCGGGCGCATCCCCAGTAGGGGGTGTACAGGAGGCAACTGATGAATGTTTCTCTTTCATCGATGTTTCTAACTATCTCTCTCCCTTCCTCTCTGTAAAAAAATCAATAAAATATATTTAAAAAATTAAAAATTAAAAAAAAGTGTTCTTGGAGTCATTTTCATGTAATTCAGAGTATTGCCTATTCTTTAGTAAATACTCACTGGGCACCTATTCAATGGCAGGCTCTGTGCCAGAAGCTGGGAAACAGCGGCAAGCAGTAACAGACCATGTTCCTTACATTAGAACTTTCTGTTTAGGGAAGTGAACGCCCTGAATTCAAAACTCACGCAGATGAGTAAATGTTAAAAAGAAGACAGTATATTGGTAAAAGATGCCTGTGGTGACTGGATTTGCCCTTCAGGAAGGTCAGGGATGCTTTTGGTAAAGAAACTCGGATTGAACTGAAAGCCAAAGGGATAAGTAGGAATTAATGAGCTGTAGAGGTAGGGCCAGGTGAGACAATGAGCAGCGTGTGTCAAGGCCCTCGGGGAATAGACGGTGGGCCTCTGAGAACCAAGGACAGGTCAAAGTATGTTTGGAACACCAGGAGAGGGCCTTAGGGTAGAGCACAGCTTAAGTAAGAACTGGAAGCCAGACCGGTTTGCTGTTTGCCCGGTCATTCTAAGCTTTCAGATGATCTTTCACGTAAGATAGATGATAAATAGCAGGGCCTAAACTGAGGACTTGCTTGTTGTTTTTTTATTTTTCCTACTAGACAGGACACCTTCATGGAAAACTACTTCACTAGCCAACGAGACAACATCTTCCGAAATGTCGAGGTTCTGATTTATGTCTTTGACGTGGAGAGCCGAGAACTGGAAAAGGACATGCACTATTACCAGTCATGCCTGGAGGCCATTCTGCAGAACTCTCCAGATGCCAAAATCTTTTGCTTGGTGCACAAGATGGATCTGGTGCAGGAGGACCAGCGGGATCTGGTGAGAAACAGAAAGGGTGCCACAGGAAATGGTGGACATGCTTTGCAGGCTTCTTTTGCAGAGGTATAGGGACAATGGTTGCCATCCCTTTTTCATGGCAGAAATCTCCACCTAGCTTTCAAAATAAAGTTTTGTCATTTGTGTGTACACACACGCACACACACGTATATATTTTAATCCTCACCCAAGGACATTTTTCCATTGATTTGTTAGAGAGAGTGGAAGAGAGAGGAAAAAGACAGAGATACCGATGTGAGAAAAACACATAGATTGGTTGCCTTCTGCACGTGCCCTGACCAGGGTCAGGGAGGAGCCTGTAACTGAGGTGTATGTCCTTGCCCAGAATCAAATCTGGGACCATTCGGTCCACAGGCCGATGCTCTATCCACTGAGCCAAACTGGCTAGGGCATTGGTGTTTTTTTTTTTTTTAAACACTCATAAACAAATTGTCCCTGGTAAGGGAAAGATAGTATTCATTTAATAAATAACTTTCAGATTTAGGTAAGGAGCCCGACCATGTAATATCACTAAACAGCCTTTTTTTTTTCTACCCCTTTTTAAAATTAAATTTCTTGGGGTGACATTGGTTAATATGGTCATATAGGTTTCAGGTGTGGGTTTCTATTTTACAGGATCTGTATGTTGCCCTATGTGCCCACCACCCAAATTCAGTTCTTCTCCGGTCACCATACTAGGACCACCTTCACACTCCCCCTCCTTCTCTGTGGCAACTATCACACTACTGTTTGTGTTCAGGAGTTTCAGTTTTATATCCCACATATGAGTGAAATTACACGGTTCTTAGCTTTTTCCTGAGAAAAAAAGAATGAAGCTTGAGGTATCATACTGCCTTACTTCAGATTATATTACAGAGCTACGATAATCAAAACAGCATGGTATTGCCCAGCTGGCATGGATCAGTGGTTGAGTGTTGACCTATGAACTAGGAGGTCACAGTTCAGTTCAATGCCTGGACTGTGGGCTCAATCCCTAGTGGGGGGCATGTAAGAGGCAGCCGATCAATGATTCTCTCATTGATGTTTCTGTCTCTCTCACTCTCTCTTCTTCTCTGAAGTAAGATTAACCACCCCGCCCACACACACACACAAATACCAAACAAAATTCCCCGGCATGGTATTGGAGGAGAAACAGACACCGATTAATGGAACAGAATAGAGAGCCCAGCTATAAAACCACATGTGTATGGCCAGATAATTGGAGACAAAGGAGCCAGAAACACACAGGGGAGTAAAAATAGTCTCTTCCATGAACGGTGCTGGGAAGACCGGGAAGCCGCATGCAAAAGAATGAAGCTGCATTACAGTTTATATATTTGTAAAATATATATGCTGCCCCTGTTTTACGGTCCTCAGCGCAGACAGTTACTGTCAAGGATAGAAAACTCCCCAGGGGTGAAATGAAAGGTTACAACTGTCATTAGGTTAGGCTGTATTTACCTTCATATTGTTTGTGAGGCCAGTGGCAGTAATCAGCATGGAGAATGCACTTGAGTAACTTATCATTCATACTAGACACATTGGTTTGGCCTGTACAATGTTTTTAAGAATTGGAATTAGTTACCTAATTCCAATTCTTAGAAAGCAAGCTAAAGTCTAAGGGAGCCTCCCATTTGACTGAGCTGAATGAAACTCATTGTCCTTTCATGTAAACCCAAGTGATACAGAAGAAGCAGATGCAAAATATCTAAGCAGTGTACCCTTTTGAGATGTTTGATTCTGTTTGGGAAGAAATAAAAAAAATGTCCAAGAAAGTTTTAAAAAAGAAGAAAGTAGGATAATTTACCCCACCAAATGACAAGATTTCCTATGAAACTACAGTAATTAATTGTACTTTGTTAAAATGCAGTACATTTTACCAACTCAAGGGTAAATGTCAGTTTCCATTGCTTTTCTGAGGAAACTGGTATGCACCAGTTCAAGTGCCAGTCACACTTGTTTGGCACAATGCTAAGTCCCTTATCGTTGCACTGATACGGTATATTTTTCTTCTTTTCTGGCATGGGGATTATTAGTACACATAAATTTAAACCAGAAGAGACACAGTAGAAAGGAAAAACTCCCAGCTAGCTATGAGACACTCCCTTCCCAAGATTTGCACGTCACAGATATAGTCTAGCTTTAGTTTGTCCAAGATAAAATAAGAGGATTGGATTTTAAAGTGTAAGCTGAAAGAAAAAAGAGCTATTTCCAAGGATGAACCTCAGGAAGGTTTTCAAAATATGTCATTGGTACAGAATACAGTCCCTTCTTGGGTTGGAGCCTAGGGGTCTAAGGATACCTTTTATTTATTTAATTTTTAAAAAATATATTTTATTGACTTTTTCCAGAGAGGAAGAGAGAGGGATAGAGAGTTAGAAACATCGATGAAAGAGAGACATCGATAAGCCGCCTCCTGCACGCCCCCCACTGGGGACACGCCCGCAACCAAGATACATGCCCTTGACCGGAATCGAACCAGGGACCCCCCAATCCGCAGGCCGACGCTCTATCCGCTGAGCCAAACCGGTTTCGGCAGGATACCTTTTATTTAACTAAAGGATTCTTTTCTTTTCATAGCTGTGGTCAGGAATACTTTTTTCCCATAACTACTTACATGATTGCCTCCAGGGTTGGGGTATGTGTTGATGTTTCTGGGTTAGCTTATAGGCTTTCAAAAACCACTGCACCAGTGGTCGGCAAACTGCGGCTCGCGAGCCACATGCGGCTCTTTGGCCCCTTGAGTGTGGCTCTTCCACAAAATACCATAGCCAGGGCGAATCTATTTTGAAGAAGTGGCGTTAGAAGAAGTTTAAGTTTAAAAATGTGGCTCTCAAGAGAAATTTCAATTGTTGTACTGTTGATATTTGGCTCTTTTGACTAGTGAGTTTGCCGACCACTGGCCTAGCCAAATGAATACATAAAATTAACCATCACAGGTAGGATCACTTTTAAACCTGACCTGAAAACATTTCTGCCAGAATGTCTCTGAAGTACTGTACACATTGAAAAATCCCTCTGAGGAAATGCTTTCTGTTTAAAATATGCAGAAATAAGTATATCTCAGCTTTGGCAAAGAAAGAGGAGAGCTGTACATCCTGATCAGTGTGTTGGGCTTTTTCATTCAGATTTTTAAAGAGCGAGAAGAAGATCTGAGGCGTTTGTCTCGCCCACTGGAATGTTCTTGCTTCCGGACATCTATCTGGGATGAAACTCTCTATAAGGTGTGTATGTTTCTCTGAGTTCCCTCATTTTAGAGCATGAAAAAAAAAATAAAAAGAAAGAAGGGTATTATCAAAAAGATTTAAGCTCTTTCATAGCCATCCAAATGTTGAACTAAAAAAAAATGATAATAAATTGTTTGAAACATCAGAATTAACCTTACGAGATTTTGGTTTTGATCTTAGATTGGGTCGACATGCCTACCAACCACATTGAATTAGCCAATTTCGTCAGGATTAATTTGATCCTGATATTCATGACAGCTGAGGTTTCATTGGCTGTCACCCATTTATTTTGACCTGTTGTGGTCTCAAGGCTGATTGGAGCTGTGTCTAATATCCGGGTACTTCTACAGGATATGTGCTAGTCTGCCTAAGTTTGGATGGCAGGAGAAGAACAATATTTAAGGGAGAGATTGGCAAAGGGAGTCTTAGAATGAGACACGTCTGCCTAGAATTTGGTAGCATCCATTTTCATGCCAAATGGAGACTAGCATTCTTTTTTCATAAGTATGTTTTCACTGATTTCAGAGAGGAAGGGAGGGACGGAGAGAGAAACATCAACGAAGAGAGAGCATCATTGATCAGCTGCCTCCTGCATGCCCCACGCTGGGGATTGAGCCCACAACCAGGGCATGTGCTCTGACTGGGAAGCGAACCCAGACCTCCTAGTTTATAGGTTGACGCTCAACCACTGAGCCACACCGGCTGGGCGAGACTAGCATTCTTTCAACCAGAAAGATTGTTCCCGCTGCTGGAATGGATACCACACCGCTTACGGTAGTAGTCGAGGTTACAACCATAGCTGTGTAAAGGGTAAAGCTGAAATGACCTTATTGGCATATAGGTTCCTTATTCCTGCTTCCTCCCTTTCTCCTACTGATCCAGCGATGTGAGAGACTGGCTCCTTGACGCCCTCCTGTGGTCAGACCTTTCCTTCAGACTGCTTCTGGTATCTGTTGACAAGTTTGACTCTGGGTAGGAAAAACATCCTTCTCTGTCCCCGGTAGCTACGGCCTCAATATCAACTGCATCTGACAAGTATCTCCAACCAGAAGCACAGAAACCTGATTTCTCAAGGAGAAAAAAAACAACAACACCCACTGGACTTTAAATATAGCCATTGCTTTATTTTTTTTTAACTAATTCATTCTCCTCTCCCCCCAATATTATGTTGACCCAGCCTTGCTCTCTTTAACAGATCATTTTTGAGATACCTGTCTAGAAATACTGTTCTAGATTAATTTGGGCCGAATTTCTCTCAAAGCCTTATTCCCATAGAACAGGTAACCGTGAATAAGGATGGACATGACGCACTTGATAAGAGCCAGCTGCGGTGTGAAGGATGGCAATACATAACACGACCAAAGACAATTGGCTAATCACAACACTGCTGTGAGTGACAATGTCTCTGCTGTGGTTAGCTTTGGTGTCTTCTCCAAGGTAAATTCAGCAGTGACATTAACACCGACCTGGGAACCTGGAGCCTGAAACCCCATGCCTAAGTAATAAAACTAATTGGAGCAGAGACATGGCACTACTCTCGCTTGCATAAATGTCGCATAGAGCTAACTTACATTTTTATATTCCGTTTTATTCGGCAAGCACTCATCACATACCTGCTTGATGCTGTGGGACGCACAAATGACTTAAGACCAGGTTCCTGCCCTCTAGTGGGAGAGAAGAACATGACACACCTTGCCAGACAAATTAGAGCAAGATTGAAGGACATACTCTAATGGAGGTTCAAATTAAAGAGCCATAAGAGAACAGAGGGAGGTGTGGTTAACTTCGACTCCTTTCCTTAGTCATACTACTCTAGATGAAGTCAGTGTTAGCAAACATGCAGTGGACCACTTTAAATTCAAGAATTCATGTAGCTGAATATAAGCCTTTTGGAATGATGATGCCACTAATTTTTCTTCAAATATCTCTTGTATGTTATCCCATTGAGGGGAGGGGCCATTTGTCTTCGTGGCTCTGATATTTTTTTAAAAAAACTAATTTTTAGGTATATGTTAACGATAGCATCGTTAGGTTCTGATTTTTTAGTACAATCTGCACCGTTGGATTTCAATATTTGTTGAATGACAGGAGTAGAAGCTTTATAGCCCAATAGGAGATCAGAGTTTTCAACTTTTCCTAAGATACCGTGATGGAATGAAGTTACTTTTTTATTTTTTATTATCAATAGGAAAACGTTTCTGCAGCATTTTAAGAAAGTGTTTGAAAATTAAAAAAAAAAAAACTCCAACTGAAGGGTAAATGTCAAATATTAGCTTTGCTTTCTCATTTTATTTGTTTTATGTCATTGGTTATCAGTATTTGGGACTCAATTTTCACCGTGTTTTGCTGTCCATGTGTCGTAGTGTGCTTACTCATTTGCAAAGATCTGGGACTGGTTGCCTCTTAAGTAATATTCCACCCCGTTTCTGTTCTGTTAGGCTTGGTCCAGCATTGTTTATCAGCTGATCCCCAATGTTCAGCAGCTAGAAATGAACCTGAGGAATTTTGCTGAAATTATTGAGGCTGATGAAGTGCTTCTATTTGAGAGAGCTACTTTTCTGGTGAGAACTTCCTTCTCCGCAAATATCACTTCACACTCAACCTTCTTTTCTCCAGCAGCAGAGAACACCGTGTTGCTACTTTCTGGAAGGACCTTCTTCCCTCCTGTGTTTATGTTAACGTGCCCAGCCTTATTTATACAGTAGCATTGCCAATTAGTGACCTGAAAGAAATCCTTTGGTTTGTCACTCTTCAGTAGTTAGTAAAAACTTAGATTTTTTTGTAGGTATAATCTACAGCGGCAGTCACTAATCTTTCTGACCTTATGGACCACCAGTGGTCCGCAGACCACCGATTGGTGACGGCTGATACATAGAGTTTAGATTATATCTGCAAATCGCTGCTCATTTGTATTGAAGCAGCCCTGTTTCCTATTGAATTTCATTATGAAACTAGAGGCCTGATGCATGGAATTCATGCAGGGAGCTCGGCCCTCGCAACTCCGGCTTCACCCGGAAGGTCGTCCGGACGAATGTTCGGTCTAATGAGCATATTACACTTTCATTATTATAGATGAGGGTTATTTCCCTTTTGAGGAAGTTCACATCCCACCCTTTTCAACAAAAGACTGAGTTGAGAACTTTTAACATGGAAGAGATGTAATGGTCCACTCACTGACATAGCTAAGAGTTCACATGGAGAGACAGGACGGAAAAGAGGCATGTTGGTATTTTAATTTTTGTTATAAATTCAACTTAACTATATTAAAGCCTACTCTGTATGGGGCTGAGAGGCGATACAAAAACCAACATATTTATAAATAGAATTTTTATTGTTTTTGAAATTATTATTTTTTATTGATTTCAGAAAGGAATGGAGAGAGAAACATCAATGATGAGAGAATCACTGACTGGCTGCCTCCTGCACGTACCACACTGGGGATCAAGCCCACAACCTGGGCATGTGCCCTGACTGGGAATCGAACCATGACCTCCTGGTTCATAGGTCGATACTCAACCACTGAACCACGCCAGCTGGGCATACAAGTAAAAGTTTTAAATAACAGTAGCAGAAAGGAATTTGAAATGTCAAAAAGCGCTGCATAAGTAATTGCTGATCAGCTCAGTAAATGTAACTCTTAAGAGCAATTTACAGTAAATAACTTGTTTCTGAGCTCTACCAATGCTGGGTGATTTTAGACACATTTCTTAATCTCTGAGCTTGGTTCCCCTTCCCTAAAATGGAGATGATAATATCTATCTCATAGGTTCTTTCGAGTGATTCAGTTTTGCTTCCTATTGAAAATTTTTACATCTGTATATTCAGCCTATTTTTCTATGTAAAAATTTATATTTCCATGTAAATTTTTACATAGAATGTGTTCATCTAGGTTTTATTAAAATCTGAAAGTGTGAGGGAAAGTATTCTCAGCTGGCGTGGATGTCCATCCTGAGTAGGTTCCTTTATAAATAGTCAATCCTCAGAGGTCATAATCATTTTGTTAAGATTTTAAAATATGATACCAAAAGCCACTTGGTTATAGGCTTTATTAAAATTAAGTACGTTAAATGTACTTCAAGAACAGCTAAGAATTTTTTTATATTTTTTTCTGTTTTGATTTGTATTTTTTTAATCAAAGACCATCCTGAGAAATAATGAAATTACTTAATGATTAAACATTTAATGATTAAAGTAAGTGATAAAGAAGACCAACAAATCAAACTAGATAACACTTGAATGATCCACTAAAATGATAACCAAACTGTATGGGATGAGTCATCCGTAAGGATGGTGAAATTCTGCGTAATGTGGGGCCAAGGAAAAGAAACGGTAAGCCAGCCAGGTGCCAAGTCTGCCCTGGAAATCAGGTGACCAGGAGACTGACAGATGCTGGCCTAGGGCAGTAACAGTGGGTGAGATGACTACATTGCCTGGATTTAAAGGGCACTGCTCTTTTTTCATAGGTGATTTCTCACTATCAGTGTAAAGAGCAGCGCGATGCCCACAGATTTGAAAAAATCAGCAACATTATTAAGCAGTTTAAGCTGAGCTGCAGGTAAGAGGTCTTGTGGGATCTATTTACCTCTGGGAACAATTAATGTTATTTTGAGAGGTTCAAATAACTATAGTGGTCTACACCTCTATATCCAGAATAGTTCCTCCCATTGAAAAGCAAGCTAAAGTCTTAAGGGAGCCTCCATTTGACTGAGCTGAATGAAACTCATTGTCCTTTCATGTAAACCCAAAGTGATACAGAAGAAGCAGATGCAAAATATCTAAGCAGAGTACCCTTTTGAGATGTTTGATTCTGTTTGGGAAGAAATAAAAAAATGTCCAAGAGAGTTTTAAAAAAGAAGAAAGTAGGATAATTTACCCCACCAAATGACAAGATTTCCTATGAATCTACAGTAATTAAAATAGGGGGGGGTACTGATTCAGGAGTGTTACAAAATAGTCTGGAAATATCTAACCATGTTACCTCAGCTTGGATTAAATACAGTTTGAGTCTTAGTATTGTGAATATAGGCAGATGCAGTGGCTGAACGTCACAATTTATTAAATATCTAAGAATCAAAATTTTTACCCTGGTAAAACTTGGATACCCAGACAGTAGATTAGGTATGAGTTTATTCCTTTTATGCCTTAGCATAAGAAGAAATATAGAATGAAATGCAAGTATAATTTCCTTGTTTGTTTTCAGAGAGATGGGATCATTTCTTGAATTGCCATGTAACTAAAATTCAAAAGTTAATCCTAGTGAGAGAGGAATTTCAACATGAAAAGCTTCTTAAATAAAAAAAATCTTTTATAACATGATTTTTAACAGGGATCTAAGTCTAAACCCACTTTCATTTCACAGTCAATGTCAAGGCCTAAGTTTCTTTCTAAGTCACTTTCCAAACTATGATCAATTGAGCATTAGAGTTTCCTTGGAAAACAAAGTGGAGCTAGCGATTAACTGTCTTAATGAAGAGGTCAATTGAGGTATAATGCTATGAAAATGTTTTCCTAAAACATAAAAATTCTTACATTGCTATTATTTTATGTTCTTTGCTCTTTTTCTCTTCTCTCCTATAGCAAGCTGGCTGCTTCTTTCCAGAGCATGGAAGTTAGGAACTCTAACTTTGCTGCTTTCATTGATATCTTTACATCCAACACTTATGTGATGGTTGTGATGTCTGATCCATCCATTCGTAAGTTTGAACTTAGCTAACATTGGTTCAAAGCCACTTATTCTTTAAACTCATTGCCCTAGAGGTAGGACTTTGTGAGATCCTGAAAATCTATTTTGTAATGAGTGAGTGAGGATGGTTTCACAACAGGGTGAATGTACTTAAGGCCACTGACCTGTGTACATTTAGAAATAGATAAAATGGTAACATTTTAAAAGACTTTATTGATTTTTTTTAGAGAAAGGAGGGGAGAGGAAAACATTTATGTGAGAGAAACATCGATCAGCTGCCTCCTTCACACGCCCTACTGGGGATCAAGCCCAGAACCTGGGCATGTGCCCTAACTGGGAATCAAATTGGCAACCTTTTGGTGCATGGGTTGATGTCCAACTGACTGAACCACATGTCCAGGGCTCAATTTCTTGTTATGTATATTTTATCACAGAAAAAACTAACTTAGTACTAGTAATAAATATGTTTTTCTGTTTAATAAATGTATATTTTGAAGCTTAAAAGTAATTTTGGCTCTATGGTATTATGTTTTGTTCTTGGGAATGTCAAAAATCAAATTACTAAATATAGGGATTTTCAAGAAAAGAGAACCCAAATTATGATATACAGTATAGATTTTTTTAAAAAAATATTTTTTATTGATTTCAGAGGGGAAGGGAGAGGGAGAGAGAGTTAGAACCATTAATGATTGATCACCTGCCTCCTGCTCTGTCCCTACTGGGAACCAAGCCTGCAATCCAGGCCTGTTCCCTGACCAGGAATTGAACTGTGACCTCCTGGTTCATAACCACTGAGCTACACTGGCCGGACTAGATTTTTAAAAGACTAGTTAGTCTTAGATCTGAACTATTAAATATTGACCATTTTTATATATCATTGTATATTTCTAAGTAGCATATTCCCATATTTGTGTTATGGGCATAAAGGTAGATATTTGGTGCTTCCTTGACATAATAGCCTGATTCATCTCCACCATTAAAATAAAGGTTGTAGCGGTATTTTCAGGATGTTCCCAGAAGTTTAAGTTATTTCTGATTCACTGTATTTTTTCTACCTTGGTTAATATTAAAATGTAAAATAAGCCTGGCTGGTGTTTCTCAGTGGTTGAGCATCAACCTATGAACCAGGAGGTCAGGGTTTGATTCTTGGTCAGGGCTTAGGCCCAGATTGAGGGCTCCATCTCCAGTGAGGGGCAGCTGATCGATAATTCTCTCTCATCATTGATGTTCCTATTTCTCTCTCCCTCTCCCTTCCTCTTTCTGATACCAATAAAACATATTTCAAATATATAATGTAATATAGGATAGTAGGTTTTATAGTATTAACCCCGAAATAAAAATTTTTGATAACTTATGTTGGAAAGTTTGTGTTTATAACATAAACACATACACTTTTTCAGAAAAACTAAACTGCTTTACTTGGGGCCACATATTCATTCCTATGTGTTGTTTGTGTCCCACTATGTTGAGAGATTTGGCTCTCTTTTGTTTGTGTATGTGTTTTTAATAGACATTCCTTTGACTGCCTGTACTTATTTTGTTGGTTATCTCTTCCACCCTTACCCCCAGCTTCTGCGGCGACTCTGATCAACATCCGCAATGCCAGGAAACACTTTGAAAAGCTGGAAAGAGTGGACGGACCCAAGCAGTGTCTTCTCATGCGCTAAACATTGCCAAAACGTTGTTTCAGAAAAGAAATTGAAATACTGTTTCTTAATCTTACTGTTGTATTAGTATATGTAGACTCTCAAATGTTGTGATGCTTACCAGTTCTGTACTTCTTCCCTACTCCCCAGTCTTAACGTTGACCCTTGAATGCTATTTACCCAAATAGCCAGTGAGAAATTAGAAGATGAGCTATCCATGAAGCAGATCTGACATAAAAGTAGGTGATAGGTGGGTGTTCTGATAATAAGGTTTTAATAGTGTGTTCTGATAATCTTGTTCCAATAGTTGTGTGTGCCAAAGCCTCTTCTAACAATGTCTTTATTCCCTATAAGATAGTAACCTAGAAGTTTGGAGTATCACTGTTTCTCAGCATGCATTAAAATAATCCTTAACTCCAGTTACAAATAAACTTGCTGTTAGGGATTCAGTGTCTGTTGTTATTTCTTGTTTAAATGTTTCCTAAGGAAGAGTAAGTTAATTTCACAGTTAGTCTAGGGCAGAGGCTGGCAAACCACGGCTCATGAACCACATGTGGCTCTTGGGCCCCTTGAGTGTTCTAATCCCACTTCTTCAAAATAGACTCGCCCAGGCCAAAAACCGACTTCTGCGCATGGGCCACCAAGTTTCAATCGCACTGTACATGCGCGCCCGCATGTGGTATTTTGTGGAAGAGCCACACTCAAGGGGCCAAAGAGCCCCATGTGGCTTGCGGGTGGTGGAAGGGAACCTAATTCTTATTGAAAAACGGTACAAGATAAAGTTGGGTGTAAAGGATGGAGCCTGATCATAGCTTTAAATCTAGGCAGAAGAGTTTAGATGTAATGTGTTAGGAAATAGGGAACCATTGTAGGATTTTGAGGAGGGGAATTACATGAAAGAAATTTTGAAAGAAAATTAACCTAGACTATATGGGCTGACCAATGGCAGTTGGGGAAGCTCTGGTAGTAATCTAGGCCTGAGGTGTGTGGAAAGCCTGTTCCAGGATATAACTGGAGAAGGAATGAATAAAAAGTTGAGAAATAATAGGATTTGTGAAATGTGACTCTTCTTTCTTCGAGATCCAGAAATAGTGGGTTTTATATATTCTGTTACACCTAACTAGAGGCCCATTGCATGAAGATTCGTGCAAGAATCTTCTTCCCCTGGCTTTGTTCCTGGCCACCCGGGAGCCTTTGCAAGTCTTCACTCCAGGCCGGAGCACTGGTCCTGTAGCTCCCTCTGCCGCCTGCCCTCCCCCTCATAGCAGGCATCCCGCCCGACCGCTCTGGGCCTGTGTATGCAAATTAACCCGCCATCTTTGTTGGGTTAATTTGCATACTCCTGATTGGCTGGTTGATGTAGTGGAGGTACAGTCAGTTTGCATATTTCACTATTACCAGTGTAGATGGGATATGCCTTCATTATGCTAGTCAAGTAGCATTATTATATTTGACTTCATTTCCTAAAGGAAACGTGAAGCATTGTGAACTGGGAGAAATGGAGCTTAACAACACACACCAGAATTACTCAAAGTCCTAACTTTTTCCGTTTCCATAGATAGGCTAACACAAATGCATTTAGAGAATCTACAGCACAGAAGACTCATTTGTCGTCTTTATGTTCTGAAGATACTTCTTTCAGACCACCAGAACTTAACCTTTTCCCATCTTATCCCCAGTTGAGAGAGTTTTTCACTGAACAGCAAAGTACATGCGGTTTTGGTAGCCTACATTATTGAGTTTAACAATCTCAAGTCTTAAAAGAACCACACGGGACTAATTTGATCAATAATTGTATTAATCTTCTGGAGAAGGAGATTTTTTTTTATTCTTTTAACACTTAGGAAAATGAGAAGAGCAAATGAACTGGGGATCTGTTCTATGACTAATAGGAATCATGATTTGGCATGACTCATTATCCTTAATACCTGGGGTGGTATTTGAAGGAGCTACTCAAAGCATTTTTTTAGAAGTTGGATAGATAGATCTAGATATAGACATTAAATTAGACCAGCAGGATTGATTCAATTGCTCAGTTTCTAGTTATAACTTTATATAAAAGGATGAAAGGTTAGCAAAATAACGTGGTTCAACATAATCCTTCTTATGGTAATGACCAGTCGTCTGTCACTGAAGACAAAAATATATTTTAAGGTGGAGATGCTTAGACACTATTGAAATCAACAAGTGCACCGTGAAGGCATGTACACAGACATGGAGAGAAGAAATCAAACCAGAGATCGGTCTGTTCATGAAATTTCACATATAAGTGAAATTTGTCTTTGGTTTATTTTGCTCAGCATAATATTCTTCAGGTCCATCCATGCTATCACAAAGGGTAAAATTTTCTTCCTTTTTCAGACAGAGGGATAGTCCATTATGTAAATGTACCACAGGTTTTTTTTTTTTTATCCACTCATCTACTGATAGGCACTTCAACTGCTTCCAAATCTTGGCTATTTTAAAGAACACTGCAATGAACATAGGGGTACATATATTCTTTCAAATTAGTGTTTCATGTTTCTTCAGATAAATTTCCATAAGTGGAATTGCTGGGAGACAGACTCATAGAAAGCAAGCAGACAGCTCTGGTATGTGTGTGTAGGGGGATGTTGGGGAGGGTGGAGGGATTGAGCAAAAAAGAACTCATGGATATAGACAACAGTGTGGTGATTACAGGGGCAGGGGGAAGGCAGTGGAGGTAGAAAAGGGAATAGATAAAATCTATATATAAAAGGCTAAGCAACCATTTGGTCAGTAGGTATGACACACACTGACCACCAGGGGACAGACGCTAAACACAGGAACTGTCGACCCCGGAACCAGAGGGGAGGGACCCTGATTCCTCACACTCCAAGACCCCTTGAAGGATGTCAGAGATCTGGTTTGGGCAGATACCCGCAGGCCAGGTCGAGGGACCCTGCTCACTCTGCAGACATCCTTCAAGCCACAGCGCCTCCTTAGGTGCAGCCGACCAGGGAGGGCCTGCAGGAGGTTGGCTCCAGGGTGTGTCTGGCCCATCTCACCCAGTCTTGCCCCACTGGCTACCTTCTAATTACTTTCAATGTGCACAAATCCATGCACCGGGTTACTAGTATGGAAATAAAATTTAAAAAAACAAGTCCCCAGGTGATGCTGATGCTGATCCTGCTGGTCCAGGAACTATACTTTGAGAACCACTACCTTAGGGAAAAGAAGAGGAAATGTAGATGTGGAAGGAGGAGTGGGAAAACATGTTCACTAGGTTTGCAAGGTGAGTTGAAGGCATTATACCAAGTGAGATATGTATAGTTTAGGCCACCGGTTCTCAAAGTAATATAAAAATTTTTGAAGCACTATTTTAGAAGTAATGACTAGGAAGTTTCTGTTTCATAACTGGTATGTTGCAAATGGAAACCAATGCTAGCATAAAGAGTATAGATAGCAATTTGTATAAGGACCTAGTGTATTCCAGTTTCGACCACCTTTATTTGCTAACCCAATAGAATATCATGAAAACTTGGGTGGGTTTGCCAAATGAAAATAGTACTACCTTTACTTGAAATGTTGAGTATTTACTAAATGTAAGACTGTAAAAGGATTGTCTCATTTAATTTTCACAAGAACCTCACAAGGTAGATGCTGTCTGTCACTGTCGTATTCTTTTTAAGCAAGCAAAGTGGGCCCAGAGAGGGCAAGAAACTTGCCCGCAGTTATGCAGTAGTGGTGAAGCTGGAATTTGAACTCAGGTCATAAACTGCAGAGCTTGTGCACTTAACCTTAACCTTGAAGTGATTTGGCCTTCTTGAATTTAAGAATCTACTCACGGTGGAGAGTTTGAGGTGCCAGATGTGATACCTAGCTTTGAAACCACCACTCTGTTCGCTACTATGGAAATAATAAAACCAAACACTGTTCACCTGTCATGTCTGTTTTCACTGGGGCTTTGCTACATGGAATAAGAAGCTTTACCACAGTAGGCAGTGAGAAACAGAGTCAATAGGAGAAAAACACTTCCAGCTTGTAGGATTTAGGTTAAACCAAAGCAATTTTCAGTATTTAGAGTTTTTGTCCCCCCCGGAACTGGGCTACTATGAGTAGTTATAGCCTCTACTTCTCTTGGGCCCTTTTAAAACAAGAGGGGAAAACTAACATTTCTTAGGCTTCTCCAGCAATGGTTTAGCAGGAAGGCATTCAGGGTCTTCTGCAGCCTTCATAAACAAGCCCCATTGTGTAAATTTCCTTACTGTGTGGAACACAATTAGCATTCACGCCCCACCCATCCCCAGCTCTGCTGAGGCTTGGTTGACAAAATGTGTATATGTTTTGGTTGTACAATGTGTTTGTTGTTAAGGCACACAATCAGATAATTTAATATATCTCTCTACATAAAAGCCTAAGCAACCATTACTGAAACAACTGGTTGACCAGTTGCTAAGATGCACTCTGATCACCAGGGGGCAGATGCTCAATGCAGGAGCTGTTCCCTGGTGGTCATTGTGCTCCTACAGCCAACCTTATGTGGCCGGCTGGCCAGCCATCCTCCTACGGCCCTGATTGGGATGGGTCGAGATGCACCAATTGGCCCTGATCACCGGCCAGGCCAAGGGACCCCACCTGTGCACAAATTTGTGCACCAGGCCTCTGGTGTTATACATGATGAAACAACTACCACAACCAAGTTAATTAACGTATCTCTTAGCATTTTTTTATCTGGTGAGAACACTTAAAATCAATTCTCTTAAGAGTCCCGGTCAAGATAGCGGCACAGGTAAACATGGGACTCACCAACTCCCACCATATAGAGTAACAACCATCATTCAGAGCCAACTGAGATCTAGCTGAATGGAAGTTCTACACCTGGGGAATTAAAGAAGAAGCACATGGAGACTAGTAGGAGGGACAGAGAATTGGGGAAGAATTGCAGAATGGACCACTCCCACACCCATGTGTGGCAGTTTAAACTAGGGAGGGATGTGCCCTGGTCCAGTAGTTGGCAAACTCACTAGTCAACAGAGCCAAATATCAACAGTAAAACGATTGAAATTTCTTTTGAGAGCCGAAAACTGACTTCTGTGCATGGACCACGAAGTTTCTATTGCACTGTAAGTGCGCACCCACATGTGGTATTTTGTGGAAGAGCCACACTCAAGGGGCCAAAGAGCTGCATGTGGCTCTCAAGCTGCAGTTTGCCAACCACTACCTTGGTCGATTTTTCTCAGTGGTTAGTGTCAGCCCACAGACTGAATGGTTATGGATTCAATTCCTAGTCAAGGGCATACACCTCTGTTGTTTTTCAGTCCTTGGCTCTGATCAGGATGTGTGTGTGAGGCAACCAATAGATGTGTCTATCACTTCTATGTTTCTTTTTCTCCTCCTCCTCCCTAACCTCTACTCTTCCTAAAAATCAATGGAAAAACATATCTTCCAGTGAGAATTTACAAAAAAAATTGAGAAGGGTATCTTGGTTGTGGAGGTTTCCCTGAGGAGTGAGGGGTCTCAGTCCCACATCAAGCCCCTCCCCCACCCCCCCACCCCGGCCCAGGGTTCCAGGACTGGGAAGATAAGTTCCTCATAACTTCTGGCTGTAAAAACGAGCTCAGATTGTAGCTGAGTGACACAGAGGCTGATGGAGTTCCAGGCAGTTCCTCTTAAAGGGCCTGAGCATGGACCTACTGGGACTCATCCTGAGCTCCAGTGCTGGGGAAGCAGCTTAAAAGGAATCTGAAGGAACCTGGGGCATTTAGAGAGGAATTAACTTGCTTGGGATCAGGGCAAGAGCTGGAAGGGCAGCTTTCTGCCTGACAAAAGTGCTGCAGAGGGGCCATTATTCATATCTATATCTATATCTATCCTTAAAAATTCCATTAATTGGAAACTATTATATATGATACATCTGAGGCACAGAGAAGTTAGGTTATTTTTTGCACAACTCTAATGATTAGTGAGTAACAGAGCTGGCATTTGAATCCAGGCAATCTAGTGCATGCCACTAACATGCGTGCAACCCTGTGTAGCGCAGGAACTTCAGATTGAGGTGGACAGAGCTGGACAGACATCCTACTTTAAACTAGGTTGAAGATAAACTAGCTCCATAAGTCTATTTAAATTCCCTTTGATATGTTAGCAAGTATTGACTGAGAAGCCTTGAGTATTTAGCTCTGTTTTAAGCCTTGTGATTGCAAAGACGAAAAGTTAGCTTACAAAAAAATGGGCCTTCCCCCAAAACTGGAAACTATTTGAGGGCATAAATATGTCTATTTTCTCTCCCCACTGACTCTCCACAACATAGTTCAATGATATGTCATAGGTATAAATATATAGTTGGTGAATGAATAAAGTTTCTTATCCAGGTGGTTTCTATTCTGGGAGGAAGTAAACAAACTTGGCTGGATTGAACTCAAGAATACATCTAGGGCTCTAGCTAGTGTAGCTCCGTGGTTATAGTGCAGGCCCTCCCATCAAATGGTGGTGGGTTTGATTCCCAGTCAAGAGCAGGTACCTGGATTGCAGGTTCAATCCCAACCCCCGTCGGGATACATGTGGGAGGCAAACCATTGATGTGTCTCTCTTACATTGATGTTTCTCTCTCTCTCTCTTCCCTCAGTCCCTCCTTCCCTTCCTTCCCCTTTCCTCCCTGTCTCCCTCCCATCCACTCTCTCTAAAATCAATGGAAAAAATATCCTTGGGTGAGGATTAACAAAAAATAAAATATTTAAGAAGAGAATACATCTAGGGAAGTGGGTCCAAGATGCTGGCTGCAATTGTCCCCTCCCAAGAACACATTGAATGTGCATCTATATTTGGAACAATTCCTCCTCAGAAACAAGTGAAGGTCAATTGAACAGCTTCTGCAAAAAAAAAAAAAGAAAAAAAGAAAAATAAAAAAGAAAGAAAGAAGGAAAGAAGGAAGGAAAGGGAAGGGAAGGGAAGGGAAGGGAAGGGAAGAAAGAAGGAAAGAAAGAAAGAAAGAAGAAAGAAAGAAAGAAAGAAAGAAAGAAAGAAAGAAAGAAAGAGAAAGAAAGAAAGACGAGAGAGAGAGAGAGAGAGAGAGAGAGAGAGAGAGAGAGAGAGAGAAAGAAAGGGAGAAAGAAAAGAAAAGAAAAGAAAAGAAAAGAAAAGAAAAGAAAAGAAAAGAAAGAAGGGAGAGACTGCATAGAGAAGGTCTGAGAAATCTGAGAGCGCTCAGAGAGCTGAGGGAAGTCTAGTACCAGAGGGACCAGTAAGCAACTATTGTTTACATTTCCCTTGCACTTGGATGGTGGGTGGGAGCTCTAGTTAGGTTCTCTGGCTAACCTCCAGGGCTGCTGTGGCACGTCCCCAGCCACCCCTCCCAGAGTTGGCTCCAGCAAGAACAGGAGGGTGCCATCCAGCAAATGTACACAGGGCTCCTCCACCCAGAAACTGACCGAGTGGGTATAACAGCACCGCTGTGCCTACCCACTGGGTTGTGTGCCTATGAGGGACTCTCCCACCTGGAGAGAGTGCCGAAGTAGCAGGGCTGCCCTGTCGAGAATGTGAGGAAATACAATGGTACCTCAAGATACGAGGAGATAGGAGTTTAATTCGTTCCATAACCTTGAGGCGTGGGAAACTATGAGACGCTCGAGTCGCGGTAAACTGGTGGGTCCTGTGCAGCCAGCCGATCCTCCTGATTACTCGTATCTCAAATGTTGCTCGTATTTCAAAGCAAAAATCACTTGCTCGACGGCTGGTATCTCAAAAATCTCGTATGTTAGGGCACTCGTATCTCGAGGTACCACTGTAGTAGGGCACTGCTGTGCTCTTACAAAACAGCTCTGCCCTGAGCCAGCTTGGGCAACAGGCAAAGCCACAGCATGGGCCACACGCATAGCAGGCAGCCCTGCCTGGATGGGATGGGGAAGAAAGTGTGTATTCATCAGGCCACTCGGCCCCAACCCCGTTCTTCTGGCCATGGCCAGCCGGAACAACCAAGAGCCAGTGCACACATATGTACACACAACTGCCCCACTTGGAACCCGCTCCTGGCCAGCCGCACCTCAGGCACGACACGTGCTTGTCCTGACTCCAACTGGCATGCCAAAACCATTTGGCACACATTTTACACAGAGGTCACTCCTACACAGAAAGATAAACAAGGTTGTTTTCATAGTCACAATTCAATTAATGTGATACGCCACCGAAACCGAATGTTCATTGCAGCATTATTCACACTAACTCAGATATGGAAACAACCTGAGTTTTCATCAGTGGGTGAATAATTAAGAAAATTTGACTATTTATTTAAATACTAGAGGCCTGGTGCACAAAATTCGTGCATGGAGGGGTCCTGTCAGCCCAGCCTGCACCCTCTTCATTCTGGGACCCCCTCAGGGGATGTCTGACTGCTGGTTTAGTCAGACATCCCTCTCATAATCTGAGACCACTGGCTCCTAACAACTCACTGAACTGCCTGCCTGGTCGCCCCTAAGTGCTCTCCCCTGCAGACCTGGTCACCCCTAGCTGCCCTCCCTGGCCAGCCTGGTCTCCCCTAACCACCTCTCCCTCGGCCCCTACCACTGTGGCTTCTTCGAGAAGGATGTCTGGTTTAATTAGCATATTACCCCTTTATTAGTATAGATTTATTCACTCAGAAGAAAGAGTGAAATCTTGCCATCTGAAACAAAATGGAAAGACCTTGAGGGAAGTATTCAAAGTCAAATAAGTCAGACACAGACAGGAAAATGCCATAGATTCCCCTTATATGTGGAGCCTAAGAAAGAAATGAGACAAAAATGAGTTCCTAGATACAGAGAAAGATTGGTGGTTGCTGGAGGTGTGGGTGGATAAAATGGCTGAAGGGCATCAAAAGGTATAATCTTCCAGTTATAAAATTAAAAAAAAAGGCTTAGTGATATAATGGACAGTGTGGTCAACTATAGTTAATAGTACTATATTGCATATTTGAAAATTCCTAAGAGATGTGTTGTTGTTGTTGTTAATCCTCACTAAAGAATATTTTTTTCCATTGATTTTTAGAGAGTGGGAGGGAGGGAGGGACGGGAGACACACACACACACAGAGAGAGAGAGAGAGAGAGAGAGAGAGAGAGAGAGAGAGATCAGTTGCCTCCCACATGTGCCCCAACTAGGGTGGGGGATGAAACCTTCAACCCAGGTACATGCCCTTGACTGGGAATCAAACCCGAAACCCTTCCATCCATGGGCTGATGCTCTAACCACTTAGCAACACCAGCCAGGGCCTAAGAAAATTTTAAATGTTAAAAAGTCTACATTATAAGGAACATTGTCTTAAATATGTGAAGCGATGTATGTTACAGAGATTTGTGCTGGTAAATATATAAATATATTGAATCATAATGCTGTAAATCTGAAACTAATATAATATTGTCTGTTAATTATACGTCACTTAAAAAATTGAAAAAGTACTTTGAGTAATTGCCCAGCCAGGCGTGGGCAACACTCGGCTCAAACATGATGTCGCTTCTCTCCTCAGGTCACAGGGGACTCTTGTCTAACCTCACCCAGAAGCCTCATGTGGGTTGCAATTATTTTTAATTTTTATGAGACCTTTTTCCTGTGTATTTTCTTGCAGAACAAACACAGTTTATATTGCTGGTATCTTATCCCCTTGAAAAATCTGTCAGGTCCATTTATTCATTCACTGAGTGGTTTTACCATCTGCATCAGTGCGGTTTCTCTGTCTTTCCTTAACCTATACTGATTATGTGTAGACTTTTGTGAAATTTTCAGATGAAAACAACCATTATTTCTAGGAGAATACTGAATCAATAATCTGGTTGATTCCCAGATTAAAGCAAAATTATGCAGATTTTCCTCATTAAAAACAGAATAGAGGGCATCTGTTGATTAATAAGTGTTCTTCTGACAAGAATTTTCCCATAGAGGGAGTTTTCTGTGTTGGGAGAATTTTGAATGCTAATTCAGTCAATTTACTCATTATTGGCTTGTTCCAATTTTCTGTTTCTTCCTGATTCAGTCCCGTTAGGCTGTGGGTTTCTAGAAATATATCCATTTCTTCTAGGTTATCTAATTTGTTGGCATGTAATTGTTTATAGTTTTATATTATGATCCTATGTTTTTCTTTATTTTTATTCTTTTTCTTTTTTTATATTTTATTGATTTTTTTACAGAGAGAAGGGGGAGGGATAGAGAGTTAGAAACATCCATGAGAGAGAGACATCGATCAGCTGCCTCTTGCACAGCCTTTACTGGGGATGTGCCCACAACCAAGGTACATGCCCTTGACCGGAATCGAACCTGGGACCTTTCAGTCCACAGGCCGACGTTCTATCCACTGAGCCAAACCGGTTTCGGCTATTCTTTTTCTTTTAAATAAATCTTTATTGTTCAGTTTATTACAGATGTCCCTCTTTTTTTCCTCCATAGCTCCCCTCCACCTGATTCCCCACTCCCTACCCCATGCCCTTACCCCCTACCACTGTCCTCATCCATAGGTGTAAGATTTTTGTCCAATCTCTTCCCGAACCCCTCACACCCCTTCCCCCCCGAGAATTGTTAGTCCATTCCCTTTCTATGTGCCTAATTCTATTATATTCACCAGTTTATTCTGTTCATCGGATTTTTTATTCACTTGATTTTTAGATTCACTTGTTGATAGGTATTTGTTATCACTTTGTTGTTCATAATTTTTATCTTTACCTTTTTCTTCTTCCTCCTCTTCTTAAAAAAATACCCTTCAGCATTACATATAATCCTGGTTTGGTGGTGATGTACTCCTTTAACTTTTTCTTGTCTGTGAAGCTCTTTATCTGACCTTCAAATCTGAATGATAGCTTTGCTGGGTAGAACACTCTTGGTTGTAGGTTCTTGCTATTCATCACTTTGAATATTTTTGCCACTCCCTTCTGGCCTGCAAAGTTTCTGTTGAAAAATCAGCTGACAGTCGTATGGGTACTCCCTTGTAGGTAACTAACTGTTTTTCTCTTGCTGCTTTCAAGATTCTCTCTTTGTCTTTTGCCCTTGGCATTTTAATTATGATGTGTCTTGGTGTGGTCCTCTTTGGATTCCTTTTATTTGGGGTTCTGTGTGCTTCCTGGACTTGTAAGTCCATTTCTTTCACCAGGTAGGGAAAGTTTTTAGTCATTATTTCTTCAAATAGGTTTTCAGTATCTTGCTCTCTCTCTTCTTCTGGCACCTCCACAATTCTGATGTTGGTACGCTTGAAGTTGTCCCAGAGGCTCCTTACACTATCTTCACATTTTTGGACTCTTATCTTTTTGTTTTTCTGTTTGGGTGTTTTTTGCTTCCTTATATTTCAGATCTTTGGTTTGATTCTTGGGGTCCTCTAGTCAGCTGTTTGATTTCTGTATATTATTCTTTATATCAGACAGTGTATGCTTAATTTTTGACTGGTCCTTTTCCATTTTTTTGGCATTCTCATTAAGATGCTTGAAGGTCTCACTAAGTTTCTCGGCAGTTTGTAGAAGATTCTTGAATAACCTTATAAATGTGGTTTTGAACTCTATGTCCAATTGTTTGCTTTCCTCCATTTCTTTCATTTGTGACATGTTTCTTGGTCTCTGCATGTTGGCTGCTTCCCTGTGTTGATGGAGTGGCTTTGTGTGCTAGTTGTCCTTTAGTGCCCAGTAGCTCTGCCTCCCCAATCACCTGAGGTGGACACTCTTGGTGCACCCCTTTGTGGGCTGGGTACACGGTCTTGTTGTAGTTAAGCCTTGATTGCTATTGGTACACTGGGAGGAAGTGACCTCCAGGCCAATTGACTGTGAGGATTAGCTGTGTCTATAATGGAAGAACTGCTGTGCTGGAGACACCCGTATGGGGCAGGACTTGCTTCAGTGGGGCTTTGGTGCTCGCCGAGTCTGCCTCTTGAGTGTGTCACTTATTTATGTGAGGAGTTGAAATCTGGTGTCGTCTCACACTGACCTCTGGGTACACTGGTACCTGGATCTCCAAGGAGGTGCAAGTCAGCTAGTGTCTGAGGCCACCCAGCAGGAGCTACAGGGAGCTCTGCAGATTTCTCCTCTTTGCTTGGAGTTTGGAAGTTTTGGAGTTGTCTGACTCAGTTGCAATTTGTTAGGTTAAGCTGTGAGAGGGCAGGCCATTCATATGCAAAAGCTGCTGCACACAGCTGGGTGGGTTTGTAAATTGGGTGGGGTGGGGTTTCAGGGAATCACTAGGCTAGGGTGTGGCAAACAGCGATGGCTGCCAGTCAGCCCTCTCTGCAGCCTTCTGTTCCCTGTCCTGCGTCCTGCGCCCCAGTGTAGCAAACTATGATTCCTGTGCACACCTCTGCGAGAGAGCCACCCTCCCTTTCTGACCCGGTGGCAGACAGTCCAGTTTCTCCTTGTATGAGTCTGGTTCCCCAGAATCTCGCCAGAAACTGGAGTTCAGAGAGTGGGGAACTTGTAACTCCCTCCCAAATGAAAAACAATAGCGCACGCCAGCCTGATTTGCCCACATCTCCATATCTCTGCCTTTCTGAGCCTCTGCACGTCCTACCAGGTCTGGATGCACTTTTTTCTTTCCCTCTAATTGTAGAACTTCCACTCTGCCAACTTTCCCGTGGTTCTGGGGGATAGTTGTTTTGACTTTTAGTTGTAGTTTTGGTGTGGTTGCGAGAGACAGCACGTATAGGTGTATACCTTATGCCGCCATCTTAGTTTTCTATTTCTTTATTTTTAAAATATATTTTTATTGATTTCAGAGTGGAAGGAAGAAGGAGAGAAAGGTAGAAACATCAATGATGAGAGAGAATCATTAATTGGCTGCCTCCTGCACACCCACTAGTGGGGGTTGAGCCTGCAATGTGGACATGTGCTCTTGACTGGAATGGAACCAAGGACCCTTCAGTCTGCAGGCTGACACTCTATTCACTGAGCCAAACCAGCTAGGGACGATCCTATGTATTTCTGTGGTATCAGATGAAATGTCTTCTCTTTTACTTCTAATTTAATTCAAGTCTTCTCTCTTTTTATCCTTAGTTAGCACCGGTAACGGTTTGTCAATTTTGCATTGGCTGGTGTGGCTCAGGTGGTTGGGGTGTTGTTCTGCCCACTGAAGGGTCTCCAGTTTGATTCCTGGTCTGGGCACATGCCTAGGTTGCAGGGGGGTCAATCCCCAGTTGGGGTGTGGAAGAGGCAACCGATCAATATTTTTCTCACATGATGTTTCTCTCTCCCCCACATACCCCACTCCCCGCCTGCTTCCTCTCTCTCTTAAATAAGTAAAAAATATCCATGGGTGAGGAGTTTTTTTAAAAAAAAGGTTTGTCAATTTTGTTTATCTTGTTAGAAAAACAGCTCTTAGTTCTGTTGATACTTTCTATTGTTTTTTTCTGGTCTCTATTTCATTTATTTCCACTGTGATATTTTGTTGTTTCCTTCCTTTTGCTAACTTTGGGTTTAAATTGTTCTTTTCTATTTCCTGAGGTTAAAGTTCAGTTATTTGAGATCTTTCTAATTTCTCAATATATGCATTTATGGCCATAAACTTTCCCCTCAGAACTACTTTTGCAGTCTACCACAGATTTGATATGTTGCATCTCTATTTTCATTTGTTTTGAGATAATTTTTATTTGCCTTTTGATTTTTTTTATTTGAGTCATTGGTTGTTCACAAGCGTGCTGTTTAGTTTCCACATATTTGTAGATTTTACAGCTTTCCTGTTGTTGGTTTCCAGTCTCATACCATTGTGGTTAGAAAAGGTACTTGGTATGTTCAGCTCTTAAATTTGTTAAGACTTGTTTTGTGTCTTATCACATAATCTATCCTGGAAAATGTTCCATGTGCACTTGAGAAGAATGTCTATTCTTGCCGCTGTTGAGTGGTATTAAGTCTTTTAAGTCCCCTTGGTCGAAGGTATGGTCCAATTCCAATATCTGTTGATATTCTCTCTGGATAATCTATCCATTGTTAACAGTAGGCTATTGATGTCGCCTACTAGTATTGTATTGTTGTATATTTTTCTCCCTTTAGATCCGTTAGTCTTTGCTTAATATATTTCGGTGCTCCAATGTTAGATGCATATATCTGAATGATTTCTGTTTATTCTTGGTGTATTGGCTTAAAGTCTGTTTTGTCTGGTACAAGTACGGCTAGCCTGGCTTTCTTTTGGTTTCTATTTTAATGGGATACCTTGTTTGAGCCTATATGTGTAGTTAGAGCTGAAACGAGTCTCCTATACGCAGTACATAGTTGGGTCTTGTTTGTTTCTTCACTGAGCTACTCGGTGTCTTTTGTTTGATGAATTCAATCTACTCACATTTAGAATGATTATTGCTGTATATGAACTTTCTATTGCCATCTTGTTTGCCTTCTGGTTGTTCTGTATGTTCATTGTTTCTTTGTCCATCTCTTTCTGCCTACGTTTATAAACTGTTGAGTTTCCAGGGTGGTGTGCTCTGTTTCCCCCTTTCTTGTTTCATGCATCTACTCCAGATTTTTGCTTTTTGGATCCCATGTGCGTACCTGAAGTATATTCTACCTGGTTATGGGATATTCTTTTTAGATATTGCTGGAATCATATTTTATGTTTAACTTCATGAAAAATATTGGTCTGAAATTTTATTTTTTAATAAATATCTTTGCTTTTGGTAGCACGGTAATAGGGTCCTCATAAAATGAGTTAGGAGATGTTCCCTCCTCTCCTATTTTCTGGAAGCGATTATGTGAAATTATGTTTATTCTTCTTTAAGTAAGTGGTAAACTTTGCCAGTGAAGTCATTTGGGTCCGGAGATTATTTTTATTTTTTAAAGAAGTTTAATTTCATGTTCAATGTCTTCAATGATTACGAGGCTAGGTATATTATCTAATTCGTCTGGGATAAGTTTTGATAGTTTGTGGTTTTAGAACTGTTTGATTTCTTTAATTCAAATTTTTATATTTTTTTTCTTGCAATTTTATTTTGTATTGGTTTCAGGTGTACTAGTACAGCTTAGTGGTTAGACAGTCACATACTTTACAAAGTGTTCCCCTCAATATTTCCTATGTCTGCAGTGGTTCCACACAGAGTTATCACAGTATTATTGACTATATTTCCAATTCTGTGTTGTAATTACCAATTTGTGTTTCTTAATATCTTCATAACTTTGATCCAGTCCCTCATACCCCTTTCCCTCTGGAAACTACCAGAATGTTCTCTGTGTCTGAGTTTTTTTCCAGTTTGCTTGTTTATTTTGTTCTTCAGATTCCACATATAAGTGAAATTATATAGCACTTATCTTTCTCTGACTGACTTATTTCACTGAGCATAATAGGTCCCCCTCTGTCCATCCATGCTGTCTCAATGGTAAGATTTCATTCTTTTTATGGCTGAGTGATATTCCATTATATATGTGCACCACTGCTTTGTTATCCACTTATCTATTGATCAGCACTTGGATTGTTTCCCTATTTTGGCTATTGTAAATAATGCTGCGGTGAAATAGCGGTGCATATATTCTTTCTTTTTAAAAAATATATCTTTATTGATTTTTGAGAGGGAGAGAGACAGAGAGAGAGAGAGAGAGAGAGAGAGAGAGAGAGAGAGAGAGAGAGAGAGAAACATCAATGATGAGAAAGAATCATTGATCGGCTGCCTCCTACATGCCCCACACTGGGGATTCAGCCAGCAACCGGGCATGTACCCTGATTGGGAATCACCATATATTCTTTCTACTTAGTGTTTTAGTTTTCTTCAGCTAACTCCCCAGAATTGGACTCGCTGGGTCACAAGGCAGTTCCATTTTTATTTTTTTGAGGAAACTCCGTACTTTTTCCATAGAGGCTGCACCAAGCTGCATTCCTACCAGCAGTGCACGAGAGTTCCCTTTTCTCCACATCCTTGCCAGCACTTGTTGTGTTTTTTTTGTTGTTGTTGATTTATTGATGATAAATATTCTGACAGGTGTGAGGTAATATCTTATTGAGGTTTTAATTTACATTTTTCTGACAGTGAGTGACATTGAGCATCTTTTCATGTATCTTGATCCTTTGTATGCCCTCTTTAGAGAAGTGTCTGGAGATGTCTAAACATGTCCTCTGACCATTTTTCAACCGGATTATGTGTTTGTGTGTGTGTGTTGAGTAGTGTGAGTTCTTTATAAATTTTGGATACTGAGCCCTTATCAGATACATCATTGGCATCATATGTTTTTGCATTTAGTAGGTTGTCTCTTTGTTTATGGTTCCTTTTGCTCTGCAAAAAGTTTTGTTTGATGTAATCCCATTTGTTTATTTTTTCTTTTGTTTCCCTTGCCTGAGGAGATACAGCAGGAAAAATATTGTTAAGAGACATGTCAGAGATTTTACTGCCTAAGTTTTTTTTTTCTCCATGGGATTTTGTGGCTTAGAGTCTCCCGTTTAAGTTTTTAATGCAGTTTTGAGTTTATTCTTGTATATGATGTAAGAAGGTGGTCTAGTTTCGTATTTTTGCGTGTACCTGTCCAATTTTCTCAGCACCATTTATTAAATAGACTATGTTCTTGCCTTCTTTGTCAAATATTAATTGACCATATAAACACGGATTATTTATTTGGTTTTATATTCTGTTCCATTGATTTATATCTGTTTTTATGCCAGGACCATGCTGTTTTGCTTACTATGGCCTTGATATCAGATAGTATGATACCGCCAACTTTGTCCTTTCTCAATATTGCTGAGGGTTATTTGTTTTGTGTGTGGGGGAGAAGGGTTCCATATACATTTTTGGATTATTTGTTCTAGTTTTGCAAAATACTCCACTGGTGTTTTGACAGGGATTGCATTGCATCTATACATTGCTTTGAGTAGCATGGACATTTTAATGATGTTAATTCTTTCTATCTGTGAACACGGTATATGCTTCCATTTATTTGCATCTCCTTTGATTTCTTTCTTTAGTACCTTATAATTTTCTTAGTACAGGTCTTTTACCTTCTTGGTTAAATTTATTCATAGGTATTTTATTTTATTTCTTTGGAGCAATTGTAAATTGGATTGTTTTATTTGTTTCCCTTTCTGTTCACTTTTTTCTGAGTTGTCAAATATATGAGCATGAAGTGGTTTATGGTATCCCCTGATCATCCTTTTAATGGCTGCAGGATCTACAGTATTATTTCCCATTTCATTTCTAATTGGGTGGGGATTTATGTCTTCCCTCTTTTAACTTTTATTAGTCCTTCTGTGGGCTTATCAATTTTGTTTTGTTTTCAATGAAGTAGCTTTTAAAGGTTTCGTTTTGTATGTTTTCCTACAACAATTTCATTGATTTCTGCCCTGATTGTCTATTTCTTTCTCTCTATTTGCTTTGGGTTTATTTTGTTGTTTTATAGTGTCTGAACTAAGAAGTTGTTTTTTTTTTTTACTTGAGACATTTCTTCATTTGCAATGTAAGCATTTAGTGCTATAAAATTCTCTCAGGTCTGACATATTTCAATATGTCATATTTTTATTTCATTTATTTCTATGCATTTTTATTTCTTTGGAAAACACCTTTTTGACTCATTGATTATAAATTTGTTTTATTTAATTTCCATATGTCTACAGACTTTTCTGTTATCTTTCAGTTACTGATTTCTAGTTTGATTTTATTTTGTTCACAGACCACATTCCGTATGATGTAATTCTTTTATATTTGTGGAGGTTTGTTTTATGGCCCAGTATATGGTCTCTTTTGGTAAAGATTCTGTGGATCATTGAAGAAAATATTTACTTTGCTGTTGTTCTGTGGAATGTTCTATATATGTCAACTAAGTGTCATCATGCCGATGATCATGAAGTTCAGTTTTTATATATCCTTTCTGATTTTCTGCTTACAAGTTCTATCCGTTTCCGAAAGGGGATGTTGAAGTTTCCCAGTACAATCGTGGATTTGTCTATTTCTTCCTTCAATTCCATTAGTTTTATACATGATAGAAGAAAAGGAAACAACTATAATCATGCTACTCTCTTGCTCAAAATCCTTCAATGGGCTTACATCACAATTTAGAATATACTTCTTTCTTTTGATGGATGAGACGGTCCTGTGTGCTCTGCCTCTACTTTTCTCTCTCACTGTGTCTCTGGCTACTGCTCCCCGTGCTCAAACCATAGTCAGTCTGGTTTTTCTTTTCTTTTTTTTTTTAATATATATTTTATTGATTTTTTTTTTATAGAGAGGAAGGGAGAGAGATAGAGTTAGAAACACCGATGAGAGAGAAGCATCAATCTGCTGCCTCCTGCAAACCCCCTACTGGGGATGTGCCCACAACCAAGGTACGTGCCCTTGACCGGATTCGAACCTGGGACCTTTCAGTCTGCAGGCTGACGCTCTCTCCACTGAGCCAAACCGGTTTCGGCCAGTCTGGTTTTCTTGCAGGACCTTGCGCTCCAAGCTCATTCCTCTTTTGCACTTGCTGCTCCTTCACCTTGCTTCTGATCTCTTCTTGCTCACTCTTTCTTCATTTAGGTCCCTGATGAAACATCCTCGACTCTCATTTTCTAAAATAACTGCCAGCTCCACCCTTTCACATACGCCTTAGGAATAATCAAGGCGATCTTAGTCAATTGCTTTTCTGGTCTCTGAGTTATTTCACTTTTATTTATTGCATTTTTTTAGTTAAACCCTTACTCTAGCAATTGATTGTACACTGCCTTATGATGTATTTTGTATGATCTAAATAAATGGTATACAATATAAAAAATTCTATTAGTTTTATTCAAAATAGATAAGATTATTTAATTGAGGTTTACTGGTTTATAACATGTTTCAGGTATGCAATGTTTTAATTCAAAATCTGTATACATCATGCTCACCACCAAAAGTCTAGTTCCCATCTGTCAACACACAAATGACACCCTTTACCAGTTTCATTCTCCCTTCACCCACATTCCCTTGTGATAACCAATCTGTTGTCTGCCTCTATGAGGTTTTTTTGTGGTTTGTTCATTTGCTTTTGTCTTGTTTGTTTTTGTTTAGTGATATTTTTGTATTGCAAACATGAAAGGAATCATACAGTATTTGTCTTTTCCCATCTGATTTATTTCACATAGTATGATACACTCAAGATGCATTCATATTGTCACAAATGGTAGGGCTTCACATTTTTATGGCTGATTAGTAGTCCATTGTGTATATATATATATATGAGAGAGAAAAAGAGAGAGAGAGAGAGAGAGAGAGAGAGAGAGAGAGAGAGAGAGAGAGAGATTTTTTGCTTGCCTCCCATACATACTCTTACTCTGGCTGGATATAGAACCTACAACTCAGGTATGTGCCCTGAGCGGGAATCAAACCCATAACCTTTTGGTGTACCAGACCATGCTCCAACCAACTGAGCCACCCAGCCAGGGCTGCCATATCTTCTTTAGCCATTTATCTGTCAGTGGACATTCAGGTTGTTTCCATATCTTGGATATTATAAAAAATGCTGGAATGAACACAGGTATGCATATACATTTTTTGAATAGAGATGGCCAACAGTCATATGAAAGGATGTTCAACATCACTAATTATTAGGGAAATGCAAATCAAAAGCACAATGACATGCCATAATGGCTCTCATAAGAAAGATGAGAAATAAATGTTGGAGAGAATAAGGAGACAAGGGAACTCTTTTACACTTTCAGGCACAGAGGAACTTGAGAAAAGTACGTATTATTATTGTCTCCCCTGTTTTAAAGCTCAGAGACGTTAGGTGACTTGCCTCAAGTAAGACAGCGAGGGAATGACACACTGGGAACTGGGAGTCTTATTCCAAATCCAGTCTTCTTTCCACTACATCACAGCTCTTTTCACATCTGGGAGGTTTTCTGGCTGGCTACATGACTGACAGGTCCCATGTGTACTGCAGAGCTGAATTCATTTCACCATGCCTGGAGTGTATATTATGTGTAAAGCTCGGCTGTAGTCACTGCAAGAGAGGTGAAGATAAAAAAGGCACAGAACATAATCCCAAAGGAGCTTTTACAATGTAGTAAAATAACAGCTATAGTCTAACTATGTCCTAAGACAACGTGTAAGTAAGGGAGGCATAGAAAAGTGAGGATTTGGGTTAGGTCTGAACTAATGACTTGGTGAGGGAAATCTTACCTACTGCTATACACTCGCTGTGCGCCTGGCAAAAAGTTGGGCTCGATAAATACCTGTTAGGTGTGGCTGGTGTGGCTCAGTGGTTGAGCGTCGACCTATGCATTAGGAGATACCAGTTGGATTCTCAGTCAGGGCACATGCCCTAGCTTCGGGCTAGATCCCCAGTAGGGGGTGTGCAGGAGGCAGCTGATCAATGTTTCTCATCTATGTTTCTATCTCTCCTTCCTCTCTCTCTAAAAATCAATCAAAACATATTGGGAAAAAATATCTGTTATGAAAATTATTGAATATCAATATTTGATAGGCAAGTGACAATTATAATAGCAGTAAACAGGAAGTAGACTCTGGCTAGCATAAGTAATAAAAGTTTTCAAAAAGGTTAGGGAAATAGAGAATTTGTTGAAAAGAGAGTGCTGAGGGCCCCGGGGGCAGAGCGGGAACAGGGGGAAAGGGGACAACGGGGATAAAGGAGGGACATCTGTAATACTCTCCACAATAAAGATAAATTAAAAATATAGTGGCCCTAACCAGTTTGGCTCAGTGGATAGAGCGTCGGTCTGCGGACTGAAAGGTCCCAGGTTCAATTCCGGTCAGGGACATGTACCTTGGTTGTGGGCACATCCCCAGTAGGGGGCGTGCAAGAGGTAGCTGATCAATATTTCTCTCTCATCGATGTTTCTAGGTCTCTCTCCCTTCCTCTCTGTAAAAAAAAAAAAAATCAATAAGATATATTTTTAAAAAAATATATAGTGGGACATCTCAGAGTTAAGGAAAGAGTTGACTCAGAAAGGGCAGAAACAAGGTCAGCACTGGATTCAAGAGCAATTTATGGATCTTCTCTCCAGCTTCCCCCCCCAGCTCCTGTAACCCCAAACTGTTTCCATTCAAAATGCTATGTGCTTGGGAGAGAGACATTGATTGTCTCAGTTGGGTCAAGGATCTCGCCCTGGAATTCGTTTTTATCATCAATGGGGAAGATTTACATATCACAGACATCAGACCTGGCCATTACAGAACCACCTATGGTTGCAAATCACTCCCAAAGAAGGTCAATGCTTGTTAATTGGAAATATACGACATCCTGTGTGATGTCTACTAAAATCTAATCAAGAGGCATAAGATTAAGGGAATGCATTATTAATATCCCAAACCTTTTCCTGTCATCAGAACTTTCTGACATCAGTAAGCTAACCAACAGAGACTGTCTGAGCTAGAAGGAGCCTTTGATAACCATTGATTCAACCTCACGGTCCCATGAGAAATATGAGACCCTTGTATGCAGTCTTACTCAGTAAATAAATGGTAGTAGTGGGTTACAGGAAACTTCTGACCTTTAATTCTGTGGGACTTTTCTCTGCCTGTGCTCCACAGTGCTCAGCGCTGTGCTGAGAACAACACCATGGTTATCTTTCAAACTTCCCCATGATATCATGCTCAGGTATTGGCAGCAACCTAGCAAGAGTTATCTGTCATCCATGGCCAGAAGTCCGGAAAATTTGGCCAAGCTGAGAAGGTTTTATGATCAGGCAGATAGCTGAGTTAGGATACACAATGACTAAATAATCAAGGGCACGCCAATGTCAGCTTAAGATAGACTTAAAAACAGGATTTTTATCCTCCTGAGTTTTCTTGAGGCTAAAGAGCCCTAGATCCTTCCATTAGAAAAGGGAAGTGACTGCCTCATATGACTTGTATCAAGGTCATTGCTTACAGAATTGCTCAGACCACACTTCTAGCTTTAGGTAACAAATGTCCCTAATTACAGCTGCTTCTCTTCATCTTTAACCCAATAACATCCAGCAAAAACGGCATGTCTGCTCTTCCCAGTGTCATGACCGAACATCAGTTTCCTTTAGGAAGCACACTGTAGTGGGAAAGGGTTTCTATCTGGAGCTCTACTACCTGGGTTCAAATCCCAGCTTTCCCATTTCCTGAGGAGGTGATTTTTGGTAAGTCATTCTATCTCCTTGGGGGTTTGTTTTTCTTCTGTAAAATGAAGATAATAACAATACAGTGGCACCTCGAGATATGAGTGCCCTAACGAGCCGTCGAGCGAGCGATTTTTGCTTTGAAATATGAGCAACATTTGAGATAGGAGTCATCTCGCGATCAGCCAGCTGCACACGACTCACCAGTTTACCGCGTCTCATAGTTTCCCACGACTCAAGGTTACGGAACGAATTAAACTCATATCTCAAGGTACCACTGTAAGACCTACTTCGTAGGGAGGTAGTGAGAATCTAATTAGTTAATGCATCCTTAGAAGTATGACAGAGCAATGCAGATATTCTGACTCCAAGGTAAGAAACACATCTAGAGACAAAGATGCCCTTAGTTCAGATGGCCAGGTCCTCAACAACTCTGTTCCCTAGCACTGCTTGACAAAACCAAGGACACTTAAGTCAATCATCAGCAATAAACTCAAACTCTAAAAGCCAATATAAAAGTACTCCATTGCGCCGAGACCGGTTTGGCTCAGTGGACAGAGCGTGGGCTTGCGGACTGAGAGGTCCCGGGTTCGATTCCGGTTGGGGGCATGTACCTTGCTTGCGGGCACATCTCCACAGTGGGGCATGCAGGAGGCAGCTGATCGATGTCTCTCTCTCATCGATGTTTCTGACTTTCTATCTCTCTCCCTTCCTCTCTGTAAAAAATCAATAAAATATATATTTAAAAAAAAGTACTACATTGCTATGGGGTCACTTCTCCAAATACCATTGCTCACTCAGCTTACGGACAAGGTATCCAGATGGATGTTCTAAGGGAGAATAGATGGGGCAAGTGATTCATAATAGGCGTGTCTCTCTTTGCTGCCTTCTGCTTTGGTTTGATTCTTGTTAAAGTAATAAATAACATGCAGCCTGGCCAGTGTGGCTCAGTGGTTGCAGAAGAACAGGCGACCCCCAGAGGAAGTGTGGCACACCTGATGGCAACGCCAGCACCTGGGCTGACCCTCAGGGTGGCTTGTTAACATGTCTCAGTGGTTGCCAAGGGCATCACTAAACCGACATTGCCCTAAACAAACTGAGGGATTACCGTGGGGAGGCCAGGTCATCCAGGAGTAGTATGTGGTGGACACACCCTCTGTGTGTGACAGCAAGAAGGTGTGCAAACAGCCCGTCTGGTGTAGTTCAGTGGTTAAGTGTCAATTCCCAGTCAGGACACATGCCTGGGTTGTGGGCTCGATCCTCAGTGTAGGGTGTACAGGAGGCAGCTGATCAATGATTCTCTCTCATCATTGATGTTTCTCTCTCTCTCCCTCTCCCTTCCTCTCTGAAATCAATACACACACACACACACACACACACACACACACACACACAGTGGTACCTCGAGATACGAGTTTAATTCGTTCCATAACCTTGAGGTGTGGGAAACTATGAAACGCTCAAGTCGCAATAAACTGGTGGGTCCTGTGCAGCTGGCCGATCCGCAGGATTACTCCTATCTCAAATGTTGCTCGTATTTCAAAGCAAAAATCGCTCGCTCGACGACGGCTCATATCTCAAAAATCTCGTATGTTAGGGCACTCGTATCTCGAGGTACCACTGTATATACTCGTAACCCTGTGCACGAATCCATGTGCCAGTAGGTCGCTGCCACCCTCCTGTAACTATCCTCCCCTCCTTCTCCCCTGCCCCCTCATTGCTTGCTGCCCTGCCCCCTCCTATAGCTCTCTGGCCTGCTTGTAGCTCACTGTCCCACCCTCCTGCAGAGCCAGTCTTTAAGAATTGGTCAAAACGCCTCAGGGCATAATGGATAACTAGCATATTCCTCTCTTATTATATAGGATATTTAATAAAAAGTGATAACACCCAGATATGTCCTAGAAGATATCCCCTTCCATCATTCTTTCCACAGATATTAACTGAGCCCCTATTATGTGGCAGCCAACTGTTTAGTGTGCTGAGTTTAGAGCAGAGAACAAAGAGATAAGTCTCTGCTCTGACTGAGCTTATGTTCTAGTGGGGGAGACTTTATCACAGAGATTGTTTTAGATTGTGATCAGTGTTGTGGTAAACAACAAAATGGTATAAGGTCACAGAGAGTACCTGGGCCATGGGACTTAGTTTAATGTGGGTGGTCAGGGAAAGCTTCCCTGAGATTGAAACAATATTGCAGCCCGCCCCCCCCCAGGTAGAACCAGACAGAAATAAAAGGAAGTGCAAAGTCCCTGAGGTCAGACAGATCAGCATATTGGAACAAAAAGATCAGTGTGGCCCTAACCGGTTTGGCTCAGTGGATAGAGCATCAGCCTTCGGACTGATAGGTCCCAGGTTTGATTCCCATCAAGGGCAGGTACCTGGGTTGTGAGCACATCCCCAGCAGGAGGCGGCTGATGGATGTCTCTCTCTCATCGATGTTTCTGGCTCTCTATCCCTCTCCCTTCCTCTCTGTAAAAAATCAATAAAAATATATTTAAAAAAAAAAGAAATAGCCGAAACCGGTGTGGCTCAGTGGATAGAGCGTTGGCCTGCGGACTGAGGGGTCCCGGGTTCGATTCCGGTCAGGGGCATGTACCTTGGTTGCGGGCACATCCCCAGTAGGGGGCGTGCAGGACGTGGCTCATCGATGTCTCTCTCTCATCCATGTTTCTGGCTCTCGATCCCTCTCCCTTCCTCTCTGTGAAAAATCAACAAAATATATATTTAAAAAAAGATCAGTGTAGCTAATAGAGAGCGAACAAGGTTTTTATAAGTCAAGTCAAAGAGGTAGGCAGGGGCCGGATCTAAAAATGGTGGCGGGGGGCCAGGGCGGTGGTAGCAGAAATGGCGAGAAATGGCCAGATTCTGATTTTTTTTCAGATCGAGCCCACAGGATTTCTCGACGCGTCGGATGTCGAGGATAGCTCCGTGAGTTTTGCCCTGAGCAACCAGGTATATTTTACCATGAACTGGGATGGAGCGTGGCGCTGCCTATGATTTCCGAAATGGTCATGCTGGAGTCCCACTAACTGCGCATGGCGCTTCGAGGCCCTTAGGCAGGTGGGAATGCTGTTTTGGGGGGGGGGGGAGTTGGAGGCATGAAACCCATTTCTGGGAATCCTCCCCTCCTCTTCCCTTATTCTGGTGGGAAAGATGGAGACTTCCCCCCCGATGAGATGGAGAGGAGACTTGACTCTACCGAGTCAGGCCAAACCAAGAGGCCCCAGAGACAGGGGATCTGCTGTAGCCAACTCAGTCCAGAAACTGTAAGGAAGTGGGCGGCGCCAGAGAGGGCGCTGCACAAACTTTCTTGGCTATCTGGAGCCTCAGGAACCACTGCCCCCACCCCCCCTTCTTTCTTTCTTTTCTTTCTTCTTCTTCTGGTTGTTTTTTTTCCCAATCAGAAACAAAGTAAAGAAAATAGATGGGGGAGAGCGTGGCGTGGCCTGGCCGGCCCGGAAGGACTTTGGGTGGAGCGGACTGGGAAAGCTGCGGGGCAGAGGGGGGGGGGAGGGGAAGCCTGCACGGGCCACTCAGCTCAGCTTCCTAAACTCCGCAGAAAGGTCAGAGGCATCGCTGCAAAGGCCAGCAGCCCCGGCCTTCGGTCCGCCCGCCACGGAGGGCCGAAAACCCAAGTTGTGCGATGCAGCTTTAAAGGGGCTGGTGATTGACAGAATGTGTAGCAGTGGATGGGGTGGAGCCGCTGGGTGGGGTCTGGGACCGGCAGCTGGGAGAAACCAAAAGGAAGAAAAAAGAAAACCATTGCCCCTGATTATCGCTAATGCCGGGCGGGGAGAGCTAGTCCGACCGGGAGGGAAAGGAGGGCTTTAGAGCTCACCTCCGCTCCCACCCCGCGGTCAACTCTCTCTCTCTCCAACCCTCCTGTCTCCTTGGGCGCTCCTTAAAATCCAGTGCCCACCGGCCCTGCTCGGTGCCCATTGCCTCCAACACTCCACTGAACTAGGGGTGGCAGTACGAGGGAGTGAGGACCCCGAGTCCATCAGCTCAACCCCAGCCCCGCCCCGTCCGTTGGCCCTGGCCCCAGGCTGGGAGGAGAGGATGCCTCCGGAGGCGCAGAATCCAAAAGTAAGTCCCTTTCATTTTGCCTACCTCCCCCTTTCCCCCCTGCCTTTCGCCCCCCTCGCCGGGGTCTCCCCTGGGCGGGCGAAGGAGCCACCTTAGAGAAGGAGACTCTTTCAAGGAGGATCCTGAGGGTGGAGCAGGGTGGGGTAAGAAAGGGAGGGAAGGGGAGGAGGGGTGGCGCTAGGGGAGCTGCCACCCCATGGCAGAGGCGCGCTCCTGAGTGGGATGTTTGTACGGTTGGGTGCCTCGATGGCCCCTCGGATCCGGAGAGCCTCGACTTACCCTCTCCAGGAGTTCTTTCTTTTTGTCACACTCCAGCATCCTTATCAGGTTGCTTAAAGCCTCTAGCTGTGAGTTGGGAGGGCTCCATCTTGCCTGGCTTCTTAAAGGGACAGTGCACTAGTTCAACTGAGGGAAAATCTGTAGGGGAAATTCAATTTCGAGAAGGGCAGCCGTGACTCGCCTTCCCATGCCACTCTGAGTCTGGGGGCCGTTGGCATGGGAAGGGCAGCGTTTTCTTCCCCGTACCGACCTTCAAAGTGGGTTTTCTACGATCCGGCTGATGGTCCGGATGCGCACCCTTAAGTTGCACATTAGTTAACTGCAGTCCATGAGCAGTTTTAGGTGGACGGAAGGTGTTCTGTTTCCTAAGAGGTGGCATGGCAGTGCAGATGACTTGGAAACCAGGATTCGTTCTCCACATAGTTCTTGAATGCTAAGTTCATTGCCTCTGGCTGATGCCACCGCTGAGCCGTGTCTATTAATACGTCAAGACCATGTGGAGTGGTGTCACTGACTCCTTTCTTAACAGATCGGTGGCCAAGGTCCCCTCTGAGGATAGGGAAACGTGTGTTGAATTTGGTTCCAACATTTACCAAGCATCCACATCACTTGAAAGTTCCATTGGTCCCCACCCCACCACCCCCCCTTTTTTTTTTGCCTTGTCTTTAGCTCCAGGCATTCATGTGCCCAAGCCCAGGTCGATGGGAGAGGCAGCTGGACGAGATAAGAACTCAAGGCTAAATGGCATGCGAAAGGCCAAGGGTAGCGTGCCTCAGTAGGGATCTGCATTCCCATGTCCATGTCCGGTCAGGAACGTTGAGTTGCAGGGAGATCTCCTTCACCAGCTCCCTTCTGAGGTTAAGTAAAGAACCGGTGCGGTGGAGACTTGCAAGAAGGTGTCGGATGGACCCGTGATATCTCTTCCATGTTTGTCTCATCTTTCTGCCTCGGGAGGGTGGCAGGCCTGGGTGGAGCCTCAGGCTATCCCACAGGTTAGGGAGATGCAGATGGTCGTTGTGTGAGGTTTTAGGGCTAGCATTTCACTCTGCGAGTTCCTGTTCCCGGTGGCTGGAATGCCACAGCTCCCAGCGCTCCGCACTTCACCAGTCCAGCTGTCCTTCTGGTATTAAATGCAAGTCCCAGGGCCCCTCCCTTCTTTAATGTGTTGGGTTTCATGGCATCCCAGCGCCAACTCCCATCGAGGGCATGTGTTAGTTCTAGGTTCCTAGGCAACATCGAAGTCCAAAGCGCCTTCCTCCATCCCGTCTCTCCTCAATTGATTTTCCAACCCGCAAAGTGACCTTACTGTGAGCGGCCCTATCATTGAGTCCACTGGATTCAGATTTAAAAAAAAAAGAAAGAAAGAAAGCCTCCCTCAGAGGTATTTCCCCCTCAAGTCACTGGCCTATGGGCTCCTATAAACAAAGGAAACATAAATTCAACTGCCACTCTTCCTTACTTTCGTCAGTGGCAGTACAGTCTTGACACAGAGCCAAGAACCACTTGTACATGTCACACCCACTGAAGTCTGCTATCCACACCCTCGCATGGAGGGTGGAGAAGCAACTATGTGTTGGTGCCATACCCAGCCTCCTGCAGTTGGTATGCATGGACTATGTTAGGAACAGGTATGCTTCCATTCTCACCTTTGCTTGTCCCTGTGTGTTCAGACCGGTTTGTTTTCTTTGGGGAGAATTTCTACTTGTAGGATGTGGGGACTAGGCAGTTCGGCGGGCTCAGAAAATACCCTTGCTGAAATATGGTTATTTTCTTCCCAGGACAATGAAAGGTTTGTGAGCCCACTAACGACTCGCAGGCAAGCACTAGAAATCCTTTCCTAAGGACTCCTAGTGTGGCTTCCCCAGAGCGATTGAAATTGTTTGCTGTCATTCATGCTGCTTCCTGGGATTGCGGAGAATTTCTGTCTATGGGGAGGCAAAGGGGTTTCATGGAGGGGGGGGGGGAATCCTTGTAAAAAGGAGACTTTGTGCCTTCTCTGTCGTAGAGAGTAGACGGTAGAAGTAATTTTGACCCTCAAGTTCCCTTCTCAGATGCCCGTATCTGGTGACCTAGGCTGTTGTTGCCTAGACTGGACCAGCGTTGCCCGTACATTTACTTTGGAATGAGTTCTTTCCTGGTTGTTGCTCAGTCTTCTTCCAGGATGAGGGGCTGCGATAAACAACGCCAGCCACACAATGTGCATTGTGATATGATGTTCTTTCATTAACTCACTGGTCAAAAAGTCAAAAAGTCGGAATCGCCTCTGTGTCATCGCTGCACCGACTGGGGAATGTTATCTAAGGAGGGTGTTTTGGAGGGGAAAGCCAATAAACAGTAAAGGTATTTGTCGGCTGGGAGAAAGAATAGAAGGCATTTGGGATTGCGGAGATGTCTTTACTAGAGTGCAGTTAAAGGAAATTTCTCGTATACGGTGATATTTCAAAATATACCTGAATGAAGTGAGTGAGCCGGCCGTAATACCTGAAGAAATGGGGTAATAGACACAGGGAAGAGAATTTACAAAGGCTGGATGTGTTCAGGGAATCGAATCCGGGACCTTTCAGTTGGCAGGCAAACGCTCTTATCGACTGAGTATCCCGGAGTGGAGAGAAAGAGAGTGGCAGGACATGTAGCCACAGGGACATAGAGGGCCTGATCATATGGGATCTTACTAAGATTTTGACTTTTACAGAGAGTAAAAGCCATTTTTCAAATCTTTATTGTTGGAAATATTATCGATGTCTCCCTTTTGTTTCCCCCTTACCTCCCCCGCCTCAGACCTTTACCACCCTATTGTTCGTGTCCCTGGTTATGTACCTAAGTTCTTCGGTAGATCACTTCTCACCCCCTCACCCCTGCCTTCCCTCGGAGAATCCTCAGTCTGTTCCATCCTTCTACGTCTCTGGATCTATTTTGTCCATCAGTTTATTTGCTCATACGATTCCACATATGATTGGGATCATGTGATGGGATACTTGTCTTTCTCTGACCGGTTTATTTGGCTTAGCATCTCCGGGTCCCACTATGCTGTCTCAAAAGGTAAAGATCCTTCTTTTTATAGCTACATAGCATTCTATGGTATAAATGTACCACAGCTTTTTTATCCACTCATCTGCTGATGGGCACTGGGGCTGTTTCCAGATCTTAGCTATTGTAAATTGTGCTGCTGTGGGTGCATATATCTTTCTGACTGGTGTTTCAGGATTCTTAGGATATATTCCTAGAAGTGGGAGTAAAAGCCATTTTTAAAGAAAAATAAGTAAATCAACAAATATTTTACTTAAAATTCTACTCTAAAATATCAATGTGGTTTATGTTTTTATGCTTTAGAGAGAATGTTTCCTTCCTTCTTTCTTTAATCCTCACCCGAGAATATTCTTCCATTAATTTTTAGAGAGAGTGGAACAGAGAGGGCAAGACAGAGAGAAATATTGATGTGAGAGAAACATGTCAATTGGTTGCCTCCTGTAACCGAGGTATGTGCCCTTGATCGGAATCGAACCTGGGACCCTTCAGTCTACAGGCTGACGCTCTGTCCACTGAGCCAAACTGGCCAGGGATGGCTAAATGTTTCTTTAAAGATAAAACTTAGTAAGCTTATTGCTGAATTCATGTCAACTGATTCAATTGAATTTCATACTAACCATTGTTGTATAATACAATTACCTGGAAAAGGTTTCGTACACGTTTGAAATTACTTAAATATAAAAAGCCTCTTCAATGCACTTTAACAAAAAATCACAACAAATTTATTAGCCCTGGAAAAATATTCAAGCTTTTAAAGAAAACGTCACAAGAATTTACTGTATCCTGATATTGTGAAAAGTATTCACTTGGAACTTACTTAAAAAAGCAACTTTCGGTGTTTTTGGCCTCACAAGATTTCTTTTTAAGCTATTCTCTGTCCTTCTCCCCAAGTTCTTCCCACTAGGGAAGTATGTTTCATGTATCATTTTTATTTAATCCTCACAAAAATGTTGTGAGGTAGGCACTATTGTCGTCTCCATTTTATAGCAAGGAAATTGAGACACAGAAAAGTAAAGTACTTTCCCGAAGGTCACACAGTAAGTGGAAGAGGATCCTCCTTCTCTCCTGTACCTTCTAAGTTGTTCCAACAGCTTTCTTCTCTCGGCTTCAATTTCTTTTTCTTCTTTGAGTCTCTCACCCATCCAAACATTCCCACCTAATATGTAGTATATAATGAACATTTACTGAATACCTACTGTGTGTTCAGCCCTCTATGCACTTTACAGGTATCGATTCATGTAACAAAACAACCCTATCTACTATATACTATTATTTCCCTCATTTTTCAGTAAGGGAAATTGGGGCCCAGAAAAATCGAGCTATTGCAAATAATGCTACAATGATCATAGGGGTTGCATATATTCTTTTGCATTAGTGTTTCGGGTTTCTTCGGATAAATTCCCAAAAGTGGAGTCACTGAGTCATAAGGTAGTTTCCTTTTTAATTTTTTTGAGGAAACTCCATACATATTGCTCTCCACAGTGGCTGCAGTTGTGGAATTGTGCACTTGAAACTATGATTTTGTTAACCGGTGCCACCCCAATCAATTCAATAAAAGGGGGAGAAATTCCAGAAAGAAACAATTCGTAAGTTTAAAAAAAAAAAACAAGCAACTTGCTCAAGAAGAATAGGTAGGATTTGGAGGGTCAGAATGGAAGGGAAAGGACATTCTAAGCAGAAAGAATCATATAGCCAAAGGCAGAATCAATACAATGTGGGCATAGAGGGGAACGGACTAGGGCTAGGGCAGGGATGAGGTTAGATAAGTCTGCTTTTGGTGATAATACAGGAGGGGCAAAATTAGCTCCTGGAAAACCAGGAATGTCAATATTCTTCCTCTATAGTGTCTCAGGGAAGCAGCCAGGTTTCAAAGAATGTTATTATCTAGCTCATGTTACCTGATGCTCAGATGGACCATATTATGTTTTTTGGAAAGTTGTTCCCTGAATTGGGGGCACTTTTGCTGGTCAGTGATGGCATGGTAGTAGAGCAGAAAATATTCAGAGGCGTTCAGAGGACTTTTTTTCTGCTGGAGTGGAGTGCGATCTGTAGCTTTGGTTTCTTTAAACCTGACTATACATTAACCATTTCTACATATATAAGACAGATAGCTTTGAAAGGGAGAAGCACTATTCATTCACTGATTCTATTTGCTTTTTCAAGATACATACCCTGAGAACCCTATATGTGGCCTGCTCTGTGTCACAGGCTGGGGATACAAAAAGATAAGACCTGCCGAGACCGGTTTGGCTTAGTGGATAGAGCATCGGCCTACGGAATGAAAGGTCCCAGGTTCGATTCCGGTCGGGGGCATGTACCTTGGTTGCGGGCACATCTCCAGTAGGGGGCGTGCAGGAGGCGGCTGGTCGATGTCTCTCTCTCATCCATGTTTCTGACTTTCTATCCCTCTCCCTTCCTCTCTGTAAAAGATCAATAAAATATATTTAAGAGAGAAAAAAAAAAGAGAAGACCTCAACCTTGCCCTCGAACTCAGCTGGGAGACCAAGTTCTACCAAACAAGTAGTATCTGTTCACATATTGTATGCAAAGGACCATGTTAAGCCCTTTGCGTGTTTCTCGTGTAAATTCATCACAGGATTTTACTCATTTTGTTGATGAAGACACCGAAGATTACAAGAAGGCTGAACAAACTCAAGGAGGGAGGAATTTGGAAGCTGACAAGTAAGCAAATCATTAACATGAGGAGGAAAGATGTGGGTGACATTGGGGGTCAAGGAGTCAGGGAGGACTTGCCAGAGGAGTGATGCTTGGGTCTTGAAAGATAAATATGCGTTTTCAAGGCAAAAGTAAGGACATTACAGAAGGAACATCACGTGTAAATGAATGGAGGTTCCAGAGACGTGGTGTATTTAGGAAATAGTGAGCATAATGATGTTCTGGGTCAGTGGCAGGGAAAAAAGCCTGGAAAAGTAGACAGAATCAGGACACAACTCTAAATAAAGGAGTCTCTGTTTTTTTATAGGCACAGTATTAAGAGCACTTTCCCCAAAAGTCATTCTTTACTTTAAAAAACCTTAGGGATTACATAAACAGCTGCTTCATGTGCTAAATAAACTAGAGACATCTTTAGCCCTGTGTCATTCAACAGAGACCAGACAAATTTCTGGGGCCAGAAGGTAGACACAAACCTGATTTACTCATTGAACCTCAAGAGTCATCGCAATCAGAGGAAAAGGGTGAGATCTGTACTTTCTGGGAGGCCAGAGTAATAGGATGACTGCTAGTCAGACATTCAAACAATATTCATACCAATGACCAAAAATAACAGTAATAAATGTGACAGGTACTACTCTAAGCACCGGGTTTATTATTTCCATTTGACAAACGGGGAAACTGTAGCTCTTGAAATCTCTGACCATACCTGTAAGGAAACTGGGAAAATTCTGCTAATAACCAGCAGAACTTCAGTGTGACCAGCTAGTCGGGCTTTTGCAATGCACATTTTTAATCATTATATGTTTAGCTAGCAAGTCAGCGAGACCAAAAGGAAACAGATCAAGGTGGGCCCAAATATCAGTGTAATACTGTACACAAATGGGTCTGCAGGAAAAATATAGTCATAGACGAAAGATTTAGGAAGTAAGGAAATAGCAGGTGAGACAGTAAGTTTGCTGACTGAGGTCACAATTCAGGGGTCCACAAACCACATTGAGTCCCAGATATACTTGATATTGACAATGTTTTCTAAAATTTGGTTTCATTACCGGTGTAGACAGTGGAATTTTTCACATAAAACGGGGTAGAGGACGTCTGTCCTGCAGGCTGTATAAAACCCACGAAATCCTTTGGTCTGGCCCTGGCAAGGCATTAGGGGTGAGTTAATTAAATGTTTGACCAAATCTAGCAGGCTGATTCTTAAGTGGATCATTTCGTATGGCCCGCGAATGATGCTATAAATATCCCAATGGCCCTTGGCAGGAAAAAGGGTCCCCACCCCTGCTGTAAAATATAGGTTTTGCAACTTTCTTCAAAAACTTGAAATATTTCGCATCCCTGGGCCTATACTGCTGCATGGTGACAGTCCCCAGGAACTGAGCGGCAGCTGCCCCTTTGGACATGTTATTTATTCATTTCTATCCTCTCGTTGCAAAAGGCAAAACCAGCTGGAGCTAGTTTAAGCACAAGAGGAATGTGACCGACTCTTGGGAATGAACGGGCTTTTGGAAATTGGAAGTTGTTGGGAACTCAGGCTGTTTTTGTTTTTGTTTTTTATTTTTTATTTTCTGTGTCTCCTATCTGGTTCTCTCTGCATCTCAGCTTATTTATTTATTTTTTCTCTTTTAGTAGTTGAGAGCATGGCATGGGCAAGAGATAGCTTCGTTATCTCCTAAGTTCATATGGTACAGTTCAGTCTCATAGAAAGGGACTGGCTGGCTTAGTACCAATGACCAAGTCGCAGGGAATGGGCACTGATCGAGTCAGTTGCCTGTCCCTAGAGAAGCGAACTCTGGCCCAGGAGGCTAGGGTTAGGAATTATAAACGAGGGGCCCACATTTAGAAATCAGGTTGGCGTTATAAGGGGGTTATTATGTGCGGAGCCGACACTTCCAAATGTATCCTCTGCGCCACATACTATTTGGGTTCTACTCACTTTGTGGTAGCTTCTTATGTTCCCTCGGAGGTCTTTCAACCTACTGCAAGCCTGGCCTATCTGATCTGCTTGCCAGGTTTAGACCTGTTATTTTGGGAGTGTGTAGGGTTCAGTACACCCACATTGTTCCTATTACAAAGCAATTTGAGGCCAGAATTGCCAGCATACCCTACCCTGCCTCTCTTTTAGCACTTTGAATCCCACAGGGTTTCCTTCCTCCAGTAGCTTAAAATCACCTTATTCATCATTATAATGACCTCTAGGCCACTGAATAAGGCCTGGGGAGTGTATTCTTAAAGAGTTAATAGCCCCAGATGAAAAGGGGGCAGGCAGGTCTAAAGGAGAGCAGCTAATGGTGATGTGCTCAGGACTGAAGAATTAGCAAAAGTTCCATTCATAAGGGTAATGCCTGGGCTTTAGAATTAGACAGGATGACGGGGATTTACTGTGTTTTTCTTCTTGGATTCCTTTGACGCAAAGGAGCTTTCCAAGTTTTGTGGTTCCCAGCTGAGACTTCTGGACATTTCTCGTTTCAATGATTTTTTTTTTTCAATGACTTCAAAGTTGCTTTCCTAATACTCCTTACAAAAGTAGCAGTTGACAGAGAAAGATTCCACTCTTGGCCCAGAGCTTTGGGGGTGCAGGGATTGCTAGTCCTAGAGGGTGTTGAGAGGGAAGCTCCCCGCCCCGCACCCCCCTCCCCACCCGCGACTCCTGAAAGTCCTGAAGTAAGCTGCCCGGTCTGAAACTATTCTCTCTCAAGATCATGAGATGGATTCCTTCCAAAGGAATTCAAGCTCTGCCCCAGTCCTGCAGCCTCTTCTGGCATTCGCTTTGCCTTTTATAAATAGAATAGAATGATCCTGACTTCCTCAAGCGGAGTTGCTTATTGCCAGGGTAATATTCTACACTATTCAGTGCAAAGAGAGAAAAACTCGGAGCCCAAGCCAGGAAACTTCCTAGAAAGAGAAATTTCACTTAGGACATTTGAAATCTGAGCAGACATTGGTTTGCTTTCTCTTTCCTTTTTATTGAAGTTAACGTTGCAATGAAGTGAGTATAGTTCTGTTCCTCTGGATCCTCTCTTTCCTGCCTCTAGCTCCTTTAGTTGGCAGGTTAAGACAGCATTTATTGCAGATGCCCATAAAAGTTAACATTTATTGAGCAATTACTATAGGCAAGACACTGCTCTAAATTCTTTACAATGCCTATCTGATAATTGTTATGATGATTACATAACATATAAAAGTAATGTTCAGTCAGTAAATGGTAATATACACATATTTGCTCTCTTCTCTTTTCTCCCTTAAAAAGTACTTGGATTGGGTTCACTATAAGCTTATGCTTTCCAATCTCAGAGGGAAAATCGTGGCTGCTTTACCATCCTTTGATCCAACCCCACAGTATCTGATCCAAGATTTTTAAATATTTTCAACTGCCCATTCATACCTAACCCCAACTTTGACCTCATTAACTTGCTGATGAAATTATACAAATTCGCTCATGTTCCTTTCCCTTAAGTCAGTACTGCTCAAAATCAACTGTAATTCTGCTTACAATGCAGATTTTGATTCAGAAGGTCTGGGGCGGGACCTGAGGAGATTCTATATTTCTTTTTTTTAAAATATATTTTATTGATTTTTTACAGAGAGGAAGGGAGAGGGATAGAGAGTTAGAAACATCAATGAGAGAGAGACATCGATCAGCCGCCTCCTGCATGCCCCCTACTGGGGATGTGCCCGCAACCAGGATACATGCCCTTGACCGGAATCGAACCTGGGACCTTTTAGTCTGCAGACCGATGCTCTATCCACTGAGCCATACCGGTTTTGGCAGATTCTATATTTCTAACAAATTTCTGGGTGATACAGATATTGTTGGGTGGATAACATTTTATGTAGCATGGCTCTAAAGAAGACCAAGTTTCACCAATCTCTCTCTCTCTCTCTCTCTCTCTCTCTCTCTCTCTCTCTTTTACAGATGAAGAGACTGAGATTCTAACTCAAAAAAGATAAATGCACCCTAATGTTCATTGTAGCATTATTTCATTCTTTACAATAGCCAAGACATTGAGACGATCTAAGTGTTCATTGATAGCTGAATACATAAAGAATTTCTATATATAAAGGCTAATATGCAAAGTGTCCCTTCGGGAGTTTAACCAAGACTAGGAGTTCCATTACTTGCTATGATGTGTGCTGATCACCAGGGGGCAGCGTGGAACTAAGGGAGGCCACAGCAGGCAGCCAGCAGCTGAGGAATGGAGGCCCTGGCCAGTAGCCAGAAGGCCCCTATCGGCCCTGATCACTGGCCAGGCCTGGGGACCCTAGCCGTGCATGAATTTCATGCACTGGGCCTCTAGTATATATATAATTAGCCATAACAAGAAGGAAATGTGTAAGTGGATCTTGAGGGCATTATGATAAATGAAATAAGTCAGACGAAGAAGGAGACATACCATATGATCTCACTTGTATATGCAATCTAAAAATAACCCTCATAGATACAGAGAACAGATGGGTGGTTACCAAAGCAGGGTGTGCGGGAGGCCAAATGGGTGAAGGTAGTCAAAAGGTATAAACTTCCAGTTATCAAATAAATAAATCACGTGGATGTAGCGCACTGCATGATAATTATAATTGGTAATACTGTAATGAATACTTGAAAGTTGCTTCAGGTCTTACGTTTGGGTCTTTGATCCATTTTGAGCCAATTTTTGTATATGGGGACAAGCAACAGTCTAGCTTCATTCTTTTGCATGTGGCTTTAAAATTCATTAATATGTGGGATAGAAAACTAAAAGCTACAAATTAACAAACAAAACCTCATAGACAGAGACAATAATATGGTGGTTGTCAGAGGGGAAGGTGGATAAGGGTATAGTGAAGGGTAGAAAGGGTCAAGTGTATGGTGACGGAAGGAGATTTGGATGGTGAAACACACAATACAATATTCAGAAGATGCATCGTAGAATTGTAGGAATATTCTTACCTGAAGCCTATAGAATTTTATTAAGCAATTAGTGGCCTAGTGCACGGATTTGTGCACATTGAAAGGAAATTAATTAGAAGAAAGATTTATGTGGTAATTACATTAGTGAAAAAATTAGTATATATAATATAGTATTATAAAATTCAAATACAAAATATTTTGATATCACTATTCACCCTTTCTCTATAATAAAGGTATCAGAGATGAAAAAAATTAGTAAAATATATATAAAAATAATATATAAATTGATTAACAAATAAACAACAAAAACATGATATAAAAACATTAATGCAAACAATGACTGATAAAGTGATTAAACTCATTCTAATATCTCCCTGTATACCACATGAAGAGTAAAAACACTTTCAGAGTGCTTGACTAATTTCCCTTGTGATGAAGTATTTACAACTCTAATGTCACATGCTCTTCGAACTCGAGAGAAAGCAACATATAACTGACTATGTCCAAAAACAGGTTCAGGTAAGAATATTTCTACTCTGTCTAGAGTTTGTGCTTGTGATTTATTAATAATGTGCAAGTCAATGTTTATTTTTAAATTGCCAGTGCGCATCATATGTATCCGCCAGTCATCAGATGGACCGTCGGATGTATGTATGGTCACTT
>JAAGEH010000273.1:1462933-1488842 GCA_011751065.1 Lasiurus cinereus | reverse complement strand
ATTGACATCATGGAAGTTTCACCCCACTTGGAGATCAGGAAAGTTGAAATACATAGAAATGGCTAAGAATAAGGAAGATAATAAGGTGCTTCCAGTATCAACAGCACAGTGGGAGTGACCACGGTTCCTAATGACCTGCTCTACAGATGACCCCAGCAGCTTTCTAAACTAATGAAACCAATGACCAAGTATGGCTACTAAGGATGCCCTGCGTATTTCATTAGATTTTTGCCCCACAAGAATTTGTACTTGTAGACACCAGCCAGCAGAGTCCCTTCCGGAACCCTTTTCCACCTGCTCAAACTGGTTCCCACACTGGCAGACAGCCCGCGCCTCGGCTGCTGTGTAAGTGTAAAACTACAGCCTGGATCCCTGCTACTGTCCTCCACTGACATGCACACATTTGGGGCTAGCCCTTCTAGCTGTGCACTTACATGCCCCTGGCCTGCCTCCCAACACTGGCTTCTACTGCCAGGTGCCCATGGTGAGGCCCAATAGGCACATTAGACTGAGCTAACAGCCAGCGCCCCCAAAGCTGCATTTTCACCCACAATTGGCCCCAGTCCTGGCTGCCTGTCATGGACCCGCCACTATGTGTGTGTCTGAAACTGGATCCTGCTTCTCCACAGGCACTTGCCGCTGGCACCCACAGCTGAGTGTGCATGCGCCGGCTCTGGACATCACTGCTTCCTACTGTGCTCCTTAGCCACTAGATGTGGAGGTGCCAGTGGTCTGGATAGAAGATCAAACCAGTTCCAAGATTACCTTAAGTCAAAGCCTAATCCAAGCAAATGAACAAGTGATTGAATGAATCCCTTAGAGTCATGATAATGATGCTGTGATGAAAGAATATTTTCCCCTCCAAGAGATGGATGACCAAATTATACTGTGGAATGTCTTTGAATAAATAGACTGATTTTTATCTAACTAAGCCAGGAGTACTGACCTGAACTAAACTACTTTGGGATCCCACAGAAGACTCTGAAACCATGTTTTGCCACTTTGGTTGCACATTTGAATCACTTGCAGTGGTGAGAAGAAGCATTAAAATTTTATATAAATGCTCAATGGTGTGGCTCAATGGTTGAGCATCCACCTATAAACTAGGAGGTCACGGTTAGATTGCTGGTCAGGGCACATGCCTCAGTTGTGGGCTTGGTCCCTGTAGGTGGCATGCAGGAGGCAGCTGATCAATGATTCTCTTTCATCATTGATGTTTCTATTTCTCTCTCCCTCTCCCTTCCTCTCTGAACTCAATGAAAAACAACCACAAAATTTTATACAAACAAATCAAAGGCAGTATGATGTAAAGGAAAACTCAATTTGGCTTCAGGAGCTTTAGCTTCTAGTTTTTATTATTTACTTATTTAAAAATATATATTTTATTGATTTTTACAGAGAGGAAGGGAGAGGGATAGAGAGTTAGAAACATTGATGTGAAAGGAACATCGATCAGCTGCCTCCTGCACACCCCCTATTGGGGATGTGCCCACAACCAAGGTACATGCCCTTGACCAGAATTGAACCTGGGGCCCCTCAGTCCGCAGGCTGATGCTCTATCCACTGAGCCAAACCAATTAGGGCTCTAGTTTTATTTTTTTTACCACTAGGGTGGTTTATTCTATGTGTGGTCTTTTCTCTGCATGTCAATTTCCCCCATCTCTCTCTATAAAAGGCTAATATGCAAAGTGTCTCCTCAGGTATTTGACCAGGAGACCAGGGGTTTGACTGCTTGCTATGATGTGTACTGATCACCAGGGGGTGGTGTAGAAAGAAGAAGGCCCACCCAGCCAGCAGCCAGAAGGCCCTGATCAGTCCTGATTGCCAGCCAGGCGTAAGGACACTACCTGTGCACAAATTTCATGCACTGGACCTCTAGTCTGTAAAAATAGATTGCACAAACACAGTTTCCAGGGAAACTTTTAAAAGTTGGAACAGTTATGGATTTCTTTGAAAGTATACTAATATGTATGACAGGGGATTCTGGTTTTCCATTTGTGGTAATATTATCTTTTCATTTGAAAATTATTTCATTTTTATGAGTCAGTTAGAAAATCCTGGTAAGTAAAGAATCAAAGTCATATATGTGAACAGTAGATAGTTTCTGAGAGGTCTTTATTATTATTTTTTCTTTTTTTAAAAAATATATTTTATTGATTTTTTACAGATAGGAAGGGAGAGAGATAGAAAGTCAGAAACATCGATGAGAGAGAGACATCGATCAGCCGCCTCCTGCACGCCCCACAGTGGAGATGTGCCCGCAAGCAAGGTACATGCCCCCAACCGGAATCGAACCTGGGACCTTTCAGTCCACAAGCCGACGCTCTATCCACTGAGCCAAACTGGTCTTGGCTATTTTTTTCTTTTTTAAAAAAATGTATTTTACTGATTTTTCACAGAGAGGAAGGGACAGGGATAGAGAGTTAGAAACATCGATGAGAGAGAAACATTGATCAGCTGCCTCCTGCACGCCCCCCACTGGAGATATGCCTGCAACCAAGGTACATGCCCTTGACTGGAATCAAACCTGGGACCTTTCAGTCTGCAGGCCGATGCCCTATCCACTGAGCCAAACCGGTTTTGGCTATTATTTTTTTCTTGATGGCTTAGGTGAATTTTTTTTTTTTTGAGCCTCAGAGTCTTGATTTTTCTTATCTAGAGATAGAAACAAAACAAATACCTAAAGAGGCATCTTTGGAGAATTTTTGTGAATTGGAATAGGTTTGGGAGCCAACAGGAAAAGTTTGCTGAGAGACTAATCCAAGGAATCTTTTTTCCTTATGTATTTTGAAGTGATGCTATAATAATGAGTGACAGAGGTGGACTTTAACATTTACAGGAGCTTGGAGTGGCTTTAACTCTTGCAGGCCTTGAGGGCGGGCCTTATGATCTAAAATATATTTCAGTTCACCAGATGTAGCTTTAGTGGACTGAAATGGTACCTGGGTAAGCAGAGTCCAAAGCTACCATTTCCATAATTACATCACTTACTGAGTACTTACCTTGTGTCAGGCAGAGTTCACATTGGATATTCGTGACAATTCTGGAAGGTAAATACTACTATTAATATAACTTTTTAAAAATAAAATTATTTTTTTTTATTGTTTAAAGTATTACAGATGTCTCCTTTTCCCCCAATTGACACGCCTCCCCTCCTCTCATCCCGGCCACTCAGTATAACTTTTTTTTCAGATGAGAAAATAGAGGCACAGGCCAGTTAAGTACCATACCCAAGGCTACACAGGTACTAAGTAGAAGACTTTGGATTCAAGCATCCATCCTTTCCTGTCTCTTCCGAGAAGCTGTTCCATGAACTAATCCCGCTCACAAGTTACCAAATAGACTTCATTAAACCTGAACCTATCTATCAGATTATCTCTTGAGCGGCAGTGTTTCCCGCTTTGCCTCTTTACTCTGGGCTTTTCTAGCTCTCCCCCTGGGACTGCAGAGTGCTTTTGCCCTAAAACTAAAGCTGGTGCTGTGTGGCATTGGCAGTTTGAGTTGGAGCATCGGGCCAAAGGATCTGACTGCAAGTTTGAGTGCGCACTCGGAGCCGGATGTGGCAGGAACAGGTGTGATGAGTGGGAGCCAGCCAGGGACTCTGAGAGGAAGATGATCTCTGTTGCCATCAAGTACTTATGAGAGAAAAGGTGGCCCGATGGAACGCCATGATAAGAATTGAGGAAAGGGCTAGTGAAAAATAATTACTCTCATTTCCATTCCGTAGGGGGTTGATTATGAAGCCTGCCCTCCCCCTGCCATCTCGTGGCCTTGTGTTCTGCCAGAAATCAGTGTTATGACCAAAGGGCCAGGAACTGTAAGTTCCTAAAGAGAGCTTGGAGAGCTGGGGGGATTGAGAAACAGGGGTGAGCAGCAGCTTGGTGTGGTTATAGTTCTTCACTTTAAACACTAAACATTTAAAAAAATTTTCCAGTTTTATGAAGATAATATTGACATATATCATTGTGTAAGTTTAAGGTGTGTAATGTGATGGTTTGGTGTATATATATATTGCAAAACTTTTATTATAATATATGGTTAATGAACACATCTATCGCTTTGCATAAGTATCATTTATTTTTCATGATGAGAACATTAGTTCTTTTTTTAAAAAATATATATTTCATTGATTTTTTACAGAGAAGAAGGGATAAAGATAGAAAGTTAGAAACATCGATGAGAGAGACATCGATCAGCTGCCTCCTGCACGACCCCTACTGGGGATGTGCCCGCAACCAAGGTACATGCCCTTGACTGGAATTGAACCCGGGACCTTCCAGTCTGCAGGCCGACGCTCTATCCACTGAGCCAAACTGGTTTGGGCAGAACATTAGTTCTTTTTTTAAAAAATATTTTTTTTATTGATTTCAGAGAGGAAGGGTGAGGGAGACAGAGATAGAAACATCAATAATGAGAGAGAATTATTGGTTGGCTGCCTCCTGCATGCCCCCTACTGGGGGTTGAGTCTGTAATCCTGACATGTACCCTTGACCAGAATCGAACCTGGGACCCTTCAGTCTGCAGGCAGATGCTCTATCCACTGAGCCAAACCAGCTAGGCCAGAACATTAGTTCTTTTAGCTATTTTCAAGTATGTAATACAGTATTGTTAACTATAGTCACCATGCTATATATTAGATCCCATAACTTACTACTTTTAAATAAAGAGGGGAAGAGATTGAGCTTCAGTCTTCAAATGGCCATTTGAGCTTCATGCTTTAAACCCTATTCACATGGCAAATGTTTGTGTTCCTGTATCTTCTTTTTCTTTTCCTTTTTCTCTTGTAATGCGGGTCCCTGGAGTTTAATTTAGTTTTAAGACCTCTGATTTGCGTTCTCTCTCTCTCTCTCTCTCTCTCTCTCTCTCTCTCTCTCTCTCATATATTTTATTGATTTTTTTTACAGAGAGAAAGGGAGAGGAATAGTGAGTTAAAAACATGGATGAGAGAGAAGCATTGATCAGCTGCCTCCTGCACATCGCCCTTGACTGAAATCAAACCTGGGACCCTTTAGTCTATAGGCTGATGCTCTATCCACTGAGCCAAACCGATTAGGGCTCTCTGTCTCTTTTAAAAAATATATTTGTATTGATTTCAGACAGGAAGAGAGAGGGAGAGAGAGAGATCAAAACATCAATAATAAGAGAGAATTATTGATTGGCTGCTTCCTGCACAGCCCCTACTGGGGATTGAACCCGCAATGAAATTGAACCCTGACCTCCTGGTTCATAGGTCAATGCTCAACCACTGAGCCATGCTGGCTGGACTCATTGTTTCCCTTAATTTCTTCCCTGATTCCCTTCCTTTGATGGCTCTTATATACTATTCTACAAACATTTCCCCTTTTCTACCCACTCCCCACTCTGAAAGACATATACAGTGGTACCTCGAGATACGAGTGCCCTAACATACGAGATTTTTGAGATACGAGCCGTCAAGCAAGCGATCTTTGCTTTGAAATACAAGCAACAGTTGAGATAGGAGTAATCGCGCGGATCGGCCCGCTGCACACGACCCACCAGTTTACCGTGACTCGAGCGTCTCATAGTTTCCCACGCCTCAAGGTTACAGAACGAATTAAACTCATATCTCGAGGGACCACTGTATATATAATAGAATAAATGGATGAAGTTAAGGAGCTCAAGGAAACTGTATCTGAGCATTTCTACCTTCTTGGCATCTCTAGTGTCTTAGAGAATATGGCCTCCGGAATGAGGGCTCTCCTTTATTACTTACTTTCAACATTTCTCTGTTTCTTAACCTTTCTCCCCAAGTGTATTTGACAGAGAGCCTTCACAAAGAGCCTTCGATAACGATGAGCCATGAAATTAAAACATATGAAAGGCTGACCCTGAACACAAGCCTAAAACAACCTCTGAACTCCTTACGATTTTAATTTTTGTAGCCAGTGAATGAAGGCGGGGGACTTGGAAATAAGGCACTACTAAGGCAAAGGGTTGTTTAAAGGGAAGCATCAATAAATGGAGTTATGCCGAGACCGGTTTGGCTCAGTGGATAGAGCGTCAGCCTGCAGACTGAAAGGTCCCCGGTTGGATTCCGGTTGGGGGCATGTACCTTGCTTGCGGGCACATCTCCACTGTGGGGCGTGCAGGAGGCAGCTGATCGATGTCTCTGACTTTGTATCTCTCTCCCTCTGTGTAAAAAAATCAATAAAATATACAGCGGTACCTCGAGATACGAGTGCCCTAACATATAAGATTTTTGAGATACGAGCGAGCGATTTTTGCTTTGAAATACGAGCAACATTTGAGATAGGAGTCATCACACGGATCGGCCAGCTGCACACGACCCACCAGTTTACCTTGACTCGAGCGTCTCATAGTTTCCCACGCCTCAAGGTTATAGAACGAATTAAACTCGTATCTTGAGGTACCACTGTATTTAAAAAAAAATAAATGGAGTTATGGTTCAGTGGAAGAGTGATGAGGTGTCACTCATTGAGGAAGGAAACAGATTTCATAGGTAACTTATAAGTATAGTATTGAGTTTCTATATTTAGATTCTATAATAGGGATCATTTACGTAAGTGGCACCCGGTCTAGCTGGCTTCTTCTCCTCAGTCATTCCTGAACGCTGCCTAACTCTAGGATGGGATGCGGTGACTATTGCCACAAGAAAGATGAACTGAGGAAGTATTTTTGTAGGGGACTGATGACATTGTGGGAGGAAACAGTCTTTGGCCAAGTGATATCATGGGGCAGTAATGACAATAGTTTAAATTAATGAAGCATGTCCTATGTGCTAGACAATGTTATAGCATTCCACTTTTATAAATCACTTATTTTTTAAACATTTTTATTGATATTAGAGAGGAAGGGAGAAGAAGAAAGAGAAACATTAATGATGAGAGAGAATCATTGATCGGCTGCCTCCTGCACACCCTCCACTGGGGACTAAGCCCACAACTCAGACATGTGCCCTTAAGCAGAATCAAACCCGGGACCCTTCAGTCTGCAGGCTGATGCTCTATCCACTGAGCCAAACCAGCTAGGGACTATAAATCACTTATTATATCCATTTTTTTCAAATGTGGAAACTGAGGCTGGAAAGGAGTTAATTTTCTTCCATCTAATCTTCTGACCTCCCTTATCTTGTTCTACATTTTCTTTTCTCCCTAGCACTTTTCATTGGAACATACAAAATGTGTTAACTTTATTGTCTCCCCCGCTCCCACTAGAATGCAAGCTTTTTAAAGGCGGGGATCTGTTCCTGATTTAAACTGCCTAAAATAAATAAATAACCCCAGTTAATATTTGCTGTGTGAGTAACTTTCCCAAGGTCACACAACTTGTTAATTGCAGAGTTCAGACTTGAACCCAGGCCAACTTCAGTGCCTGCTCTCTCTACCTACTCTACTATGTCTCCGTCTGAAGCATGTGAATTATTCCATTTCTTTTTTTTATTTTTTATTTTTATTTATTTGTTTTCATATTGTGTTACATGTATACATATCACCCCATGAATTATTCCATTTCTGATGCCATATAAAATAGGATGCTTTCCACAGCTGTCCTTACAAACCATAGGTCATTGTGGCCAATATAGGGAGAGGTCTGTGGAGTCTTCTTTGTCACTGTCCATGGGTTTTCCGGGGAAAACCCTCAGCCTGCATCAAGCCTCTGTACATAGCCCAGCTTATGTACTCTACGGTCATTTTGGGTAAAGGAGGTTGATGTCACAAGGGCTTACGCATTTTCTTTTGAGTCTTGGCTGGGGCGGAACCCAGAGAAAATGATTCTTTTGTGTGAGATAGCTGCGACCTTTTGGCGCCCATCTCTTTTACGTTCTCATTCCCCTTCCCTGAGCCACAAGAAGAGCTCTCTTAATGCAGATCAAAACGTCAGAGGACGTTCAACTGTAGATTTCATGCAGAACTGGAAATGCGCTACAAAAATCCCTTCAGAAGGCTCCTTCTATAGTGAGTTGCTTTTAGGCTAGCCATCTAATGGGCAGGCTGGACTGAAATGGCAGCAGAAACAATCCTGGTGTCTGGCTTGGCTCAGCATCTGAAACAGTTTTCCAGTTTATGCCTTCATAGGTGTGATTAATGATGCTTCCCCCTCTGCACTTGTAAGAAGCATAATAGAATAGGTGTGGTGCTTTTGTTTGTATGTATGTATGTATGTATGTATGTATGTATTCGTAATGAATTAAATTTATTGGGGTGTTATTGGTTAATAAGAATATATAAGTTTCGAGAGTACGGTTCTACAATACATCATCTGTATATTGCATTTTATGCCTATCATCCAAAGTCAAATAATCTTCCATTACCATATACAGTGGTACCTCGAGATACGAGTTTAATTCGTTCCTTAACCTTGAGGCGTGGGAAACTATGAGACGCTCTAGTCGAGGTAAACTGGTGGGTCATGTGCAGCCGGCCAATCCGCGTGATTACTCGTATCTCAACTGTTGCTCGTATTTTTTTTTTAGCATTTTTAATTTTTTATTAATTTTTATTAATTTTTTATACATATCTCCCCATTGCCCCCCTCCTCCCAGGCATACTCCGACCCCCCAGTGTCTGTGATCGTTGGTTATGCTTATATGCATGCATACAAGTCCTTTGATTGATCACTTATCTACCTCACCTAACTTTAATCTTTCTGCTGTAATTTCACAATCTGTTTGATGCTTTATGATTTTTGTCCTCCTGAGAATTATCAGTCTACTCCCTTTCTGTGCTCCTGATTCTATTATATTCACCAGTTTATTCTGTTGATCAAATTTTTAATTCACTTAATTTTTTAGATTCACTTGTTGATAGATATGTATTTGTTGTTCATAATTTTTTGTCTTTTACCTTTTTCTTCTTCCTCTTCTAAAAGAGTACCTTTCAGCATTTCATATAATACTGGTTTGGAGTTGATGAACTCCTTTAGCTTTTTCTTCTCTGTGAAGCTCTTTATCTGCCCTTCAATTCTGAATGATAGCTTTGCTGGATAGATTATTCTTGGTTGTAGGTTCTTGCTGTTCATCACGTTGAATATTTCTTGCCACTCCCGTCTGGCCTGCATCGTATCTGTTGAGAAATCAGCTGACAGTCGTACCTTGTAGGTAATGAACTGTTTTTCTCTTGCTGCTTTTAATATTCTCTCTTTGTCTTTTGCTCTTGGTATTTTAATTATGATGTGTCTTGGTGTGGTCCTCTTTGGATTCCTTTTATTTGGGGTTCTGTGTGCTTCCTGGACTTGTAAGTCTATTTCTCTTACCAGATGTGGGAAGTTTTCAGTCATTATTTCTTTAAATAGGTTTTCAGTATCTTGCTCTCTCTCTTCTTCTGGCACCCCCACAATTCTGATGTTGGTACGCTTGAAGCTGTCCCAGAGGCTCCTTACATTATCTTCACATTTTTGGATTCTTTTCTCTTCTTGCTTTTCCAGTTGAATGTTTTCTGCTTCTTTATATTTCAAATTTTTGACTTTATCCTTGCCTTTCTCTAGTCTGCTGTTAGGACTCTGTATAATAGTTTTTATTTCAGTCAGTGTATGTTTAATTTCTAGTTGGTCTTTTTTTATCTTTAGTTGGATCTTTTCCATCTCCTCTTGGGTCTCACTAAATTTATCCATCTTTTCTAGCATATTCTTGAAAAACCTTATAAGCCTGGTTTTGAACTCTATATCCAGTCGTTTTTTCCCCTCCATTTCTTTTGTTTGTAATCCCTTCCCTTGTCTCAGCATTTTCACTATGCCGGGGGGAAAACTTCTGTGTTGAATTCAGCTTTATGATACCAGACTGCAAAGCCGCAGAAGCCTCTGTTGAGCTTGGGATGGGTGGAGTCTCAGGGCTTAAGGGACCGCCTTGCCTTTCAGTCGGCCCCTCCCTCCACGGCCCCTGAGTCTCACGTGACTGGGTAATGGCTGGAGCAGTCCTTGTGCGTGCACCCGCAGTGCCTCTAACTGCTGCCTTTCCGGCTCCCCTGTGCACCAGGACCACACGAGACTAGGTCCCCAGGGTTTCGCCCAAAATGGGCTTAGTGGAGTCAGAAGGGGCACAGTTGGGAGGGTCTGTCTCCCGCCACTCGCGAAAGCCAGTGGCACAATCAGCAGTCTGTCCTGCGCGCGCAGTGCCGTGCGCGCCACCAGGGCTTTGATCTTTTGCGGCTCCCCTAAATTTCCGTGCACTTCTCCCTTTTCACAGTCCAAACTCACCCCGTATGAGTTTCGGCTGGATCTGGGGTTTAGTGTCGTAGGATAAGGGGTTCAATGCCTTTGAGAGTCTCCATTTCCCTCCCGCCAGAGAAAGCCAGCCAGGTACTCCGGCACCCGCTCTCTCCTCGCTCGCGTCTCTGTACCTCAGCTTTTTGCAGCTCCTCTGGGTCTCTGTGAGCCCCTCTCTTTCCCTCTAGTTGTAGAACTTCCACTCAGCCAGCTTTCCTGTGGTTCTGGATGATGTCCGTTCTGTCTTTTAATTGTAGTTTTGAAATTGTTGTGTGAGGCAGCAGTGTAGGTGTTTACCTATGCCGCCATCTTGGATTCCTCTGTTGCTCGTATTTCAAAGCAGAAATTGCTTGTATCTCAAAAATCTCGTATGTTAGGACACTCGTATCTCGAGGTACCACTGTATTTGGCACCCTTTACCCTTTACATTCCTCCATCCCCCTTCCTCTCTGGTAACCACCATAGTGTTGTCTGTTTCTGTGAGTTTCAGTTTAATATGCCACATACGAGTGAAATCATATAGTCCTTAGCTTATTATTACTGACTTATTTCACTTAACATATTCCTGGGGTCCATACATGTTGTTGCACATGGCAGTATTTTGTCTTTTGTTATGGCTGAATAGTATTCCACTGTATATATGTACTACATCTTCTTTATCCAGTCATCTATCAAAGGATACTTTGGTTGTTTCCAATTCATGAATAATGCTGCAATGAACATAGTGTTGCATATATCTTTGTGAATAAATGTTTTCAAATCTTTTGAGTAGATAGCCAGAAGAGGGATTGCTGGGTCATGTGATAACTCTATTCTTAAATTTTTGAGGAGCCTCCATACTGTTTTCCATAGGGGCTGTACCAGTTTACATTTCCACTAGCAGTGAATAAGGGTTTATTTTTCCCCACAAACTCTCTAACACTTATTACTTGTCTTGTTGATAATAGACATTTGAACAGGTGTGAAATGGCATCTCATTGTAGTTTGTTTTAATGTCTTTATTGATTTTTTTAGAGAGAGATGAAGGGAGAGGGATAGATAGAAACTTCTATCATCTGCCTCCTGCATGCCCCCTACTGGTGATCGAGCCTGCCACCCGGGCATGTGCCCTGACTGGGAATTGAACTGGTGACCTCGTGGTTCATGGGTTGGCGCTCAACCACTGAGCCACACCAGCCAGGCTTATTGTGATTTTGATTTACATTTTCCCAAAGGGCTAGTGAAGTTGAGCATCTTTTCATATATCTACTAGAGGCCCGGTGCACGAAATTTGTGATGAGTAAGGTCCCTAGGCCTGGCCAGCAATCAGGGCCAATTGGGGCCTTTTGGCTGTTGGCCAGGGCCTTCCTTTGTTCCGTGCTGCCTCCTGGTGGTTGGTGCACGTCATAGCTACTGATCCAACTTCCAGTCTCCTGGTCAAACTCACGCAGGGACAATTTTCATATTAGCCTTTCGTATATATAGATTGGCCATTTGTATGTCTTCTTGGGAGAAGTGTCTGTTCAGGTCTTCTTCCCATTTTTTAAAAAAATATATTTTATTGATTTTTCACAGAGAGGTAGGGAGAGGGATAGAAAGTTAGAAACATTGATGAGAGAGAGACATCGATCAGCCGACCCCACTGGGGATATGCCCGCAATCAAGATACATGCCCTTGACTGGAATCGAACCCGGGACCTTTCAGTCCACAGGCCGATGCTCTATCCACTGAGCCAAACCGGTTTTGGCTCTTCTTCCCATTTTTTAATTGCCTTTTTTTGCTTGGTGTTGAGTAGTATGGATTCCTTATAGATTTTGGATATTAACTCCTTATCAGATAGGTAGTTTGCAAATATTTTCTCCCATTCCATAGGTTTTGTTTTCAATTTGTTTATAATTTCTTTCACCTTTTAGAAGCCTTTTTAGTTTACTGTAGTCCTATTTGTTTACTTTTGTTTCTTATGCTTTGGTGTCATATCCTAACATTCATTGCCAAATGGTGCGAATTTCCATTTATAAGATGAGTAAGTCTGGGGATCTAATGTATAGCATGGTGACAATAGTTAACAATACTATATTAGCCCTGACCGATTTGGCTTAGTGGATGGAGCATCAGCCTGTGGACTGGAGGGTCCTGGGTTTGATTCTGGTCAAGGGCATGTACCTTGGTTGCGGGTACGTCCCCAGTGGGGGATGTGCAGGAGACTGTTGATTGATGTTTCTCTCTCACTGATGTTTCTGACTCTCTATCCTTCTCCTTTCTTCTCTGTAAAGAAACAATAAAATATATTTAAAACTAACAAAAAAACAATACTGTATTATATATTTTTAAGTTTCTAAGAGAGTAGGTCTTAAAAACTCTCACCACACTCACATACACACACACAAACACATACTCAAATGGTACTATGAAAGGTAATGGAAGTGTTATCTAACCTTGTTGTGGTAATCATTATATATATATATATATATACTTTTTTTTTAATCAATCATCACCACCATCAATGTTATAGAGTTTCCCCCCTATGTTTTCTTCTAGGAGTCTTATGGCTTTAAGTCTTACATTTAAGCCTCTAAACCATTTTGAGTTCATTTTTATGAGTGTTGTAAGATGGTAGTTCAGTTTCATTTTTTAAAATATGTGAATATCTAGTTTTCCTAATACCATTTATTAAAGAGATCATACTTTTCTCATTAAGAATTCTTGGCTGACTTTTCAAATATTAGTAGATTGTATATCCATGGGCTCATTTCTGGGCTCTCAATTCTGATTCATTGGTTTATATGTCTGTTTTCATGCTAACACTACAGTATTTTGCTTACTGTAGCTTTGTAATATAGTTTGGAATCAGGAAGTGAAATCATTTCATTGTTCTTTCTAAGATTTATTTTTGGCTATTTGAGGGCTTTTGTGGTTTCCTGAGAATTTTAGGATTATTTTTTCCATTTCTGTAAAAAAAAAAATCCATTGCAAACCTGATAGGGATTGTATTGAATCCATAGATGGCTTTGTGTGTATGGACATTTTAATAATATTAATTCTACTCAATGAACATGGGAGTTACATAAATTTATTTGCTTCTGCTTCAGTTCTTTTCATCAGTCTTATACTTTTCAGTGTACAGAACTTTCACCCTCTTGGTTAAATTTATTCCTAAGTATTTTATTGTTTTTGATATAGCTGTAAATGGAATTATTTAATTTATATTTTTAGATAGTCCATTGTTAATGTATAGAAACACAACTGATTTTTATATGTTGATTTTTTTTATCCTGAAACTTCACTGAATTTGTTTATTAGCACTAAAAGTTGTTTGGTAGAGTATTTAGATTTTTTTTTGATATAAGATCATGTCACTGCAAATAGACAATTCTACTTCTTTTTTCTGATTTGGCTGCCTTTTATTTTATTTTTTATTGACTTTATTAGGGTTTACATTGGTTCAAAAAACTATACAGGTTTCAAGTGTACAACTCAGCAAATATCTGCACATCTATCTTGCACCCATTACCCAGTGCAGTTTCTTTCCATCCTCATTTTGCCCACCTCCACCTTCTTTGATTCATACCTCTCCCACCCATCCCCTCTAACAGCCAACAGTCTGTTCCATGTATCCATGTCTCTGTTTCCATTTTGTTCGTCAGTTTATTTGTTCATTAGATTCCACATATAAATGAGATCATATGATATTTGTCATTCTCTCAGTGGCTTATATCACTTAACATAATAATCTCCAGGTCCATCCATCCATGCTGTCACAAAAGGTAAGATTTCCTTTTTTTTTTACACGGCCAAGTACTATACCGGTATATGAATGTACACAACTTTTTTATCCACTCATCTACTGATGGGCCTTGGGCTCTTTCTAGATCTTGGCTATCCTATCTAATAAAAGAGTAATATGCAAAATTGACCATACCTCCGCTACACCTATTATTCATGCCCACAAGTCACGCCCACCAGCCAATCAGAGAGAGTATGCAAATTAACCCAACCAAGCTGGCTATAGCCACAGAGAGAGCAGGAGGGAGGCTTGGGTTGCCTCTAGCAATGGAGGAAGCCAAGCTTTTCGCAAACCCTGGCTGGCACTTAAGGCAATGAAGTTTCAATGGCTGCCACCAGGGAGCGAGGCTTGGGTTGCACCTGGCCATGGAGAAAGCCAAGCTTTCTGCACACCTGGCCGGCACTTAAGGCAGCAAAGTTTCAATGGCTGTGCCAGCAGAAGGCTTGGCTCCGCTCCAGGGTACAAAGTTTCAATTGTAGAAGATAAATAAATCCCAGATACCAGGGCCTCACTTGGGTTGCTGGGGGGCGTGGCCAGCCTGCAAACCACCACAGGCCCCTAGCTCAGGCTAACTCATGCCCCAAGGAAACACCCACCCTGATCCAAGACACCCCTCAGGGCAAACTAGCTGGCCCCCACCCTTGTACCAGGACTCTATCCTATCTAATAAAAGAGTAAAATGCAGATTGACCATCACCCTAACACATAGGATGGCTGCCCCCATGTGGTCAAAGATCCTGACCCCATGTGGACACAAGATGGCCACCACAAGATGGCCATCAGGGAAGGGCCATTGACAGGACCAGGCCTGCAAGGGAGGGCAGTTGGGGGTGACCGGGCCCACAGGGGAGGGCAGTTAGGGGCAAACAGGCTGGCAGGGGAGCAGTTAGTCATCAATTAGGCTGGCAGGGGAGTGGTTAGAGGGTGCTCAGCCTGGCAGGCAGAAGCAGTAAGGGGCAATCAGGAAGGTAGCCAGGTGAGCAGTTGAGAGCCAGCAGTACTGAATTGTGAGAGGGATGTCCCACTGCCCATTTAGGCCCGATCCTACTTGGATCGGGCCTAAATGGGAAGTCAGACATTCCTCAAGGGGTCCCAGATTGGAGAGGGAACATGCTTGGCTGAAGGAACCCCCCATTTACGAATTTCGTGCACCGGTCCTCTAATTCTATATAATAAAAGGCTAATATGCAAATCGATGGAATGACTGGTTGCTATGACATGCACTGACCACCAGGGGACAGAAATTCAATGCAGGAGCTGCCCCCTGGTGGTAAGTGCGCTCCCACAGTGGGAGCACCGCTCAGCCAGAAGCCAAGCGCAGCAGCGGTAGCAGGACCCTCCTGCCTCCGTGGCAGTGCTAAGGATGTCCTGCTGATGGCTTAGTTTTAAGCCATCAGTCGAACATTCCCCGAGGGCTCTCAGACTGTGAGAGGGGGCAGGCCAGGCTGAGGGAACCCCCCAAGTGCATGAATTTTGTGCACTGGGCCTCTAGTTGTAAATCATGCTGCTATGAACATAGGGGTGCATACATTCTTTTGAATTAGTGTTTCTGGTTTCTTTGGATATATTCCCAGAAGTGGGATTGCTGGGTCAAAAGGTTTGTGTGTGTGTTTTTTTTTAATCTTTAAGATATTTTTCCAGTGATTTTTAGAGTGAGTGGAAGAGAGAGAGAAAGAGAGAAACATCGATGTGAGAGATGCATATCAATTGGTTGCCTCCTGTACACGCCCAACCAGGGCCTGGGCCTGGGAGGAGCCTGCAACCAAGGTATGTACCCTTGACCAGAATCAAACTGGGACCCTTTGGTCTGCAGGCTGACGCTCTATTCACTGGTTCAAACTGGCTAAGGCAAAATGTATTTTGATTTTTAATTTTTTGAGGAAACTCCATGCTGTTTTCCACAGTGGATACACCAGTGTGCATTCCCACCAGCAGTGTACTAGGTTTCCCTTTTCTCCACATCCTCTCCAGCATTTGTTGTTTATTGATGGTAGCTATTCTGGCAAGTATGATACCTTATTGTAGTTTTAATTTACATCTCTGTGATGATTAATGATGTTGAGCATTTTTTCATATGTCTGTTGACCCATCTATATGTCCTCCTTGGAGAGGTATCTATTGAAATCCTTTGTCCATTTCTTAATTGGGTTGTTTGTCTTCTTGATGTTGAGTTGTAGAAATTATTTATATATTTTGGAAAGTAACCTCTTATCAGATGTATCATTGGCAAATATGTTCTCTCATACTGTGGGTTCCCTTTGCATTGTGAGGATGGTTTCTTTTGCTGTGCAGAAGCTTTTTCATTTGATATAATCCCCATTTGTTTATTTTTAATATGCACCTATAATGTGATTTTATTCACAAGAAAAACATTCTTATATATAAGTACCAAAAATAGTGTGCTCCGGGAGGTGTGGTTCAACCATGGGCTCCACATTTGAATTTGTGTGATGAAATCTTTCCATGCTGTGATTTGGCAATAGGGGCAAAAGTCGAGATTTGATGTGTTTGGGAATGTGAGAACTTGGTCAAAAGAATTTTTTTTTTTAGGCTCTGCCTGTGCTCGGCCATGTAAGGAACCTAAAGCTGTTTGGATACCTCTCTGAGGAATGAGTATCATTAAACATAGAGATTAGTGGCCAGTTATTACAGCTTCTTCAGCAGGAGTGGATCTGCCAGATGTTCTGGGCAGACAGATAGATGATTAAAATCAAATGGCTCTAAGTAAAATTGATTGGGCCTGGATAAAGCTACCAGAATCCTTTTTTCCCCTTATACTAAAAATAACCTCCATAAAGAAAAAATATGATCCTTAGCTATCATTAAAGCTAGAGTTCAGAAATATTTAGATGGGGAGTAGTGGCTGACCTTCAGCCTGTCCTCTGTAGCCTCTCCTCCCACTCACAGTCTTCATCTACCCAATTGAAACCAGGTGATGGCTTGGGATGGACTCTGAACACTGGGAGGCGGTAGAGATTAAGCCCTCCTATACCCTGACATGTATTTGGTTATAAGAGTGAGATATTAACTCTGAGTGGCTGCATGGATTAAATAACACCAATATTAGGCAATTATTATTATTATTATTATTATTATTATTATTATTATTATTTCTCTCCAATTGTGTTCTTCAGAGCCATCTTTGTCTTAGCCACCTTTTTCATCATGGGCCTTCAGCCCCTACCCAAAGCAAAATGGGAATCTCAATATTATAGTGAGGAACAAATAAGGTAATGCCTATAAAGTGCTTAGCAGAGGAATACTCAGGATTTGGTAGCCATTATTATTAGCTGCTTCTACAAAAAGGAATTTTAAAAATATTAACAATAGAAAGCATTCCTGGAGAAACCAAAATGGCAGTATAGGTAAACACCTAAACTGCCACCTTGCACAACAATATCAAAACTACCACTAAAAGACAAAACGGACACCATCCAGAACCACAGGAAAGCTGGCTAGTGGAAATTCTACAACTAGAAGGAAAGAGGAAAGCACATTGAGACTCAGAGGAGCTGCAAAAGGCTGAGGTACAGAGATGCACAAGTGAACGAACAGAATGGCCGGCCGAATGCACAGGCCATTGAGCGCTTGATTGGCTTTCTAAAGCGGGAGGGACACAGAAGCACACGACTGTGCTGAATTCCAGTACCAGGCAAGTTTCTGGGAAACCAGATTCATTCGGGGAGAAACTGGACTGTCAGGAAAAGAGAAAGCACACTGAGACTCAGGGGAGCTGTGGAGACAGAGGTCTGGAGGCACATGCGTGCAGAGAGGGAGTGCACAGGTGGCTGAGTGCCCAGCTGGCATTCTAAAGCGGGAGGGAGATGGAAGCTCCTGATTGTGCTGAACTCCAGTTCTAGGCGAGTTTCTGGGAACCCAGATTCATTCTGGGAGAAACTGAACTGTCTGACAGCAGGTGAAACTCGAGGGCGGCCATATCTCAGAGGTGCTTACAGTGATTACCAAGGGACACTGAGACCCAGGGGCCTCATAGGGCAGAGCTAATGGGAAGCCAAAGCTATCTGCTTTGCCCTGAGACTCCACCCCAACCAGCCAGGGCAGTGTCACAGAAGCTTTTGCAATTTTGCAAGTCTTGTCTCATAAGGGCATCTCCAGCACAGAAGTTCTCCTGGTGTAGACACAGCTGATCCTCATAGCCAGTTGGCTTGGAGGTCAATTCCCCCCAGTGATAACAACAAAAATCAAGTCTTAACTACAACAAAGTTGTGCACATAGTTCACAAAGGGGTGCACCAAGAGTGTCCACCTCAGGTAACTAGGGAGGCAGAGCCACAGGGCCATATAGGACACCTAGCACACAAAGCTACTTTACCAACTCAGAGAAGCAGCGAAAATGCAGAGACAAAGAAGCAGATCACAAATGAAAGAAATGAGGGAAAATAAACAACTGGATATAGAGTTCAAAACCACAGTTATAAGGTTTTTCAAGGACTTCCTAGAAAAGGCCGATAAACTTAGCAAGACCCTCAAGGATATGAAAAAGGACCAACTAGAAATTAAACATACACTGACTGAAATAAAAAAATATTATACAGAGACCTAACATCAGACTAGAAGAAGGCAAGAATCAAGTCAAAGATTTGAAATACAAAGAAGCAAAAAACACTCAACTGGAAAAGCAAAATGAAAAAAGAATCCAAAAATTTGAAGATTTGTAAGGAGCCTCTGGGACAACTTCAAGTGTACCAACATCAGAATTATGGGGGTGCCAGAAGAAGAGAGAGAGCAAGATACTGAAAACCTATTTGAAGAAATAATGACCGAAAACTTCCCCCACCTGTTGAAAGAAATAGACTTACAAGTCCAGGAAGTGCACAGAACTCCTAGCACAAGGAATCCAAAGAGGACCACACCAAGACAAATCATAATTAAAATGCCAAGAGCAAAAGACAGAGAATATTAAAAGCAGCAAGAGAAAAACAGTTTTTTTTACCTACATATGATTGTCAGCTGATTTCTCAATAGAAACTATGCAGGCCAAATGGGAGTGGCAAGAAATATTCAAAGTGATAAATAACAAGAACCTACAACCAAAATTCCTCTACCCAGCAAAGCTATCATTCAGAATTGAAGGGCAGATAAAGATCTTCACAGATAAGAAAAATCTAAAGGAATTCATCATCACCAAACCAGTATTATACGAAATGCTGAAAGGTATTCTTTAAGAAGAGGAAGAAGAAGAAAAAGGTAAAGATAAAAATTATGAACAACAAACATATCTATCAATAAGAGAACCTAAAAATCAAGTGAATAAAAAACCTGATGAACAGAATAAATTGGTGAATATAATAGAATCAGGGGCATAGAAAGGGAGTGGACTGACAATTCTCAGGGGGAAAGAGGTGAGGGAGGTGCAGGGAGAGACAAAAAAATCATATACCTATGGATGAGGACAGTGGGGGGGTGAGGTAAGGGCAGAGGGTGGGGAGGGAGCCGGGTGGAGGGGAGCTATGGGGAGAAAAAAAGAGGAACCATTGTAATAATCTGAACAATGAAGATTTATGAAATTAAAAATAAAAGAATTCCTTGTTCTGAAGATCAACCAAAAGTACTTCCCATGGATCCACCAACTATTGGTTTCCAACACCTGTAGAGCAATAACAGGCTAGCAGTATGTATATTCCCATTATCCTAATGAGCTCAATCCAGACCTTTACTCCTCCAAGTGTGGTCCCCAGAATAGCAACATCGGCATCTCTTGGGAACTTGCTAGAAATTAAAATTCTTGGACCCCACCTGCAACTTACTAAATCAGAAACCTTGAGGGTGGGGCCCTGCAGTCTGTGTTTTGACAAGATCTCCAGGTGATTTGAATGCACATTCAAGTGTGAGAACCATGATGTGTTGGAGTTTTAAGTGGTGCCACAATTTTTTGTTGTTGTTGTTGTTAATCCTCACCTGAAGGTATTTTTTTCCATTAATTTCCAGAGAGAGTGGAAGGAAGGGAGGAAAAGAGGACAGAGAGAAAGAGAGAGAGAAACATTGATTTGAGAAAGACACAGTAGATTGGTTGCATGTACATGTGTTAAGTTATATAATCCCCTCAGTATTCTATGAGGTAGGTACTATTATACTTCCAATTTTACAAATGAGGACACCAGATCCCAGATTTATCCAAGGTCACACAGCTATAAGTGGTGAAGCTAGTATTCACATCCAGACATTGTGGCTCTCAATTATCCCCTTCTATCAATTTTATTGGGTACTTGTCATATGATAAGCAATGTGCTCAGAGTTAAAAGTATAAAGATGATTGAACTGACAATCAAACTTCAGACTTCACACAATTGACAAGTGGGTGAGTCTGATATAAGAAAAAGACTAGAGGCCCAATGCATGAAGATTCGTGCAAGAATGGGCCTTCCTTCCCCTGGTTGCTGTCACCAACTTCGCTCCACCCCAGAGCCACCTTTATGCCTTCCCATGCTGCCCAGAGGCCCTGAGTGGCTGGGGCAGTGTGAAATGCCTGCATCATCCCCATCTTATGCAAATTAATCCACCATCTTTGTTGGGTTAATTTGCATACTCACTCCTGATTGGCTGGTGGGTGTCTCGAAGGTATGGCCAATTTACTTCTTTCTCTTTTATTAGTATAGATAGGTGTCCTCTAATGTAGTGAACCCTTTGAGAGAAATATGTCAGAGTGCTGGGAGAGGGCCCCTTAGCCCAAACTGGAGGTTCAAGGAAAACTTCATGTAGCCCTTCTTGGTTTGGCCCAGTGGATAGAATGTTGGCCTGTGGACGGAAGGGTCCCAGGTTCGATTCCAGTCAAGGTCACATACCTGGGTTGCAGGCCCGATCCCCAGTAGGGGGTATGCAGCAGGCAGCCGATAACTGTAGACATGGGTTCAGAAAAGGTGTAAGCTTCATCTACATTCCCTGGGAAACTTCCATAATCAGCAATTCTGCCATGAGCCCTAAAGGAGGAGGCAGGCTTGCCATGTATTTATTGATTTGGGAGTTCAACCTTTCTCTAAACCAAGGTGACTAATAAAGGAACTCTTAGAATTGGGAGGAGAATTGGATTCAATAATTGACTGCTAAAGTTCAGTTATTTATATTTCACCTTTATGATTTAGAGTTTTAGACCATAGCTCAGTACCACCTGTACCATGATTTACTTAATATGCTTCCTTAAAAACATACCTTGTCTTGCTAAAAATATTTTATCAAAAGTAACACAACCGTAAATAGAAAGCTAGTTTTACTCTCCATAAATAGAATGCATACTATTAGAAACTATCTCTGTACCACCTAAGGTAATTCTTAAATTACTAAAAAAAATCATCAAAAATAGCACTAGCATAAATAGAAATCTATTTTTACTCTCCATAAATAAATGTGTACTACCAGAAACTATTTATCTATGTACCACCTAAGATAACTTCATATTGCTATTGGAATGCATACCACATGTTGAAAAGCATTGGATAAAAATAATCTCTTCGGGTCCCTCCTACATCGACATTCTATGCTTGGGTGAATAACTCTTGCATCCGATGTGTGCCTCCAATATTTTTTTAAATATATTTTTATTGATTCCAGAGAGGAAGGGAAGGGAGAAAGAGAAACATCAATGATAAAAGAGAATCATTGATTGGCTGCCTCCTGCATGCCCCCACACTGGAGATCAAGCCCGCAACCCAGGCATGTGCCCTGTCTGGAATCAAACCATGACCTCCTGGTTCATAGGTCCATGCTCTGAGACACACCAGCTGGGCCCTCCCATATTTTATTTTCAGCATATTTGTGTGTATTCTTTCTACCTGTCATTCACATAGTCCTGGTCATTTCTTCATTGTGTTCACACTATGTAAACAGCTGTAGTATCTCCATGACATACTAATTAGACTCTCTTCCCAGATCAAATCATTTATCTCACCATCGGAAGTAAATTATACTGCTAATGTGCCTGCCTTACTCTTTTAAATTCACTGCTAGCCTAGCTTGAGAAGGGTGATGTCCTGACATTGTGACTTCATGGAAGGCTACTGCAGGATTTGTGATATTCACTTTAGAGGAAATGATTACCATGATATAGGGCCATTTGGGCAAAGGGCAGAGGAAGGAAGAAGAAAGGTGCAATGCTTCAATAGGTGTGTTAGTGGGAAGGTTTAACGAAAGCCCCAAAGACATACTTCCCTCCTTTCTTCTCTCTGAGAGAAGTGACAAGACTACATTGGTTTGGAGGATAGTGGGAGACAGACACAACCCCTCTGTCAGGAAAGTGAGAAATGCTTGTCATAATACAAAGATGAGAAGTGTGAGCCTACCTGTGGGGGGTTTGCAGGACCCTGGCGTCTCTGAATTAGCTCAGTGATAAATAAGTTTCTGTTCTATTTATACAGGTCCTTAGACTCGGGGGGTGGGGAACATCCAGCCCTTGAGCCGGAGAAATCCTTTGGTCTGGCCCTGCCAAGGCATTGGTGGTGAGTTAATTAAATGTTTGACCAAATATAGCAGGCTCATTTTTAAGTGGATATTTTTCTATGGCCCGAGAATGATGTGATAAATACCCAAATGGCCCTTGGCAGGAAAAAGGTCCCTCACCCCTGCTAGACAATGGAGCTTATTTATTTGTTTAATATGAAAACAAGAATGCAAGTCTTTTTCTTATACACTCAATAGGATCCTTCCCTGATTCAGGAATACAGTGGTACCTCGAGATACGAGTGCCCTAACACACAAGATTTTTTGAGATATGAGCCATCGAGCGAGCGATTTTTGCTTTGAAATACGAGCAACATTTGAGATAGGAGCAATTGCGAGGATCGGCCAGCTGCACACGACCCACCAGTTTACCGCGACTCAAGGTTACGGAACGAATTAAACTCGTATCTCGAGGTACCACTGTATACATTTTGGGGACCAGATGAAGGATGTTATTCTTTCCTGCAGATGAGTCTGAGGCTCCCCGTTTTTCTGGTTTGGCGTGGTTGATGATGATAACTCTCCTCTCCTCCAGTTTATGGGTGTTGTAGCATCCAGGGTCTAACCTGGTGTGAAGAATCCGTGCGTACCCTAATCACCTAGCCCCAACACACACAGGCACTCCTAGCCAAGCCCGTGGCTGGTAAAGTTAGCAGGCTGAGGCACAGCTGAACTTGTGGGAATTAGCAGGCCTGCCAGGGCTTGCCCGCCATCGTTCTCTGCGAGGAGAATGTCAGACCCTGCTCAACCTGCTCCTGGTCCGGTGGCCATTCCTAAGCTGAATTTAGTCATGCCTCTGGGTGTCTCAAGCAAGCAGTTTAGTTCTAATTGCTATAAGTTGGCTTATTTATAGATACAAGATGGGAGGTATGGCAAACATGGAGGTATGGGCCCCATATGTGTGGCTAGAAAGAGACTCAGTCTAAAGCTAGTAGGTTTAAGAGCCGTCATTGCTAAGAAGGACAGTTATACTTTATGGAAGAGCTTTCTTTATGCTGTGTTTTGTAGGCTCTGCTACATAAAAGAGAGGAAGATGCTAATTATCCATTACGTTGTAATGTCACGCTCAATATACAAGTGGGGTATATACAAGGGCGGGGCAATGGGCACGGCAGAAGGGCACGGCAGCGAGCTATGAGCAGTGGAGAGCTATGTACGAGCAGTGGTGGGTGAGTGGCCAGCTGAGGCAAGCAGCAGCGAGGTACTCGTGCATGGATTCATGCGAGGGGCTACTAGTCCTATATAATAAAAGCCCTATATGCTAACTGTATGACCTTTCGGTTCCACTCACTATGACGCACACTGGCCACTAGGGACAGACTCTTCAACCGGTAGGTTAGCTTGCTGCTGGTGTCCGTCCAATCGGGAGTGGGTGAGATAAGCCAGACATGCCCTGGAGCCCTCCCGAGGCCCCTCCCTGGCCCCTATCATGCACTGGTGGGGTCCCTCGGCCTGTCCTGTGGGGATCAGGCTGAAACTGGCTCTCCAACATCCTCCAAAGGATCCCAGATTGCAAGAGGGCACAGGCCAGGCCGAGGGACCCCCACTGGTGCAGGAATCCATGCACCAGGCCTTTAGATTTTTCATAAGAGGCAGATGCAGGGTTTTGGGGGCCTGAAGCTTATATAATTTGGGGGACCCTCTTTAAGAAAAAAACACTGTTTCATCCCTCCCAGGGTCTTAGAAAAGGCCCATTCAAATGAGGGACCCTGAAGCTCAAGCTTTCATAATTTCACTGTAAAGCCAGCTCTGCCTCTTAGTTAATTTTTTGACAATTCTAAGAAGTAAATCCTAGCAGCATACCTTTCAAAGAAGTAGGTGAGCCATAGCCAGTTTTGCTCAGTGGATAGAGCATCGACTTGCAGACTGAAGGGCCCTGGGTTCGGTTCTGGTCAAGGGCATGTACCTCAGGTGCAGGCTGAATCCTCAGCCCCAGCCGGGGCCAAGTGTCTCTCTCACATTGATGTTTCTTTCTCTCTGTCTCTCCCCCTCCCTTCCACTGTTGCTAAAAAAAAAAAAAAAAAATCAATGGAAAAATATCTTCGGGTGAGGATTAACAAAACAAAAAACAAACAATGGCCCTAGCCGGTTTGGCTCAGCAGATAGAGCTTCGGCCTGCAGACTGAAGGGTCCCAGATTCGATTCCAGTCGAGGGCACATGCCCGGATTGTGGGCTCGATTCCCAGTTGGGAGCATCCAGGAGGCAGCCAGTCAATGATTCTCTTTCATCATTGATGTTTCTCTCTCTCTCTTTTCCTCTCTGAAATCAATAATAATTATACATATAATCATCATCATCATCATCATCAACAACAAAAAAAACGTGAATAAACTGAATTTAGGAGAAGTTACTTGGCCAAGATTGTGCAGCTTGTAGACGAAGTCATTGTTTCTCTCCCACAATCTCCTTCCAGGCTTTCTCCTTTCGGCTAAGTAGATTTCCTTCTCCAAAACAAACTTACCCTTTACAGACAGTAACCTTAGTACTGATCCCTGGGATGTGTGAGGAACTTAACACTGGTTCAACATTAGCAGAGGGGCAAAAGGTCTCCTCCTAGAAGGAGGAATATGCCCTCTGGGGAACTGCAGAGCACGAAGAAAGTGGGTGAGGAGGGAAATTTTTTTCCCATTAGAACGGAGCTATGCACTGGCTTTCAGCTACACTTTGGTTGTTCTGTGAACAGTGACCTGAGAATGTAGGGGGTTTTGTTTATATACCGCTTGACTTCCCTCCTCTGTCAGGCCAGCTCTCCCCTGTGGTGCCCTAAAGCCCCTTGCTCTCCCCACCCTTCCTCACTTCACTATATTCTTCCCCACCTTCTTCACCTTCGCTCCCCCCATAAGCCTTCTTTTTGTTGTTGTTGTGCTGGGAGTAGGGAGGGTGGTTTTCTTAATGAGCCTTTTCCTTCCTCTCTTACAGCCCTCAGTCTGGGCTCCACCCTGGTAGTTTGTCAGCTGGCTTTTGTGAAAAGGAGAAGCAGGAGGAGGAAGAGGAGGAAGAGGGAATGGGAAGAACAAGCATCTGTGGGCCCTGTGTCTGCATATTTACTTTTTAATTTTATTTTTATTGTAGACGAATACAGATGTTCCCCATTTCCCCCTTCTTTACCCAGAAGTCCTCCTCCCTTCCCTCTGGCCATCGCTACCCTGTTGTCTGAGTCTATGGGTTATGCATATATGTTCTTTGGCTAATCCCTTCACCTTATTTCATCCAGTGTCCCCCCCTCCTCTGACAGCTGTCAGTGTGTTCCATGCATCCTTTGTCTGCATATTTCTTAGCTGTTCACTAGGTTCCATGATAAATTTAACTCCAACTTCTCATCTGACGCTTTCGGTATATAGAGGAAACAACAGGCCTATTAGCTCAACCAGAAGTCTCCCTAAGGCTTAGGGTGAGATGGAAGCAGTTGAAGATATTGTAGGCTGCTATTCCTTCCTTCCTTCCCTTCCTTTTTTTTTTTTTTTGTTAATCTTTACTCAAGGATATTTTTTTCCCATTGATTTTAAGAGGGA
>JAAGEH010000273.1:1208746-1460407 GCA_011751065.1 Lasiurus cinereus | reverse complement strand
ACAAATGTAATAATCTGAATAATAAAGATTTAATTAAAAAAATAAAATAAAATATGGGTAGTAATAATACCTATCCATAAAGTTGTCAGAAGAATTCAGTGTATACACACACACACACACACACACACACACACACACACACGACTTGGAACAGAGCTTGCCACATAGTTAATGCTCAGGAACTGTGACTATTGTTAATAATATTACCTGGCATGCAGGTTACAGAAATTATAACGTCTGGTGCCTTTATAACATCAGGGACTTTATAGTCTAGTGGTAGGGAGCAATTATAGGTACAAATAGGTCCTCTGAGGTAGAGAAGAGCACAGAGGAATCAATGGTCAGTTTTGCCTGAAAGAATTAAGTAAGGAAGTGGGGGGATGATCTTGAGTTAATCCTTTCAAGAAGGATTAACAGAGAGAGAGTTTAAGCCATTTCAAATAGAGAAGCAAGGTGAGCCAAAGAATAGACATGGAAACAGGCATTCCCAGGGATTTGTAAAACAGATTAAGCTCAAGAAAGTACCAAGATTTCTGCGGCTTCAGAGGCAGGCTGAGTCCAGAGTACAATAGGTTAGAGCAGTGATTTTCAACTGGTGTGCTGCAAAAAATTTTTTAAAAAGCAATACCTGATAGGGGCACTGACTACTTTTCCTTTAGACCAGTGGTTCTCAACCTTCCTAAGGCCTCGACCCTTTCATACAGTTCCTCATGGGGTGGTGACCCCCAACCATGAAATTTTGCTACTGTTATGCATCGTGATGTAAATATCTGCATTTTCCCATGGTCTTAGGTGACCCCTGTGAAAGGGTCCTTCGACCCCCAAAGGGGTTGCGACCCACAGGTTGAGAACCGCTGCTTTTAGACTGTCAAAAAATGAGAACCAACACAACAATAACTGTAGTTGTGAATGCTCTGTCTTGGACCATAATTATAGGATATTTATAATCGAGTTGCATGTTCTTGGTCACCTTGCATAATATGGTTGTGTTTGATTGGTTAACTCTTGGTACTAGAAATTCTTATTATGCAAGTATAGGCACTTGATTTTTGATTTTTTACAATGTATTTTTATTGATTTCAGGGAGGACAGGAGAGGGAGAGAGAGAGAGAGAGAAACATCAATGATGAGAGAGAATCATTGATCAGCTGCCTCCTACACATCCTCAACTGGAGGATTGAGCTGACAATCTGGTTATATGCCCTGACCCAGAATTGTACTGTGACCCCCTGGTTCATAGGTCAGTGCTCAAACACTGAGCCACGTGGCTGGGTGATACCTGATTTTTTAAAAAGTCACCTTGGGCCCTAACCGGTTTGGCTCAGTGGATAGAGAGTCGGCCTGCGGACTGAAGGGTCCCAGGTTCGATTCCGGTCAAGGGCATGTACCTTGGTGGTAGGCACATCCCCAGTAGGGGGCGTGCAGGAGGCGGCTGATCAATGTCTCTTTCATCCATGTTTCTGACTCTTTATCCCTCTCCCTTAATAAATAAATAAATAAATAAATAAATAAATAAATAAAAGTCACCTTGGAGCAAAAAGAGTAGGTAATTTGTCACCTTGACAAAAAATACATTTTTGGTGTGCTGAGGAATTTTAGTATTTAGTTTATGTGTGCCATGAGATGAAAAAGGTTGAAAATGCTGTGGTAGAGGGTGAGTCCCAGGGTTCTGCTTTGGATGTTGGCATGCACAATGATGCCATTTGGGTAGTTAGGGAACTCTAAGAGGAGAACCTTGACTTTAGAGGCAGAATAAAAGAAGATGAGATGATTAGAAGACCTTCAGGCGGAAAGATCAAGCACATGGGCGTATATGTGTTGGGAAGGACTGGTGAAGGCGGAAAGGGTGCCAGATGGCAGACCGGCCTTGGGTCCAGCAAGGTCAGCACTTGAGTTCTGACTAGGAAAGAATTGAGTCGATACTTAAACTCTAGGAGAACAATTATTTGGAACATCAGAGGGAGAGAAAAGGTAATTTGTAGAAGAAATGGGCTCAGGAAATAAGTTCTAGAGGCCAAGGAAGGGCCTTTGGAGCTTGGGAGAAAGCCAATGGAAATTTGCCTGGGGGGATGGGGAGAGGGAAGGGGAAGGTGTGGCAGGTCCTGGGAGGGAGAGTTTACTGGGTCCTTTGTCCTAAGGGTTTAAGGGTGGAGATATTAGGGGAGGTCCCGGGGTGTGTGTGTGGGGGAAGATCTCAATAGAATGTTCAGCAGTTTTCCAGGTGTGACTTTTCAGGTTCCACTGACTGATTCTTGGTTGGGGCCAGGGCAGAGGATTATCCAATGCATCTGGTCCTCAGGTAAGCCCTGGGGTTACGGGCCTGGCTTTGCTTCTTTTCTGGGCCTGGAGCCGTAATACCACAGAGGCCTAGATGTTATCTCTAGGGGTGGAGAGGTGAGGGGGTCCAAGCCTCACGACCAGTGATAAGCTAGTGGAGGAAAGGCCACCGTGAGGGTGAGGCTCCACCCTACAATGGCTAGGCCCTCAGGGCTTTCTGCCCTGGTGATCTGTACCCGGCTCCTCGTCCTTGCTCTGCTCATGCCTGTCCAATTGCCGACCGCACTGGGCTTTGAGCTTGTTTTAATCTTTAAACGGGGCTTCAAGGGTATACTAATACCTACGTTCTGGGGTCGTTGTCAGGAATAAGAGACGATAAATGCACCTGGTCCAGGGACTTGGCTATATTTAGGTGCTGAAGACACAGGGGCTCTTATTTCTCCCGTCTCTCTCTCTCTGCTTCCTCCATCCCTCTGCTTTGTTTGTCTCTCTGCTCTTTCCTCCCCCTGGAAAGGAATTGTGGTAGGACGCACTGATAAGGGCCTGTGGTTGCTTGAGACTTCCTGACCGCCTAGGAAAATGACACAGAGAGGCACTTTCAGGCAAGGGCAAAGAAATCCTGGAAATGTGGCTGTTTTATGGATTCAGCTCTACAGGAATCTTAGCAATGTCCGGCTGAATGGGTAGTCTCAGGCCCTTGAGAACCCTATTCTTAGAGGTCTGGTCTCCGGAAGACTGAAAGGGCCTTTCTGTCCCCCACAAGTTCTTCAAACTCCTCCTTCTTCCCCACCCATTCTTCCACCCTCACCTCTTTCCCTGTCTCTTGCTACAAAATGCCCCAGCTCCCTTCTCTTCGGCTCTTAGTCTCTACCTTGAGAAGACACCGTGACCTCGCTGTCCCTTGCGGGTATCTTCCTGTTACCATGGAGAGCTAGGAGGATGGATAGGATTCCCATGGCCAGCCTTGCTTTTCCCTTTGCCCATTCCTCTCTTTGGAGACGGCCCCTAACCCCAATGCCCAATCCCTTTCGCCCTCCCCTGGTGAGTTAGTTGAAATCCGAATGGATTGGTGACCAGGCGGAGCCCTGGCCAGCCTCTCCATGGGATGGGGGGAAAAAAGGGAATTGCAATCGACTCCAGTTCTCTACCTGCTGGGGCGGGAGGCTGAGCGAGGCTGCTGGGAGGCTGAGCAAGACCAGTACGCTCCGCCCAGTGCCCCGCCCCACCCTCCCTCCTCCCTCCCCGCTCTCAGCCACACCCTTTCCCACCTCCTCCCACTTCTGACTCTCCTCTGGCAGGCGTCTGTCCCTTTTAAGGAACTCCACCCTCAGCGGTGGTCACACCTCTCTTCTGGGTGTGACCGGCTAGAGACGGTCACCCCACCCACTCCTGTTGCCCTGTTAGCCAGCACTTCAGGATCTCCCCAGCGGGGCAGCTGCGTGCTTCCCCAGAAATGTCTCCCCGGGAGTTGGGGCCATTTTTCGCCCAAGAAGCCCCTGCCCTGGGCTAGGGGGGTGCCTGTCTATGTTTCCACCAATTGTATGCACTCGCCCCTCCTTTCTCTCTCTTTAGGAAGGCGCTGGGGTGTGGGGCGACTCAGGCTTGGGTCCAGATTCCCGTCCTGAAAACGGGGTCCTCCCTCCGTCCACCTCAACTTTGTATTCAAGTATCGCTGGGGGGGGCGGGGATCTGGGTTGGTTTGCTTTAGGTCCCAGCCCGGGCCCTCTCTTCCAGGCTATGTGGAGGGCAGAGGATGGGTGGAGAGTGGGCTTGGCCGGAACTGAATTGGTGGAGGTGAAAGGGGAACCGAGGAGCCTCAGCTTTGGCCACTGCGACCCAGCGCACCCACTTCATGTGTAGCCCAGGGAACGAGCTGCCTTGGGGGCTGCAGGGGGAAGGTTCTTTTTAGGGGGTCTGCTTTCCCCCCCCCCCCCCCCCTTGGGGGAATTGGATGCTTGAAGAGCTTTGTTTCCCTTATTGCGAGGGGGGCCCAGCTGAGTCGCAATTGACTCCCTCGGCCCTGGCCCTCCTCCCCATTTTCCAGCCAGGGAGGGAAAGGAGAGGTTGGCGGGGCGGGGGGGGGGGGGCAGCCAGAGAAGGCGAGAGCGAGTCGCTCGGGCAGACAGGGGCGGGTGTGAAGGAAACAGCTGTCTTGCGATCAGCTGAGAAGTATGAGCCTCGGGGAGGACGGGATGAGGTCCGGAAACATCAGGAGTCCCCAGCCAGTGACATGGGCGGTAAGTGACTTCTGGGATTAGAACCCACGCACTCCCGTCTCCGCTGTGGAGACTCAGCCCCACCCCCACTTCTGTTTTTTTTTTTTTTTAGGTTTTAGCAGAGGGGATGGTGGGGGGGGGGCTGGGAGAGGGCATAGGTGGCTTGGGGAAGGAAGGCCACCAAAACTCTGTGGAACCGACGGAAACTCAAGAGAAAATGACTTTGCTAAAAGGGCTGAACAGGAGAAGGGACAGGAAGGTTGGAGAGCCCCGTGGGAGAAATGAAGTGGTGGGGGGCAAGCATGGGTGGCTTTGTCTAACTTAGTCCACCCGGGCTCGGCACTCTCTCATTTCTGCTGGAGTAGCCAGGTTTGTCTTTGCCTTAACCCCCAACCCAGCCAAAGCTGCAGCCAGAATACAGAGCACAGAGTTCAGAAGGACAGCCCTCTCAAGTGCCCCCCCCCCCGCCCCGCAAGCGGTAACAGGTACCCAGGGATGCTTCTCCAAGGAAGGAGAAGGGGGAAGTGAGTTAAGGTTTGGGGACCTTGGGCTGGCGGGTGAAGTCCCAGAGGCAGCCTCTGGGGAGGAGCTGCTTGGGGTGTGCCTGGTCTTTAAAGGGAGACGGAGCTTGGATTGAGGTGGAAACCTACGCCCTGCCCTACCTAGCTCTTTAAATCGGGGCCAAGGTGGTGGGTTCCTCTGTAGGTGGAAGATTGAACCAAATCGCTGTAGTGAGTCGACTTGCAGTGATTCCTTGGAAGAACTCATGTGTGTGTGTGTGTGTGTGTGTGTGTGTAACTCAGTGAATTTGGAGGGAATTTAATCACAAAATATAGATAATTTTTATTCTTTTGGAAAAATTAAGTCCAAACAGACGGTCAAAGACACAATCCTTTATTTCCTTTGGTATTATGTAGCACCTGTCCGATGTCACTCAGGCGGATGATAACGAGGCAAAGAGAATAATCTTGAAGTTTGGGTTTGAAACTCATGGACACTTAGGAGCGCTGAGAGCAGCAGACATAACTGCTTTAAAACTCTAACATCGCCGCTTACTTGCTGCATTACCCTGGCCATGGCTTTTCTCCTCAAGAGAATGTGGATTAATAATCTTATCGCAGAAGAAGTTCGGAGAGACCAAATGCCATAATGTATGGAACAGAGGCTGCCTGCTAGTCCGTGTATAGCTTAGTTTCACTTCCTTTTCTTAGTCTCTTTTCTTAGAGATTTTCTTAGCTTTGAGACTCTTCTCTCTGGAACGCTGCTGATCGAATCAGTGCTTTGCTATCTTGAAAACACCTTCCAGATGGGGTGAAAGGAAAGCCCACAAGATTGAATTCAGCCCGGAAGGCTGAAGTTAGAGCGCGGGTTTTATTTACTTTTGGTTTAACATTGCCCCCACTGGACTTTAGCACCTCCTAGAGAAAGGGCCGCTAATCTGCCTTTCCCCTCATTCTCTGGGCAATTTAACCAGAATGATATAACCAACAGGACATTTGGACAACAGAAACCGGTGACTCACAAATGACCTCATCCCGTTCTTCATAATTTTTTGGGGGGTCTGGGGGGGTTTCTTATATCTTTGGTGAGCTTTGAGACACAGAGAATAGATTGGGAAACAGCGTCTTCAGCTTAGCTTGAAGGGCATAGGAAGAACCAGAATATAAACTTAGCAAAAGTGATCCAGGTATCCGAAAACCTAACCAGATAATGGCTCTATTTGCAGAGCTTGGGGGAGCTCTAGGTCCCTCTGGTTTAGGCTTCCAGAATACATTGGAAAGAAATTTGGGGAGAAAAACGTGAACTAGCTGGCTACCACCCTCTACCTCCCACCCCTGTCATTCTAGTACAGTGGCACCTCGAGATACGAGTGCCCTAACATACCAGATTTTTGAGATATGAGCCATCGTCGAGCGAGCGATTTTTGCTTTGAAATACGAGCAACATTTGAGATAGGAGTCATCGTGCGGATCGGCCGGCTGCACACGACCCACCAGTTTACCATGACTCGAGCGTCTCATAGTTTCCCACGCCTCAAGGTTACGGAACGAATTAAACTCGTATCTCGAGGTACCACTGTATATGTATTTCTGAGACAAAGCCCTGATTGGTACAGCTACCTGAATTCCAATAATCAAGCCATCAAACTTAGTCATCTTCCATCTCTCTAGGTAGCAGTGAGGGAGAACAACCTTTTATTCTTTCTCATTCTGGCAGGGGCGGTATAGCAAACCCTCGATTTTGGAGACCTCGATTTAACAGACTTCGAATTTAGCGGACACATTTTCTGGTTCTTATGTCAATACGTGAAAATTAACACCCTGTGAATTTTAAAATACTTTTAACCAAGACTTGCTTATAATTAAATTATCAGGTTATTATTATTATTATTTTTTTGGTCGTGAATTCACTGTTATTTTTTAAACATATTTTTATTGCTTTTAGAGAGAGGAAGGGAGAGGGAGAGAGAGAGAAACATTGATGAGAGAGAAACATCAGTCAGCTGCCTCCTCCACACCCCCCACTGGGGATCGAGCTGGAAACCTCGGCATGTGCCCTGACAGGCAATCAAAGCATGATCTCCTGGTTTAGGGGCTGATGTTTAACCACTGAGCCACACCAGCCAGGCACTTCACTGTTTTTTGTTTTTAACAAATTTTAGCGAATAGATCATATGTTCGGAAAAAACACTAGTAATTTTGCCAACATAAATAAATATTATGTACCTACAACTGTAGTCTACATATTTAAGTCTAATAGTCACGGCTGGTAAACAATGTTCAGTGAATGATTAGCACATGATCACGCCTCATCAAGAGTGGTAATTGGTTCTGTTACCTCCTGGCGTGACTTGCTTCAGTACCATTTTCAAGGCATGCAGGGAAGATGTTCCCATATGCGCTAAGCTATATGCATTTGTTTATTCACGGTGATGGTGAATGCAGGCATTGATCAGACCTATTCAGTATAAATTTAAAATTACTATAATGCATATAGAAAACTTTTCTGTGAAAGTAAACTTTTTATACATGCTTATTTTAATTATATAAAGGTGTGTACATAAGTAAAAACGGGTAAACTAATTTGTCAATTTAGTTTGGAAAACCTACTTTATTATATAACAGACTTTAAGCTTTAACAGGCCCCTCCTCGTTAGTCCGTTATATCGAGGTTTTACTGTATTATTATTTGACACATTTATTTTTTAAAAATATTTTATTGATTTTTACAGAGAGGAAGGGAGAGGGATAGAGAGTTAGAAACATCGATGAGAGAGAGACATCGATCAGCTGCCTCCTCTACGCCCCCACTGGGGATGTGCCCGCAACCCAGGTACATGCCCTTGACCGGAATCGAACCTGGGACCTTTCAGTCCGCAGGCCAACGCTCTATCCACTGAGCCAAACCAGTTTCGGCTACACATTTCTATATTTACTCTTGCCTTGAGTTGGTTATAGTTTATTGATGAATAATGAGAAGATTGCCTTTGGATATATAATTTATTTAGCAAATAGGTATTGGCATACTATGTGTCAGGCACTGAGAAATTTGTTTAAAACTCATTTTGTATTTCTTTCATCTTAAATGTCTTCTTTTTGCCTCCCCATTCAAACCCCAATTGTCCTTCAAGTCCTATTACAACCCTTTGCTTGCGCATCAAACCTTCCTTACTTCCTCAGCTATTTCTTAGAAATTGTACATCACTGTCTGGTCTGCTCATTTGATAATTATCATAGAATGTGCTTACTTTCATGTACTTATTTTCATGATTTTTTCTTAAACCAGTATTGATAGATTTCCTTCATTATTAATTTCAAATTAAATGCTATTTCTATGAAAACTTCCCTGATTCTTGCTTGTAGAAACAAACTCTTTGTAGCTCTGTATTATCTGGAACCTCTGCTACGCTGTTCCATGTACTTTGTGTACATATCTAATTACATTGTCATATCATGCTCATTAGTTTATCAAAGACAATGTGAGACCTTGTTTGATTCACTTTCTGATTTTCATATAATACTGTTTTCAATTTGGGTTTTATATCTGAAGTTGGGTTTCTGATGTATTTATTATCACCAACACAGCTTTATCATTTAGCCTCTGTTTCTCACCTCTAAAATGATATGGTAATTTGTGATTACAAAGAATATAAGTAAAACACATTGGACTCAGTTCCGACTTCTCTTACATATTTTATAAGTGGAGGGTCTCTTCATTTTTGTTACTTTAAGTAACTGATTTAAATGTTGCCTGTGTGTTTGGAGAAGAGGAAGGTAGGTTAGTGGGCCAGGAAGGTGGATTTAAATGTAACATGTAACATGCTAGGTATTTTGTATAATAAACCTCAAGATATTAACTGCACACTTATACAAAATAGGTGTAATATGAACAAACCAAACTCTGGGGTTATTAAACACTTTAAATTAAGGAGCTATAACCTAAGTCTGGAATCAGATTCATGTATTTGATATCAATACAGGCATCAAATATCTAGCATTTTGCCATTTTTTGTAACCTCAATCTCATCATGTCTAAACTAGAATATGTCATTACCTCTAGACTCTTCCCCCCTCCCTCATTCAAGAGTTTTCCTTTTCACTTCCCTGGTTCTGCAACTCACCATCATCATAATCTCTGTACTTGCCTTTTCTCGTCCATGAATTGAGAAGAATAGTAGAAATTACCTAATAGGGTTACAAGAAAGGAATAAATGTATTAATTTTTTAAAAGCACTTAAAGGAATACATGACAGTCTAGTAAGCAATGGGGAAATATGGCTGTTGTGGTTCTCTTACTCCATACCCATAATGCTAGCATTAGCCCTACCCAGTTTGGCTCAGTGGATAGAGCATTGGCCTGTGGACTGAAGGGTCCTGGGTTCAATTCTGGTCAAGGGTACATGACCGGGTTGCAGGTTCGATCTCCAATAAGCAGCCGATCAGTGACTCTCATCATTGATGTTTCTATCTCTCTCTGCCTCTCCCTTCCTCTCTGAAATCAGTCAAAATATATATATTTTTAAATGCTAGCATTAACTTTGCCCTCTTCCTCAGTTTCCTTATCTACTTTAGTAGCCAAGGGCTCTTGTTAAAACTTTCATTTAAAATATATTTTAAATTGATAATGAATTCCACACTGCGCAAAATTAAAATTATGCAAATGTATATACAATGAAGTGTCTCCCTCCTTGAGTTATGTGTTGATTAGGAATCCTTCCATGGATATTTTATGTGTATCAAACAAATGAGTCTCTATACATACATATCTACTCCCCATTGCCTTTTATACACAGTAACACACTCTGCATATTATTTTTCACTTTACTTTGTCTCCTTAAAAATATACTTAGGAGCCCTTTCCATATATGCATGTAAAGAAATACCTCCTGCTTTTGTATGACTGCATAGTTTTTCACTATACGGATGCATCACAATTCATTTAAACAGTCTCCTCTTGAGTGACTTTTATTATCCCACCTCAACTTGATCATCTAGCATTCACTCTCATTCCCTGGAGCCCTATCTATTTATCTTTCTAGCTTTGGGCATGCTCCATGTAAGAACCGCCCCTCTACCATCTTGGCCAATGAGTAGATTCCTCAGTGCTCCCTGACTGCCAATGGTAGTGAGGGAGTTGCTGCAGGACCTGCCCTAGGAAGCCCTCACTCAGCCTGCCTCCTGTTCGCACATCAGCAAAAGGGTGCCACTTGGAGTCCCAGGGAAACCCTGGTTGGTTTCCTGTGTATCCAGCATCCTCTGGACCACTCTTCACCCTTCCGGCCCGCCCCTCATAAGTGGCCAGTCAGGCCTGCGCTCCAACCTACGGCTGCCTACATTTGTTCTTTTAACAGAACACAGTAAGTACTCAGTGAGTGTTGGCAATTATTGTTCTTTCATCACCGTTCTGCTGTTAACGTCCTGTAGAGGAGCCTCTATGCTGCTGAAGGTTTTCCCAGAGAGCATCTCAAACTACTCTCTGAAAAATATGCAGTTAAACTATCTGGCCCTGGCCGGATTTTCTCAGTGGTTACAGTGTCTGGCCCTCTGACCGAAGAGTCTCAGATTCCATTCCCGGTCAAAGGTGAACTGTCAATGGCACGCACTGCAGTAGCAGGAACAGATTCACCATGTGTCTCTCATGTGGATGGCTCTCTCTCTCTCTCTCTCTCTCTCTCTCTCTCTCTCTCTCTTTCCCTCCCCTCCCTTCACTAAAAATTAGTGGAAAAAATATCCTTACTCAGATGAGGATTTAAAAAAAAACACTATCTGAAACATCTGTGTACTTATTCTTTCTGTTATTTTTAAAAACTTTTAAGATTTATCTTTATTGTTGAAAGTATTACATATGGCCCCTTTTCCCCATTGATCCCCTCCACCACGCCTGCTCCCCTTTCACCACCCTATTGTTTGTGTCCATGGGTTACGCATATATGCATGTTTAGTTGATCACTTCCCACAGCCCTGCCCTGCCCTGCCCCGCCCCACCCCACCCCGCCCGCCCCGCCTACCCCTGAGATTCCCCTCCGTCATGCTTCTAGGCCTCTGGATCTTTTTTGTTCATCAGGTTTTTAAAAAATCTTTATCGTTGAGAGTTTTACATATATTATCCTTCCATCCCCCTTGTATCCCTCCAGTTTGCCATTCCCTCTGCCCCAAACCCTCACCACTCTTGTCTGTGTCCATAGGTTGGGCAAATATGCATATGAGGTCTTTGGTCTTTGAGTGATCTCCCACCCACACCTCTCCTCTGAGACTCCACACTCTTCCATGCTTCCTTGTCTCTGGATCCACTCCATTCATCAGTTTGTTTTGTTACTAGAGGCCACACGATGACTGAGATCATGTGACACTTGTCTTTCTCTGACTGGCTTATTTCACTTAGCATGATACTCTCCAGGTCCCTCCATGCCTCTCAAAGGATAAGAGATCCTTTTTTTTTTTTAACTGTTGCCTAATATTCTATTGTGTAGAAGTACCACAGCCTTTTAATTCACTCATCTGCTGATGGGCACCTAGGCTGCTTCACATCTTAGCTGTGGTGAATCATGCTGCTATGAGCATAGGGGTGCATATATCCTTTCTGACTGGTGTTTCTGTTTTCTTGGGATATATTCCTAGGAGTGGGATTGCTGGGTCAAATGGGAGTTCCATTTTTAGTTTTCTGAGGAGACTCCATTCTGTTCTCCACAGGGGCTGCACCAGTCTGCATTCTCACCAGCAGTGCACTGGGGTTCCTTTTCTCCACATCCTCGCCAGCACTTGTCGTTTGTTGATGATAGCCATTCTGACAGGTGTAAGGTGACACCTCATTGTTGTTTTAAATTGCATCTCTCTGATGATTAGTGACTTTGAGCATTTATTTATATGTCTCTTGGCCATCTGTATGTCCTCTTTGGAGAAGTGTCTATTTAGGTCCTTTGCCAATTTTTAAATTGGATTGTTTGTCTTCCTTTTGTTTAGTTGTACGAATTCCTTATATATATATTTTAGAAATTAAGCCCTTATTGGATGTATCATTGGCAAATATATTCTCTCATACAGTGGGGCTCCCTTTTTATTTTGTTGATGGTTTCTTTCGCTGTGCAGCTTTTTGGTTTGATGTAGTCCCATTTGTTTATTTTCTTCTTTGTTTCCCTTGCCCTAGGAGATGTATCAGCAAACATATTGCCATGAAATATGTCTGAGATTGTGCTGCCTGTGAATTCTTCTAGTATTTTCATGGTTTCCCATCTTATGTTTAAGTCCTGAATCCATTTTGAGTTTATTCTTGTGCATGGTGTAAGTTGGTGGTCTAGTTTCATTTTTTGCATGTACTTGTCTAATTTTCCCAACACCATTTATTGAAAAGACTATCTGCACTCCACCGTATGCTCTTGCCCTCATTTGTCAAATATTAATTGAGCTTTTGGCATGCTCAGTGTAAGAATCTTCCCTTTTCTCCACTTCCAATGGCTTGGGTTGATCTGGGTTCTCTCTTCTGTCCCATTGATCTTATATGCCTGTTCTTGTGCCAGTCTCAGGCTGTTTTGCTTACAGTGGCTTTGTAGTATAACTTGATATCTAGTATTGTGATCCCTCCAACTTTGTTCTTTCTCAGGATTGCTCTAGCTACTTGAGGTCTTTTTTGGTTCCATACAAATGTTTGGAGTGTTTGTTCTAGACCAGTGAAATATGCCATTGGTATTTTAATGTAATGTTGAGGTCTGATCCCTCTATTCCCACTTTCCTGAGAGTTTGTATGAAAAAAAAGGTGTTGGCTCTAACTGGTTTGGCTCAGTGGATAGAGTGTCAGTCTGGGGACTGAAAGGTCAAGGGCATATACCTTGGTTGCAGGCACATCCCCAGTAGGAGGTGTATGGGAGGCAGCTGATCGATGTCTTTTTCTCATCAATGTTTCTAATTCTCTATCCCTCTCCCATCCTCTCTGTAAAAAAATCAATAAAATATATTTAAGAAAAGGAAAAGAAAAAAGGGTGTTGGATTTTGTCGAATGCTTTTTCTGTGTCAATTGATATGATCATGTGACTTTTGTCTCTTAGTTTGTTTGTGATACTGGAGGCCCATTGCACGATATTTGTGCAAGAATAGGCCCCTAGCTTCACTCCTAGCTGCCCTGGAGCCAACAAGTCCCCGCTCCCCACCCCAGCTACCCAGAAGCCAGTAAGTCCCCACTCCCCAGCCTCCTGGGAGCTGGCAAGTCCTTGCTTCTGTCTGGAGCACCACTCTAGTAGCTCCCTCCCCCGCCCCCCCTTCCCTTCATAGCAGGCTTCACACCACTCTGCACCTCCATCTTTGTTGGGTTAATTTGCATACTCACTCTGATTGGCTCTGGGTATAGTGGAGTGATGGTTAATTTGCATGTTTCTCTTTTATTAGATAAGATACCACATTTATTGATTTGTGAATATTGTACCAGCCTTGCATCCCTGGAATAAGTCCCATTTGGTCATGGTGTCTGATCTTTTTTGAATGAATTGCTGGATTCGATTTGTTAATAATTTGTGAAGGATTTAAACATCTGTGTTCATCAGGGATATTGGCCTGTAATCTTCTTTCTTTGTAGTGTCTTTGATTTTGGAATTAGGGTAATGCTGGCCATGTAGAAAGTGCTTGGAAGTGTGCCTTCCTCTGGGATTTTTTGGAATAGTTTGAGGAGGATAGATGTTAGTTCTTCTTTGAATGTTTGGTAAAACTCTCCTAATTCTTTTTTTAAAAGTATATTTTTATTGATTTCAGAGAGGAAGGGATAGATAGAGATAGAAACATCAATGATGAAGGAGAATAATTGATGGGCTGCCTCTTGCACGCCCCCCATTGGGGACTGAGCCCAAAACCCAGGCATGTGTCCTGACTGGATATTGAACAGCAACTTAATGGTTCATAGGTTGACACTCAACCACTGAGCCACGCTGGCTGGGCTCTAGTTGTTCTTTAATAATCTTTTTTCAGATATTAAAAACACAGTTAATGTGTTTTAAAAAACTGCCTACTAGTAGAATTTCAAAACCCTAAAATGTTGATTTTCATTTTTTAACAGTTTCAGCATTTCTTATAGTCAGTGGCTGAAAATGATTGATACTACTCAATATCTTTCTAAATGATTGGTATGTTATTTTTAAACTTGTTTTTCTTTTAGTAGACAGTTTTTTCTATTTTATTGAATTTATTGGGTGACATTGGTTAAGGAAGTTATATAGATTTCATGTGTACAATTCTATGATACATCATTTCTATATTGCATTGTGTGTTCACCACACAAAGACAAGTCTCCTTCTGTCACCATATATTGACCCCCTGTACCCTTTATTACCTCTGTACACCCCTCTTCTCCATACTGTTAGCTGTGTCTGGGAGTTTTTGTTTGTTTGTTCACTTGTTGCTTTCAGTTTTATATCCCACATCTGAGTGAAATCACATGGTTCTTGACTTTTTCTGTCTGACATTTCACTTAGCATGATCTTCTCAAGCTCCACCCGTGTTGTCACAAATGGCAGTATTTAACCTTTTCTCTGGCTGAGCAGCATTCCATTGTATATATATAAACCTCACCTTCTTGATCCAATCATCTATGGAAGGACACTTTGCTTATTTCCTGAGTAGACAGTTGTTTAGAAAGAAGGTGCTCATCAACTTTGCAATATTAGAAAGTAGTAAGGGAGCACTGTAATTTGAGTTGGAAGATAAGGGTTCCAATTCTGATTTTTGTCACTTCTAAACTATGTGATCTGAGCTTCCAAGTTCATTATCTGTGAAATGGAAATGGTATATGAGAGCTATTTCTCTGCTGTAAAGCTATTTTGATGCACATGAGGGATGATTATTTGTATCTGAACGTATTTGTGTTGTCCACATGCTCTATCTTGTGAAGATACTAGGTACCTTCTTAAGTCTGTGTCAGGGTTCCCTGTGCTCTGATTTCTTTTGAAGTTGCAGGCCTCAGTGACTCTGCTGTGCTTCCCTCCTTAAAGGTTTAACTTCTTGATTCATCCCTAGACATTTTTTTCCTCTCAGGGCTGGCCAAAGGGTGAGATGCATTCTTATTAACCAGCCACCTGCTCCTGTCCCTTAGAAGCCCTGTTCACTTTCATATAACAAGCAGATCACTATGGAAAATGTGTAACAAAATAACCTTCGGAACATGGCAAGTGTTATATAACATTACCAATTTTCTGTGGTCATGGTCCCTTGTAATATGATGTGTGAAGTTACGCAGATATCAGGCATTGACCCCCCCTGTGGAAGGGGTTCAAGCTTCCTTTCTATCTCCTCCTTTATTTCCTCTTCCAGTAATCCCTACATTAGGGGAAGGACCAGAAAGTCCGGCTTCCAGACACAAAGGCTTGAAGAGCCATTCCAGGCAGCATAATGGTTATTATCTCAAGTAGGTTATTTGCATTTCTGAAGCTCTCCTGCCTGTGAGATTCACATCTCCATTGCTCAAGACAAATACCTTAACCCCCTTTGGGTATTTCCTTACCACTTTCCTCACAGATTCTGTGCAGCTGTCAGGTTCTAGACACTTAAGAGCAGCAGCTCCAACTTTAGAGAAAAGTAAAAGGCTTTTACATTCCTTAAAAAAAACAACAACCCTGAGCTTTCGCTAAAACCACTCTGTTGGCCCCAATTTTTTGAATGTTAGCTGGCTAAATATTAATTAAAACATTTTTAAAAGAGAAGGTTATACACATTTCTGATAGCTTTCTCTATATTCATTCCTACCAACATTTAGAGTGTTGTCCTTGGCTATCTAATGGCAACTCCAGTTGACTATCTTTTGGGTGGAAATGCAGTTAGCAAAAATGGCCGAGACATTCCTGATTGTCAGCTTATGCCTTTTGACTAATATACTTAAAAGATTTTTTTTTTTATTGATTTCAGAGAGGAAAGAGGAGGGAGGAAGAGAGAGAAACATCAGTGATGAGAGAGAATCATTGATTCGCTACCTCCTGAACACCCCACACTGGGGATTGAGCCTGCAACCTGAGCATGTGCCCTGACCGGAAATTGAACCTCCTAGCACGCCAGCTGGGCTGACTAATATCCTTTTTAAAAAATATATTTTTATTTATGTCAGAGAGAAAAGAAAGGGAGAGGGAGATAGAGATACATCAATGATGAGAGAGAATCATTAGTTGGCTGCCTCCTGCACACCCCCTACTGGGGATTGAGTCAGCAACCCAGGCACATGCCCTTGACCGTAATTGAGTCCAGGACCCTTCAGTCCACAGGCCAATACTCTATCCACTGAGTCAAACCAACTAGGGCAATGACTAATATACTTTTAATGCAGTTTGGACAAGAAGTACTTTTCAGACTCCTTGATTATTGCTATTATATTTTATTTTAAATATATATCTTTCTTTTTTTAAAATATATTTTATTGATTCTTTACAGAGAGGAAGGGAGAGGGATAGAGAGTTAGAAACATCGATGAGAGAGAGAGAGACATCCATCAGCTGCTTCTTGCATGCCCCCCTAATGGGGATGTGCCTGCAACCAAGGTCCATGCCCTTGACCGGAATCAAACCTGGGACCTTCCAGTCTGCAGGCTGACGCTCTATCCACTGAGCCAAATCGGTTTTGGCTGATTATTGATATTTTAAATGTTAATATTATTGATTATTATAGTATGCTAGAGGCCCAGTGTATGGATTTATGCACACTGAAAGTAAATTAATTAGAAGGTGGCCGGCAGAGTGGGACTGGGCGAGATGGGCTAGACATGCCTTGGAGCCAGCCTCCTGTGGTCGCTCCTCTGGCTGGCTGCACCTGGGGAGGCGCCGGGGCTTGAAGGATATCTGTGGAATGAGCAGAGTCCCTCTGGCCGGTGGGGTCCCTCAGTCTGGCCTTCGGGGATCGGCCCCAAACCGGCAGTTCGACATCCCCGAGGGCAGTGTGTGAGAGGGCACTCTGCAAAGTTGCTGTTGCTCCACAGCTCCTGTGTCTAGTGTCTGCCCTCTGGTGGTCAGTGCATGGCATAGCTACCAGTCGGAGTGTCTGCCCCCTGGTGGACATTGCACATCATAGCTATCAGTCAGACAGTTGGATAGTCGCTGTGGCTTTTATATACAGTGGTACCTCAAGATACGAGTTCAATTCGTTCCGTAACCTTGAGGCGTGGGAAACTATAAAAAACAAAACAAAACAAAACTATGAGATGCTCGAGTTGCGGTAAACTGGTGGGTCGTGTGCAGCCGGCCGATCCGCAGGATGACTCCTATCTCAAATGTTGCTCGTATTTCAAAGCAAAAATCGCTCGCTCGACAGCTCGTATGTTAGGGCACTCGTATCTCGAGGTACCACTGTATATGGATTGTTTTTATTTTATTTTATTTTGTCTAAAGTTTTACATAGGTCTCTTTTTTCCTCAATTGACCCCTCCCCCCCCAGCCATTCCCACCCTGGGCAAGCCCGCACCGCCCCAGTGTCTGTGTCCATTGGTTATATTAATATGCATGCAGACAAGATTGTTGTTATTAAATAACCTTCCTTATGCCTATGATCATTCATTCATGGGACATTAGCACACTACATGGAGGAAATGCTCTGCTAAAAAACTGGGACACAGAGAGGAACAAGACTAGGTATCTACTGAGGACTTCCCCTGATGGTGCCTCTTTGTACAAGATACCTCGAACACTTGAACACATAGAAACTTGATAAATACAACAACCCTATGAGCTGGTACTATTAGTGTTCCCATTTTGCAAATGGGAAAACAGACACAAAGGTGTGGAAAAACTTACCCAGTCTCATCATTAAAATGTGACCCTAGGCACTCAGTCCAGATCCCACATGTTTTTCCCACACTTGGGTTGCAGTGTGGGAGAATGGACTAAAAGGGGAAGTGAGTGGGAAAAGATGAGCAGTTCGGTTTAAGAGATATTTCTTCATTGCAGCTGACAACCAATTGGCTGGAGATGGAGAGAGAGAGGAGTCAAAAGTAACTGGTCCTCAGGATGTTAGCTTGAGACTGGGTTGATGGTGGTATAAATTGAGATTATAAATAGAAGCGGAAGAGAAGGTTTGTGAGCGCACTGAGTTTATGAAAGAACTACTTGATGCCTAGGAGGTATCCTTCTGGGCCAGAGCTAAACATGGCCATCAACACTAATAATGGTGGTGACTTTAATAATAAATACTTATGTTGAGAACTTTTCATATGCAAAGAAGTACATTTGCATGTACTAATTCATGGAATTCTCCCTTTAAACCTATTAAATCAGTACCATACCCCCTTTCCTGGGCAGGTGAAGAAACTGAGGTTCATTAGGGGCTAAATAGGTTATCAAAATCACTTTGCTCCCTCACCCCTGCTGTCCCGTAATCCACAGGAATTGAGGAAGACCAGATAGGAGATGGCTCTTACCTTATAAGTTGCCCCCGATAAGAATAATGCGACCTGCCAAGACCTGTTTGGCTCAGTGGATAAAGCCTCGGCCTGCAGACTGAAAGGTCCCAGGTTCAATTCCGGTCAAGGGCATGTGCCTTGGTTGCAGGCACATCCCCAGTAGGGGGCGTGCAGGAGGCAGCTGATGGATGTGTCTTTCTTATCGATGTTTCTAACTCTCCCTCTCTCTTCCTCTCTGTGAAAAATCAGTAAAAAAAATATATATATATATTTAAAAAAGAATAATGAGGCCTAATTGAAGAATATGTGAATGGAGAAGAAGAATGGAATTCTCTTCACTCTCCTCCAGATTTTTCTGGCAGCAACCAAGCAAGTGCTCCTGGATCATCTGCGAGTTATCTGACCTAACATTCTTTGATTTACTGCTGTGCCTCCTTTTTCACTCCTCCATGAAAGCACAATAAACTACTGTCTCTGGCACATCATGCTTCATCGTTAATTGCATGTCAAACATCTCTCATACATAACCTGTCTCATTTTCTTTTATTCTTTTCTATTTTTGCCTAACTCCTGTACTTGAGAAAACACACTTCCTCATTCTTCTTTTCTGTCACTCAACAAAAACCTTGGGAAATGTATTGCACACCTACTGTGCACCAGGCACCGTCCTAAGCCCTGGAAATACACCCCTGGAAGAAACATCACAGATGAAAATCTCTGCCTGCAAAGAGCCTACCAACTAATGGAAAACACAGTTTTCTGCATCTGACTTCTATGCTTATTCTTTTCTCCGCATCTTCCTCCATGAACCCCACCCCCACCCCCAAAAGACTTCTCAGATGCCTTAGGACTTTGCAGAGAACAGTTTGAAAATTTTAAATTCTAGACAGAGAAGTTACAGCTTAGAAAAGGCCTTGACAAAGATAGTGGGCTGTGATTTGTAGGCATTTAACTCCCAGGTCAATGCTCTCTGCTGCGTTTGCTGACTCTCCATATCTGGTTGACTCAGATCAAAAACTGATAACTTGCCTACTATAACTTCTAACACAATAATTATGCAGAGATGATTTGGTGAATGATGGATGTATATGTGAGCAGATCTACTCATATACTTGGACCAAAGGAAAAGAAATCTATGTACTTTGAGATAAAATTGGTGATATTTTAAATTGTTAAAATTCTCCAAACTCTTGATAGTGCCTCAGAAGTTTTCTCATAATCCCAAGAGAGGATTCTTTGTCTATGATTGCTACTCAATTATGATTTGTTTCCTCCATTCCTGACTTTTAATAAATAAAGAAACTGGGTTTAGAATTATATTTTACTTTGTGTGTTGCCGTATTATAATTTTCTCTTCCTGCTAATTGTGCATTTGTTGTATATTAACTGCATTTGGCCTTCAATAGGTACTGTGAAGTGACCTGTAAATGAACATTTCTATAGATAAATGTATATGATGTCTAAAGCAATTAACTGATTTGTGGACACCCTTTTGAAATGCAACCAGATCATAAATGAGGAAACTAATTGTAAGTGACTTGGAGACACTTAAAGAAATCTGAAATCTGACCAATTAATTAAGTCATAGGCAAGCTGCGGATTCATCTACCTTGCCCTCTTCTTTCCTCTCTCGTGAGATTAGACTGTAAATAGATCAAAGGAAATCTGGTAAAAGAGATGCTGGTATGTGCTTCTGGTGGGAATGAATGTGATAGTGCAGGGCAGCTGAGTGAGGCCACCCAGTATCTTTCTTTTCATAGGAGGAAAATCTATCTAACAAGGAAGTAAAAGATTGCTCACATGAACTCCACCTGCCTTTTATGTTAAAGAGAGGTAGAGATAAAATATCCCTTCAGAGAGAATTGATGCTGATGTGTAAACAAGTTCACTAGGGTAAATATCCCTAAGGAGCATGGGACTCCTTAGAATGAGAGCGAGGCCAGGAAGGGGAGCATTCTGGAAACTGTGTAGCTGTGCTGATATTCTTATGGATGTAGGGTGGGTTGGAGAGATTGGAAGAAACAGTTTCACATGCATACAGAATTTGAGGGGAGTGGGCAGCTCATATTATTGAGGACAAACCAGGGCCATCTTGATGAACATAATGTATAAATGAGAATATTGTCCAAATGCTGACTTCTCAGTACCTAGTAAATCTTTGAGAAATCACGTTAATAAAAAAACACAAACACGAGTAACCAAGAATACTAGTAAATGACGTACAGTATGTGAATATAGTGGGTTAGATCCTATTTTAAAATTATCTTTCTCTTGTCTCTTTTCCAGATATGGATCAATTCATAAACAACTTGAAGGCCCAGCTTAATTCAGAAGGTGGCTCAATGCATGTATTCAAACAGGTCAGTTATCAGGAAGAGGAGATACTAATATTGTGCCATAATACTGTTGAGGGCCTCATAACCATTGTGGAGCAGATCATTTTTCTGGTCTGTGTCTAACAACTTATTGAGGACAGTCTTCAGATTCAAATAGGGAGTTGATCTGGCCTTAAAGAAACAGCTTCTGGGATCAGAGCAATAGCGGCAAGATTGGTATAAAGCAGCAATCATTTATCTAGCACTATTCCATATTTCAGGCACTCTGAGATTAAATGCACTGTCTTATTTAATCTTCATAATAATTCTGTTGGGTAGTGTATTAGTCAGGATTCTTTAGAGGAAAAAAACCCAACAGAATGTGTATGTCTCAATCTCTCTCTCTCTCTCTCTCTCTCTCTCAATATAGATATGTAGATATAGATATAATTTTGTTTTATATATAAAGATATATATCTATATGTCTATCATCTATCTATTTATCTATCATCTAAAGAGAGAGAAATATTTTAAAAAATTGGCTTTCATTATTGTGGAATCTCGGTGAATCCAAAATCTAATGGGTAGGCTGGCAGGCTGAAGAGCCAAGGCAAAGTTGAAGTTTGAGTTCAAGGGCAGTCTGCTGGAAGAATTCTTTCTTGCTTGAAGGAGGTCAATCTGTCTATTAAGGCCTTCAAGTGGTTGGATGATGCCAACCCACATTATGAAGGGTGATCTGCTTTACTCAAAGTCTGGTGCTTTAAATATTAATCCCAAACCAAAACACACCTTCACTGAAACATTCAGAATAACATTTGACCAAGTATCTTGGCACTGTGGCCCAACCAAATTAACACATAAAATTAACCATCACAGATAGGTATGCTTAATGTTCCAATTTTACAGATGAGAACATTGTGAACTTGGATGTCCCCACAGCAAGGATTCAAAGCAGATTATGTTTTCGTTGTTCATCCTTGTCTGAGGTTATTTTTTTTCCATTGCTTTTCAGAGACAGAGAGGGAGAGAGAAGAAGAGAGAGAGAAACATCAATGTGAGAAAGACATATAGATTGGCTGCCTCCTGCACATGGCCCTTTGGAGCCAGAGATTAAACATGAAACACAGGTTTGTGCCCTTGACCAGGAATTGAACTCCCTACCCTTCCAAGTATGGGCCCGTGCTCCAACCACTGAGCAACAATGGCCAGGACAAAACAGATTATGTTTTTTACAGCCAAGCACTCTGTTAGATGTGGAAGTCCCATTTTGCTCATGGTTAAGCTCTAAAGTTATTGCATATGTGAACCCCAAATACAGTCAAAGATACCCTTAAAAATCTCTAAATTGCTTATAAAATTAAGTATATAGTTTTATATATCCAATACAGGTCTTTTTTTACTTTTTTAAAATATATTTTTATTGATTTCAGAGAGGAATGGAGAAGGAGAGAGAGATAGAAACATTAATGATGAGAGAGAATCATTGATCTGCTGCCTCCTGCAGGCCCCCTCTTGGAATCAAGCCCACAATGTGGGCATGTGCCCTGATTGGGAATTTGATTTCCTGATCGGGAATTGAACTATGACCTCCTGGTTCATAGGTCCCTGCTCAACCACTGAGCCATCCCAGCTTGGCCAGATCCCTTTTTTAAAAGTTACCAGATAAAGTGTCTGGCTTATATTAGGAGTCAAATTTTATGAAAATGTTTTTAATCATTAAATGTTTTGCCCTTGGTGTACAATTGAATTTGTTTAAGTTGCATGTACATGTGATGCCTTTGTGCTGTTTTAATGATATTTGTAGCTGTGGCCATTTAGGGTCCATTTGCACATCAACACTTGCTAATTGTTCCCAAACATCTGCTGTTTGCTAGTTCTTAGTCATAGTTAATACTAAAAGGAAACTGAGTCCTGATGGACTGAAGGGCCTGGGTTCGATTCAGGTCAAAGGCACGTACCTGGCACCTAGGTTTTAGGCTCGATCCCTCAACTTACCGGCAACCAATTGATGTGTCTCTCTCATATCGATGTTTTCCTCTCTCTCTCTCCCCACCTCCCTTCCTCTTTAAAAATCAATGGAAAAATATCCTCGGGTGAGGATTAAAAAAAAAAAAAAAAGGAAGCTGAGTGTAAGTGTTAGAGACAAATCTATTGGACTTGTAATAAAAAAATAGTCAAATGTTGTCAAGCATGCATAACCATCTTATTTTCAAATCTCTGTACAGCTAAGTACAGTTTGAAAAATGTTTTCCAATGTATCATTTAAGTATATTAAGGTTCCAGAATTTGAAGCACTTTGAAATTGGGTCAATGTGGAGAAATTCTGCATAGTAGATGCTGTAATCACTTGTATTTTTGTTTCTCGTCGTTTCCAAGATACCTTGGTTTTAGTACAGCAAAGGTGCTTGTGGTGGGTGCATGGCCACAGAGCACTGGTCAGGCCCCAGGAGACAAAGACCCAGAGCTTGTATTCTATAACAACACTGTGCTGGCCACATCCTAGTGGGCAGAAGCCTCCTGGTTTGGTCCATTGTGTGATTTGTTTCTGTCATGAGGTAGGATTGATGGCTGGCTCTCTAGCTCAGTACACACATGCTGCTCCCCCTTCTTCAAATTCTTATATCACCAATGAATTGTTGCCACCTGCCCTTTGTTTCTAGTTTCTGATTATTTCCTGAAAGTACAATTTCTTGGACCAAGTGTATGAGCAGCTTTAGAGTTCATATTGTAGTATATATGTCTCCCTTCCCTCCAATTTATTGCTCTGAACATTTTGGCATATATTCTCGTATTTTCATTCTTTCTCTCATTCTCATTCTCATTCTCATTCTCTTTCTCTTTCCTTTCCCTTCTCTTTCCTTCCCTTCCCTTCCCTTCCCTTCCCTTCCCTCTTCCTTCCCTCTCCCTTCAAGGAACTTCACCCCTAAATAATTCAGTATGTGCCCTAGCTGGTTTGGCTCAATGGATAGAGTGTCAGCCTGCAGACTGAAGGGTCCCAGGTTTGATTCTGGTCAAGGGCACATGCCTGGGTTGCTGCTCAATCCCCTCAGTAGGAGATTGGAGGCAGCTGATTAATGATTCTCTTTCCTCATTGTTGTTTCTATTTCTTCTCTTCCTTTCCCTTCCTCTCTGAAATCAATAAAAATATATGTTAAAATAATAATAATTCAGTATGCATCACCTATAAATACTGACTTTCTCTTCCCTAACAACATCAACACTATTACAGCCAAGAAAATTAATATCTCTGTAATATTAACTATTTGGGGTCAAACATTTCTAAAAGATTCTTAGTGATACCTTTTCCTATGCCATTCTTTCTGCCCATCATGTGCTTCAACCAGTCTGTCTGGTTTACCAAATATACCACGCTTTCCTTAGAGTCCAAATTCCAATTCCATTTATTTCATAAAACTTTCACTGATAACTAACTCTCACTAATCTCTAGTACACTTGAGCTCCTGGAATGCTAAATTACCTGTATCAGTCACTCATATGGTTCTGCTTATTACTTGCTCTTGACACCCACATTCTATATTCTTGTGGAAAATTATACTACACTTAACCTCTTCTTATGCTTTCTGTTGTAACTTTCTCAAAATTATTGATAGTCATGATAGACTATAAGAAGAAATACTTCTTCCTATTCTTTCTTGAGATTCCTAGTATTCTGCCTTTTTAATCTGGGAAGGGACTAGCCAGATGAAAAGACACATGGGAAATGTGGGAAAAATAAGAGTTTAAGTTGATTTGGGGATTCGGAAGACTTTAAACAGCTATTTTTTGACAACACCCTCTCCCTATCCTCCCTCCTCCCCACCACCAACAGGGTTCTACTGCTCCATTACCTGAATAGAGTGTATCCACCCATGAGGGATTGAATAATTTAGAAGTATGTGAAACAGTGGGACAAATCACAGAGTCATGTCTTAGAGAAGCAGATTGAAGCAATATTTGGACTCCGAACAAGGCCTGAGTTGAGATGTGAGATTGTAAATGAAAAAAAATCAAGAGTGCCATAGCCTAGCAGAGGGAGAAAGCAGATGGCAGCCTGACTAAATTACATAGATGAAACATGGATGCTTCTTTGTGCCCTTTAAAAAATATTTTTATTGATTTCAGAGAGGAAGGGAGAAGGAGACAGAGGAACATCAGTGATCAGAAAGAATCATTGATCAGTTGCTCCTGTACACCCCCACACTAGGGATTGGATGTGTCCTGACTGGGGATAGAACCGTGGCTTCCTAGTTCATAGGTCGATGCTCAACCACTGAGCCATGCTGGCTGGGCTCCATTTTCTTTTTTTGAAACACCTTGTTTATATGTCTGCAGTATCACTTACTATGGTATGACTTATAAGCTACTCACATCATTCTATCATTATAGTTAGTATATTAGTACTTTTGGTTATATCTCATTCATGTGTGCCCTCACTAGACTTAGTCCAGTATTTATAGTGTACTAGAGGCCTGGTGCATGAAAATTCAGCCTGGCCTACCCTCTCTCACAGTCTGGGAGCCCTCAGAGGCTGGAGGTGACTTGGCAATTAGGGGAAGACAACGTACCCATCACACCTCTGCTGTTGCCACTGCCAGCAGCACAAGCCTCAGCCAGCCCTGGTTACCTGAGTCTCGGCGGCCCTGGGCGGCTGGCTAGGCAGCCACCATCCGAGGCTTGCCTGTGCCTCAAGCCGGCCCTGGGCAGCTAGGTGGCTGAGGGGACTTGGGGACTCCAGAAGCAGGTGTACCGGCAGGGCTGAGGGGACTGGGCACCACCATCTTGTGGCTGTGGGTGCCACCATCCTTGAGAGCATGGCAGTCAATTAGCATATTCCCTCCTTGTTGGCTGTGGGCACTGCCATCTTTGAGGGCAGGGCAGTCAATTAGCATATTTCCTCCTTATTGGCTATGGGTTACCACCATCTTTGAGGGTGGGTCAGTCAATTAGCATATTTCTTTCTTATTGGCTGTAGGTGCCATTATCTTTGTGACAGTGTGAGGGTAGATTAGCATATTCCCTCTTTAATGGAGATATCTTCCTTTCATCGCTTGCATGTCTCTTCTTCAGGGCACTAGCCCTGCCTGTTTTGCATCTCTCATTTGTTTATTAATTTATTTCAGGTCACTGGCTCTGTTCAAATCAGAGATCCCCCAAAGACAGCAGGCAGAGGTAATATGACATCTCTACCATTTCTGGATGCCAACCCCATGGAGAACCCAGCACTGTTTAACGACATCAAGATCGAGCCCCCAGAAGAACTTCTGGCCAATGACTTCAGCCTGCCCCAGGTGGAACCAGTCGACCTCTCCCTTCACAAGCCCAAGGCTCCTCTCCAGCCTGCCAGCATGCTGCAAGCACCAGTCCGTCCTCCCAAGCCACCGCCTGCTCCGCAGACTCCTGTAGTGTCCACTTCGACATCTGATGCCGGCACTTTAGCAAACATCCCTACCGTTCTGACTCCAGGCTCTATTCTGGCCTCCTCTCAGGGCACTGGTGGCCAGCAGATCTTCCACGTGATTCACACCATCCCCTCAGTCGGTCTGCCAAATAAAATGAGTGGCCTGAAGACCATCCCGGTAGTGGTACAATCGCTGCCCATGGTGTATACTGCTTTGCCTGCAGATGGGAACCCTGCAGCCATTACAGTCCCACTCATTGGCGGAGATGGCAAAAATGCCGGATCAGGTGAGCATCATTGTGCCCCTTTCCTCAGCTTCACCTCCATCAATCTGTTCTCTTATTTATTTATCGACATTATTACGGATGTCTCCAATTTTCCCTATCTTTGCCTCCCTCCACCCAGACCCTATCCCACCCTAGCCCTTCTCCACACTATTGTCTGTGTCCATGGGCTATGCATAGATGTATATGTGTTCTTTGGTTAATCTCTTCCCACCTCCTGCTCTGCGTGAGATCTGTCAGTCTGTTCCATGCTTCTATGTCTCTGGACTTATTTTGTTCACCAGTTTATGATGTTCATTAGATTCCACATATGAGTAAGGTCATGTGATACTCATCTTTCTCTGACTGGTTTATAGAGCTTAGCATAATGCTCTCCAGGTTCCTCCATGCTGTTGCAAAGGGTAAGAGATCCTTCTTTTTTACAGCCACATAGTATTCCATTGTATATATGTACTAGAGCTTCTTTTTGAAAAATCTTTATTGTTGAAAGGATTACATAGGTTTTCTTTTCCTCCCATTAGCCTCTTCCAGCCCGGTCCCATCCTCCTCCCCCTGCTAGGTCCTCACCCCATTGTCTGTGTCCATGGATCACGTATATATGCATACAAGTTCATTGGTTGATGTCTGTACCACAGCTATTTTTATCCACTCATCTACTGATGGGCACTTGGGTTCTTTCCATATCTTAGTTACTGTCATCTATTCTCTTTCTGAGTGTGCCTATCTCCTGTCTCTTTTTACCCCCTGCAATTATCCTGGCACACAGCTTCAAGCGCAATCTTTTGTACACACTGTTTTTATTGTGTCTTTTCAATGCTTAAGAATGTAGAATGACTCTCATATTTAGCTTATGCTTCTCAACCTGGGGTATGCATATCCTGGAGTGAAATACCGTATATCTTCCTGGAACCTATATATTATTTGAGAGTTCAGTAATTTAAAACATTTTATATTTTAAAAATACGACTTTATTAAAGAGAAAAATGTAAAATTTGAATAAGATTTTAAAACACAAACTTCAAAAATTGTTTACGCTTAATAGGCTTGGGATTTTTCAGGAAAGTGTTTTTATCCTTCTATGCCATTAGGAATGCTTTGGCAGACAAGTTGATAATGTTTCTAGGCCTACATACTTAGCCAGACTTAGCTCCCGCTGAGCTCCTAACACTATTTTTTTCCCCTGCAAGTAAAAGTCTCCTTTGAAATATTGCCATTCCTCCTCATTTTAGCATCTGTCATCTTCCATTTCACTTTTTTACTCACCTGTATCACAGTAGATGGGCATTCTTCCTAACTGGATTGTAAACTTCCCAAGGACAAAACTGTGTTTTATTACTCTTTTGGTGTCTTCAAAGTACCTAACATAGTGATAGATAATAGCTGTCGCAAAAATAATCTGATGAGCCCTGAACTGGTTTGGCTGTGGCTAGAGTGTCAGCCTTTGGACGGAAGGGTCCCAGGTTCCATTCTGGTCAAAGGCACATGCCTGGGTTGTGGGCTTGATCCCATTGTGGGGCATGCAGGGGGTAGATGGCCAATAGTTCTCTCTCATCATTGATGTTTCTCTCTCTCTCTCCCTGTGCCTTCCTCTCTGAAATCAATAAAAATATATTTTTAAAAATTTGATGAATGAACTTGGGCATTTGTCTGGGAGAGAGTTCATCTACTATATCTTTCCGTCTAATTTTTAAAATAAGTTTAGAATTCAAAAAGGTATAAAGTAAGTCTCCCTTTCACCACTATCGCTCAACCACCCAGTTCCCCTCCTGGAAGTAGATCCATTGTAGTTTGTAATTGGAAGTGATCAAAGAAAAATATATGGCTTCTCGAAGTGTTTCAAGATATTTAGCTTCAACACATCAATAGCATTCTGGTCAGTTTTGGATGTTATGCCTTAGGAAGGATGTTGGGAAATTGGAGGAGAGAGATTAGAATGCTTCAAGGACTGAAATCCATGTCAAATGAGGAGCTGATAAATATTTAGCATGAACTAAAAAGATCAAAGGGAAGAGATGTGGGTAGGATTGACTAGGAACCAGATTTCAGCTCAATATAAAATAAACTTTATACACATACACAACACACACACACACACACACATACACACACATGCACTGAGTGGCCAGATTATTATGATCTCTAAATGCATAATAATCTGGCGATTCAGTGTGTGTGTGTGTATGTGTGTGTGTGTGTGTGTGTGTGTGTGTGTGTATACATACATACATTCATACATATGAATTTGTGCATAGGTGGGGTCCAGCCAGCCTGGCCCGGGGGAGGAAACATGGGCAGTCGGCCTGCCTGCCTGCTGGTCAAACTCCCGGTTGAGGGGACAATTTGCATATTAGCCTTTTATTATATGGGATAGACACTGAGTGGCCAGATTATTGTGTTTAGAGATCATCATAATCTGGCCACTCCGTATATATAAAATGAACTTTCTAAGTATTTTCAACCTTTGAAATCTAATGCCTTATGATTGTTGCATCACTAAATGTAGGATGCTGAAAAACAACATACCAAGTATCAAATTGCTGAGACTTTGCAATGTTCTTCTGAATAAAAACGCCATCATTGACTAGAGGTTAACTTTGGTAATGTAAGTATTCTTAACAATCTTGTTTTTGAGATCCTGAGGAGGTTACTTAAAATACAGTTATCAACTCTTGTACAGGGAGAGAAAACCAAGCAAAAAACGAAATGGAAAAATAAAATTCCCCTTATGAGAATTTACTGATCAGAGTATCTCGGGATGGTTTGAAGGGGCTTTGAATTCCTACCATAATATCCATCAGTCCATTGGAGCCATTGGAAATAAACAATACATTTTAAAATGTTTCATGTATTTTCAAGCTAAGCTAAGACCGTTAGCTCAGTGGTCTCCAAAATGGTAGGCTTCCAACTCAAGTGAGAGAGGTGCCCAAAGCAATTAGAGCACAAGGAGGAAGTATCAGCATTTCTATTTGCATTTTTTCGCCCTTTACATATTATTTTTTATTTCCATGATGTACACAAAATTTTAATATACTAGCACATTTATATCATACACACATATATGCAAACACATACATATTGAGATACATACTTAAAACTTTTTCTTTACCCAAGGATATGTTTATTGATTTTAGAGAGAGGAAGGAGGGAAGAGAGAGAGAGAGAGAGAGAGAGAGAGAGAGAGAGAGAGAGAGAAACATCAATTGGTTACCTCCTGTACGCACCTAGACCGGGAATTGAACTCACAACCTAGGTATGTGCCCTCACTGAGAATCGAAACTGCAACCTTTTGGTGCACAAGACAATGCTCCAACCAACTGAGCCATCTGGCCAGGGCCATGTTTAAAACATTTTAGTGAATGATGTACAATCAATGTATGAAGGCGATTGAACTAGCCAGGTCCTTCCTCATTCAACCCTATTAAGTTTCTATCTTTTACTAGATCTAGGAGACTGCTGACCGCAGGATTGAATTTTGTTAGGTGTCAGAAAGACAAGTAATCTATACTAATAATAGGCTAATATGCTAATTAGACCAGGAGACCTTCCGGGAGACCTTGGGACAAAGCCATGGTGATGGGGCTAAGGCAGAGGTGGTGGGGTGATCAGGTCAGGAGGGGAAGGCAGTTGGGGGCAAACAGGCTGGCAGGGGGGGCATTTGGGGGCAAGCAGGCTGGTAGAGTGGGAGGGCAGTTGGGGGTGAGCAGGCTGGCAGTCAGAGTGGTTAGGGGTGATCAGGCAGGCAGGCAGGTGAGCGGTTAGGATTCAGCAGTCCCAAGTTGTGAGAAGGGACCATTAGTTGATAATAATAAATATTTGAGGGCTTCTTCCAACATAGGGAAAAGGGAAGATGTAACATGTTTCAAACACCTATTAGGTACCAGATACGTGTTGCATTGGCTTGTTTTCATTTAGGAGCACAAAAACCGAAGGATGCATTATCACCTGTAGGCTGAGACTAGCCATTTGTCTTAGGACAGTCAGGGAACTCTTCAGAGAGTATGACTCAACAAGCACACATTGAACCTGACTTTTAAGCAGACCCTGTCCTAGAGAAACTCACTGTCCTATCTCACTCACTATCCTAGAGAAGCTTATTGTGGTACCAGAATGTTGCTGGCTATCTTTCCCTCAAAGGAATTTCTGTCCCGCTGTGCTAAATATTTTAAATGTTCTTCTCTTTCTTCTACACAAAGACACTTCTTCCATCTTGGCCTTTCCTTTATTTCTTGTTCTGCTCCTTCTCATTGTGGGCCAAGCTGGGAATCCTGAAAATGACAGAGGCACATATATTTGTAGCCCACATTTACTCCTTTTCTTTGCTTCTAGTGAAAGTTGACCCCATGTCCATGTCTCCACTGGAAGTCCCAAGTGACAGTGAGGAAAGTGCAAATGAGAGTGGATCCTTGGCTTTACAGGGACTGCAGCAAGAGTGAGTACTTTTGTCTTTCCTTCAAGTCCCTTTCTATGGATATATGTGTATCTGTGGTAGAAACGGAACATATTCTTAGACACAATAATAAGAATTTGGCGACCACAAAATATAGGAAAACCTTAGCCAGCAAAGGTATGCGTTTGTGTGCATACATGTGCACAGGCATGCATATTGTGGCAGAGTTAGGTTCTAATGGTAGATCAATTTTTTACCCTTGAAAAATCTGCAAATTTCTTGTAAAGTACAGTTGCACAGGGTTTCTTTCTGTACGCTTAAAGCAGCCTTGTTGTCCAGTGTTGGGACTAATAAAGTAGTTGGCTTGTGTTTTAGCAACCATGTTGTATGAAAAATCTATTTCTTTAAACACAAGTATGAGACTTTGTTAGAGCGAAATGCTCACACTGTTTGGAAGCAGAAACCACTCAAGGAAACATTGCCACCTCCTGGAACCTGCACGTACTGTGCAGAAAAGGCTAATTGAGGGAATTGTTTGTACTACACTACTTCTTCTTTTAAGGGTCTAGTGATAAATTTACATGTATGAAGTAGTCCCACTGTATGTATGTCCATTTATTTAGATTTCACATTAAACGTATTCGTTAGTCCTATTTCTCTCTCTTTTTTTTGCTCAGACCAGCAGCAATGACCCAAATGCAGGGAGAAGAGTCCCTTGACTTGAAAAGAAGACGGATTCACCAATGTGACTTTGCAGGATGCAGCAAAGTATACACCAAAAGCTCTCACCTGAAAGCCCACCGCAGAATTCATACAGGTCTGTCCACCTTCACCCTACCCCCAACACACACACACACACACACACACACACACACACACTATACACAGTCTTTGGGAGATAGGAAGGTAAGAAAGTCTTCAGCCGAAACTGGTTTGGCTTAGTGGATAGAGCGTAGGTCTGCAGACTGAAAAGTCCCAGGTTTGATTCCGGTCAAGGGCATGTTCGTTGGTTGCGGGCACATCCCCAGTAGGGGGCGTGCAAGAGGCAGCTGATCGATGTCTCTCTCTCATTGATGTTTCTAACTCTCTATCCCTCTCTCTTCCTCTCTGTAAAAAATCAATTATATATATATATATAATGTTTTTTTTTTAAAGAAAGTCTTCAAAAACTGATCCATTTATACTCATGGATCAGATTCCATTCATGGCTTTTACTCTAAAGTAGTTTTTATAAAATCAGCCTATGACTACACTGAGCCTGGTGTCTTCTGAATGGCCATCATCTCCATTGATCGCCTGTAGGTCTTTCTTCTTCTTCTTTTATTTAATCTTCATCTGAGGATATTTTTCCATTGATTTTTTTTAGAAAGAGTGAAAGGGATGGGGAGAGACAGAGAGAGAAACATCTATGTGAGAAAGACAACTTCAGCAATTATTTCCGTAGGTGGCCAATTTTGTCCCCTCTCCGCCCCTAGCAACTCCCCTCATCCCACATTATTTTGAAGCAGATTTCAGACATCATATTATCTTTGTCATAAATACTTAAGAATATAACTGTAAAAGGCAGAGGACATTTAAAAATAAGCTGAAGGGAGTGGCAGGAGATATTTAAAGTGCTCAAAGAAAGGAATCTAAAAATTCCTTAATATCAAATTTCCCCAGTTGTCTAATAAATGCTTCTTAAAAGGTTGTTCAAATCAGCATTTTAAAAACGGTTCTGACATTAAACGACATAGTTAACATGAGAAGGAGCCAACTGTGCCAAAAGTTTAAGGAAAGTGTTGTTCTTATCTAGACAGAGTACAAAAGCAAGGAGATGGGAATACGTTTATCTTATTCTAATAACGGATGGAAGCCTGGCATTGCTAGGGCATTTAAGTGCAGTGGTTGTGGTGGAAGCATTGAGTTGCAAGAGTGGAAGGAGGCCCAGCTAGAGTGGCTCAGTGGTTGAGTATTAACCAGCAGCATGCCCCTACTGGGGACCAAGCCCACTACCCCAGTATATGCCTTGACCAGGAATCGAACTGTGACTTTCTAGTTGATAAGTCAACCTTCAACCAGTGAACCATATCGGCCAGGCTTTGTTGAAAAGATTTTTGATTACTGACTCAATCCCCTTATTTCTTGATGGTCTGTTTAGGCTTTCTACTTTTTTTGGAGCCAGTTTTTTAAAAAATATATTTTACTGCATTTTTACAGAGAGGAAAGGAGAGGGATATAGAGTTAGAAACATTGATGAGAGAGAAACATTGATCAGCTGCCTCCTGCATACCTCCTATACTAGGAATGTGCCCGCAACCAAGGTACATGCCCTTGGCTAGAATCGAACCTAGGACCTTTCAGTCTGCAGGCCGGTGCTCTATCCACTGAGCCAAACAGGTTAGGGCTTGAGCCATTTTTGGTAGGTTGTATGTTTCTAGGAATTTATCCATTTCTTCTAAGTTATGTAGTCTGTGGGCATATAATTGTTTATAATTTTCCCTTATAATACTCTTTACATCTGAGGGGTCCATTATAATATATCTTCACTCTTTTATGATTCTTAGAATTAGTAAGATGATCACATTACTAGTTGTACATCTGAAACTAATATAATACTGTATGTTAACTATGATGAAAATAGATGTAAAGCAAAGAAAATAAAAAAATTATAAAATACGATATCATGATTTTTAAAACGTTCAATTGGCACAGAAAAGTGGAAAGTAAAAAGAGAAAGTCCTTTTCCCACCGTTTTTCTCTTCGCTTTCCAGATACTCACTCACTGTTAATAATTTATCTCGTAATTTGCATTTAAATATATTGATATTGCTTTTGTTCTGAGTATTTAAACATGTCCTATGTGATCTGCAACCCTAATGGGATCCTTTTGTGTTAATGTATTTCCTATTACTTTTTTCTTTTCGCTTTTTATCCAGAGCATACATCTTCCCTATGTAACCCAGATGCAGCCTGCAGATACTGAGCATGAACTGTTAAAAAAAAAAATTGACTTAACGCTTCTCCTCCATTCCATTCCATGCACTTTACCTTCTAACCTGCCCCAGAAGAAACCCTGTAGACTGAGCTGAGGGCTCCTTCTAGGGAATCACATTTTCTTTCTGTGTCTATGTCTCTACTTTGGACTATTTGCTGGGAGCTGTTATATAGAGGAGAGGATATAGCTGCTACAGTGTGGTACAGGGTCAAGTGTCAAAGACCTCAGTTCGGATCCCGGGTTTATCATTTACTAACTGTGTTCAGAAAAGAAGTGTCACACAGCCCTGCAAGTTATTTCCTTCACCTTTAGAGATGATTAAACAGAGACCCAGCTAGAGAGAGGTTACTTATTTCAGGTCACACAGCTGGTAATGTAGGAGAGGCAGGATGCAAGCAAAGGCCTGTTGGAGCCAGCGCCTGCCGCCTTAGCTTCTCCTTAGCAATTCTGTGAGGCTGAAGAAGAGCCTGTCTTCAAAGCGATTGCCTCCCTTTTTGATAAAAGCTTATGGCCTCTGTTATCTCTTCCGGGTGCGAACCTCTCTGACTCCCCTTGTTTTTATTTTTCCATCTGCCCCCCCCCCTTTGTAGGAGAGAAGCCTTACAAATGCACCTGGGACGGCTGCTCCTGGAAATTTGCTCGCTCCGATGAGCTCACTCGCCACTTCCGCAAGCACACAGGCATCAAGCCCTTCCGGTGCACAGACTGCAACCGGAGTTTTTCTCGCTCTGACCACCTGTCTCTGCACCGCAGGCGCCATGACACCATGTGAGCTCCCCGCAGTCCGCGCCAGAAGAGCTGCGCCGGGCTCATTCCCGTGTGTGTGCTGAGATCGTGACCATCCTTTCCTCTCTGACTTCAGCTTGCCTCTGGGATGGGACTGGAGTTGCTCACTGAGCCAGGTTGATGAGACTGGAGGAAAACATAGCTGATTTCCCATGGTGGCTCCTCATATTCCATCTTCACATCTCCGTGTAGGTTTGACTAAAAAGTGTGGCACCCCTGGTCACAGATGGGACACTTTTTCTATAATAACAAAACAGGAATCCAACTCAAGGCTGTGAACAAACATATGCTGCTTTTTTTCCTGTGTTTTTTTCCCCCCCTCCTTTTGTTCTAGAATTCTTATCCATATTTTTTAAAAAATTCAGTACTTAAAAGTGGTTGGTAGTGTTTTAAAAATGACTTATTTGTTTTTTCAAGTTCCTAGACAGAAGAGGGCATAACAGTGTAGCTTGTTGGTAGAATGGATTGGCATCCTTGAGCGTAGGACACATTCTCAGTGAATTTACTGAGTCCCATAACAAAACTCAAAGGTTTTGTAAATCCAGTCCTATTTGTCCTTAGAGTTTGGTTTTCACACGGTGCGGGCACTTCAGCTTCTTAAGTCCATTGAAGGGAATGAAGTGATCTTGTCCATCTCCTTCTCCTTCGTTCTCTTCCTCCTTCGACATTAAGGATTTTATAGCACAATCACCTTCTTTTTTGGGTTAAATGTTAGTTAGGACAAAGATTGGAAGCACACGTTGACATGCCGGTAGGACGAAAAGTGTTTCAGGAGAGCATGTTGGACCATGACAGGAAGAAGCAGGACCAGGATACTCCTGCAAACAAATAGAGAGGGACTGTCTCTTGGATATGACGCTAAAAGTGCTGTAATCACAAACCTCATTCAAATGGCAGCCTGGGGAGACGGTGTCTTGAGGGGCTGTACTGTACTGTTTATTCTTTTGTTTACATAAAGCAACTATTATGAGTATAATGCATGATGAGCAATCATACACTGGGGCCATGTCATAGAAAGGTGAGGGGTTGTAAGAAACATATTTGTTCATTCCATGGCGTTATTAGCATGCATTCCTGTGTTTCAAATTGGAATAGGAGGCTTTTCGTGAAAACTGAGATACAGAAAGCAATTCGATGTTCTGCAACTGCTATTATGGGCACCGATGGCATCTCTTTTAGCCATTGCAGCGTATTGCATAATATAGACATTTGGTTACCAAATCTATTTCATAATAGTCTCTGAGACATAAAACCCTGTGTTCCAGGCTCTGGACCTCAGATCTACCTCCACATGTCATATTTCCTCCCTTCGCGGGGAGGGAGAGTTTGTATCACTTAACTCTGGACTCAACCTCTCTCCTCAAGGTTCATATGGAACCCCTTTTCCTTGGCAGATATTCACCCAGTCCCCGCTTACATATTTTAGGTTACTACCTCCCAAGGTTTGTCCATTCTGAATAAATCCTAGAATTCTAGCACCAGTGAGGGATCCTATTAGCCATCTAGTCCTGTCCATCATTCTTATTTGACAGATGAGACAAATACGGGTCACATTCTTTCCGCAGATGTTCCTTGAGGCCTTATGGACCTGCACACTCATTCTCCCAGGGGTCACATTGTTAAATCAGATTAGAGAGCAATTGACATGATCGGTTGCAGTATTTGTCCAATTTTGTATGTTATGCTTCAGAAAACTTTAGAACACTCGGTTGATTGCATAATAAGCAAAGTGTGCCTGTGGACACGTACCTGTAACATTAGGTACACAATATTTCTAACACTTTCTGTAATATCTCAGAATTGATTTACCTCATTTCAGCATACAATGTCCAGATCATAAACCTTTCTGAATTCAAGGCCTGCCTGTGTTATTCAAAACAACACGTGGATTTTTACACTTCTCATGGTTATTTTGAAACAGACTTTCCTCTGACTTTTTGGTGTGTGAGTTCCACACTATAGACTGAAAGGAACTTTTATGTAGCTCTGAGATGGTTAGAAGTGACTTATCATCATCCATATTGGCTTAAGCTTATAATGCGTAGTTGATACAGTGTTTCACAGTAGAGTCCAAGGACCTATTTTCTCCATATTTTGGATCCTGAGACTCCCTTTTCCAGAGCTCATAACTGTCTGACACTCCCCAGACCTCAGGATCTTTTGCAATGGAGCATATAACCTGTTAATAAATAAAGGCTATCAAACATACTATTGTACTAACTATGATGATAAAATTAAAATTCCTAATATTGCTATCTCTGCCACCCCTAAACCTTTATTCAATTTTTTTCCTACAAAGTAATGAGGGATTTTTGTTACCGCTTTATTAATAGTCCCCTCCAAATGACAATAAAATCATTCCAATCGTTATGTATTCTTTAAGAGATGTGTCAAAATTTATTAAGAGTATTTCATACCATACAGGGATTCAAATATAGTACAATACAGTACACCAAAAGCACATAGAATTTTGTGAAGTAGACAGCGAGATGAAAAGGAATGGTAGCTCTTTTAAAAAATATATGTTTTTATTTATTTTTAGAGAGGGAGGAAGAGAGAAAGAAAGAAACATCAATCAGCTGCCTCCTGCAAACCCCCTACTGAGGATTGAGCCTGCAACCCAGGCATGTGCCCTGACTGGTCAGCTGAGAGAACCTCGACCTTTTGGTACATAGGACAATGTTCAATCCACTGGGCCACACTGGCTGGGCAGAAACTGTAGCTCTTAAGTAACCTTGTTTGCTGGAATTGGACAATATCCTGGGATTTGTTGCAGTGGAGTTCCTCCATTTGTAGGTAATTGTCAGTTGAACATAACTATTGATGATTATAATTGGAAAATTCAGGAAAAACTGAAGAATGTGAATTGATTGGTTAGATTAGGTGGAAAGAATTATGGGTAACACAGAAAGATTTGTGAGGGTAACTTTTTTAAAAATATATATTTATTGATTTAAAAAAGGAAAGGAGAGGGATAGAGAGACAGAAACATTAATGATGAGAGAGAATCATTGATTGGCTGCCTCCTGCATGTCCCTTATTGGGGATTGAGCCCGCAACCAGGGCATGTGCTCCTGGCCAGAATCAAACCCTGGACCCTTCAGTCCGCAGGCCGACCGACGCTCTATCCACTGAACCAAACCGGCTAGGCACTTCTTTTTAAATAAAATGTTTTAAGACAGCTTCAGATTTACAGAAAAATTGGGAAGATTCTACAGTTTCCCTATACCCTACAATCTGGTTTTTCCTATTAACATCTTTCATTAGTATGGCACTTTTGTTATAATTAATGAAGTAATATTGATGCTTTATTAACTAAAGTCCAAACTTTATTCAAATTTTCTAAATTTTTACCTAATATCTTTTTTTGTTGTTGTTGTTGTTGTTGTTACAGCATCCCACTCAAGATACCATGTCACATTTAGCGGTCCTATCTTCTTGGGCTTTTCTTGAATGTGGCATTTTTCAGATTTTTTTTTTCCTATTGACCTTGACACTTTTGAGTAGTATGTCCCTCAATTGAGATTTGTCTGATATTTTTCTCATGATTGAACTGAGGTCAAAAGGAGGGAGACCATAGAGGTAAACGGCTCTTTTTATCACATCAAATTAACGTGACTTAATCTTTGATGTTGACCTGATCTACCTGGCTGACATTGTGTTTGTCAGCTTCCTCCTTTGTACTTTCTCCCCCACGTTCCATACTGTACTCTTTGGAAGGAAGTCACTATGCAGCTCACACTTAAGGAGTGGAGAGTTGTGCACCACCTCTTTGAATGTGAATATGTCCAAAAAAAATTTGGAATTCTGCACAGGAGATTTGACTCTTCTCCCTCATTTATTTATGTAACAATTTACTTGTATCAGTATGGACTCACATTTACTTTATACTTGGGGGGTTATAATCCAGTACAATTTTATTTTGTATGCTCAAATTGTTCCAGCTTTGGCCATTCGATGCTCTTTTGGGTTGAGGCTCAAGTCCTTTTGACATACTCCCGACATTTTTTTTTTTAGCATATATTTATTTGCTGGCACTACAAGATGCTTCAGGCTCATCTTATATATGTTTGGCCCACTCTTATAATCATCCACTTCTTTCAGGAGCCCTGATTCCTTTTAATGGATAATTGTATTAGAAACCAAGATCTAGGATTAGGTGTGCTTATGGCTACCAGGGTATTGTTGCTTGTAGGCCATCTCAGCTGACAGAACAAGAAAATATATGTATGTACACTAACTCATGTATATATACACATATCTATAAATATTTCTCTATGTAATCTTCCATGTCTTTATTAAGCTAAACGTGAGTTCATACTGATGTTGCCAACACCAGTCCATCACCAAATGTATCATTCTAGCCTTTTCCCCTTTGCTTATTTGTAACCTCCCACTCAAACAGTAAGAAACCTGTCTCCCACACTCTGACATCTATTTGCTTAATTGTGCAATTCTAGTATAAATATACTAGAGGCCCGATGCACAAAATTTGTGCAAGAGTAGGCCTTCCTTCTCCTGGCTGCTGGCACCAGCTTCCCTCTGGTCCTCAGGACCCGGGCTTCCCTCCCAGCCCCAGCTTCGTCTGGAAGGTCGTCCAGAAGGATGTCTGGTCTAATTAGCATACGCTTTTATTATTATAGATAGCAGTATCTGAATTGTTAATCTGTACACTGTGGATAACAACTAGAACACAGTGCTTATGTGTATGAGAGTAACATTTTTTCAAACTTCAACAGCTTTTTTGAAAGAACGTGATCTGCAAAATTTAGGAATTAGGAATTTCTATGATCATGGTTCCAAGAATTTGAAAATCTATTCTGTCCCCCCACCCCCCGCAAAGTTTCCTCAATAACCAAACCATTGGGAATTGAGCCAACCTTGAATAAGCCTAGGGAAATCATTAATTCCCCCTAATAGTGTGCTAATGTCTACATAGAAAGATGGACACAGAAGAAAGTGGGTGTGCCCAATTTAAAGTAAAACATAACTATCCTTTTTCACTGGCAAATATGGCTCTCTGACATTAAGGGTGCTACCCTAAGTTACCTCTCCCGTATTTTCTCATCTCTCACTTGGTTGACCTTAGGCAAGTCACATCACCTCTCTGTGCCTCAGTTAACCCATCTGTAAAATGGGGACCTAAATATCTACCTCACAGGAATGTTGTGAGGATTCTTATTAATGGATGTTGGCAACAATGATGGGAGATGTCTAAATGAATAAAAAGTATTGTGATCATCACTATGATGACAACAATAATATCCTTTATTGACCCTAGAAAACGGGGAGGATTAGGCTTTCTGGGTGATACAGAGCTAGATTTGAGTCAGTGACAAGGATAATTGAAGAGCAGTCACTGGAAGCAATATTATTTCCTAGTCTACTTACACTTTTCCTACATTCTCCTTGTTACTAACTATAGAATTCTGAATTGTTTCCAGATTCAAAGCATATCAGGGCCTAAAGGGATAGGTAGACAAAATCCATTGCTACAAACACTGTATTCCCCTTTCTTCACTCTGCCTGGACCACATTACATGTCACCCTGTCAGAAGCACAAAGGCAATTTCCCAGAGCCCTTCAGACACTGCGCAGTTCAACTTCACCAGTTACATTTCTCTCTCCCCACTTACTGTACCCTGAACAGTATAGGTAGGAGGGAAGTGAGGTGGGATGTTTGAGGTGGGAGCGGGGTGGAAGAGGATGCAATTTATACCAGTGACAGGATATTTCTTTGATTCTCACTCTGGTTTCACCTTCCATATCCTTTTCTGATGGTGGATTGAGGGCTGAGAGAGAGAGATTATTTTGTTCACTGTTAAACTCTCTCTCCCTTCCAGTAGAAGTTTCCCAGGGTCAGTAGTTGTGTTGGACATTACTTTTTAAGTATGTTGTATGCAGTGCTGTTTTTGTTGTGTTTCTGAATGAAAAGAGGAAGAGAATCCCTAGTATTGTCCATCCCTGGTTTTTGGCAGGCGGTCACAGCAGCAGAGCAGTCCCAGAAACTTCTTTGTGTATGTATGTTGGGGAAGGGAGCCCGAAGTGAAGGGACTGACTGAATTTTTTTTGTCATTGTTAGTTTGTTTAAAGAAATTACAGAACAGTATATAAGCTTTAGTCTCTATAAACTCTTATGTTTGTGCCTCGTAATTTCAGTGCTTTAGAGCAGCACCCCATTTTCCTCTATGTTATACTAGTTCTTGCTCCAGAGATATGGCTTTGAGGCTAGGATCATGAACAATCTCTTATAATACGAGCCTGTTGTGCACCTGGAAATACTCAAGGATTTCCTCAGCTAGCATGGCCACTTTAGAGGTTACTCTGTTCTAACCTAAAGAGACTCTCTCTCTCTGTGGCATCCGGGCAGAGTGTGTGCTTGGGTACTAAGCAATCTTGTTATGTTTGATTATTGTACTTTTTTATTAATAAAATATTTTAAACTTCACAGACCATGGATATTATTGTGACTTGGTCTCTATTTGATATTTCCTCCATATGGCATGACATAAATAGATAGGTCCCCTGGCCTTAGCTGTGTAAACTGTAGTGATGAAACTATTGTATATTAACAGGGGGCAAGAAAGGAAGCTGGTCTGTCTTAAGCACAATAATTTCTCTGTTTAAGCACAGGAGGCCTTCCCCATTCTTGGCCATCTAGTCAAAAATGTCCCAGAATGGAGTCTCATAAAGACTATGCTTTTTTAAAAAAAATACTTTTTATTTATTTCAGAAAGGAAAGGAGACAAAGAGATAGAAAATCAACGATAAGAGAGAATCATTGATTGGCTGCCTTCTGCACACCCCCTACTGGGGATCAAGCCTGCAACCCGGGCCTGTACCCTGACGGGGAATTGAACTGTGATCTCCTGGTTCATGGGTCAATGCTCAACCACTGAACCATGCCAGCTAAGCCTGAATGCTTTTTAAAAATATTTCCTACAAAGACTCTTGTGGATACTGATTCAGTTGGCTGGCTTCCCCTGTCCATTCCTATTCTCCCCATCATTTATTTTTTTTTTTTTTTTGTTTTCTAAGAAGGACTGCAGAAGAGGAGAGGATAGGGACAGCTTTAAACTCCAAAGCTACTTCAGTATAAATACCAGCCTTTGGTGGGGATGTGGGGGGCTGGCTTGTTCAAAGACTCTGCTTTGGGAAGCTTTGTCTTTCAGCGACACTAGGGAGAAAGTAGAAAGGGTGAAATCCTGTGAGAAAGACTGAGAACAAGATTTAGAAAAACAGATCGAAGAGTGACTGCCAGAAAGGGATTTTTTATTACAAATGATACAAAACAAGAATTCTCAGGGCTTATAGGTTTTCCGGTAATATTTCTTTATTCTAAGAGTCATTGTCATCCCTTTGGGTTAAAAGCATAATCAACTGGATGCTACAAATATTGACTGAAAAGCTACCAATAATCCAGACTCTGCTGGTTGCTATGGAAATGAATAAAATACAGCTACTCTCAAGCAATTCACTTCCTAATGAGGGATACCAGAAAGAAAACAACACAGTGGTGTCTTAAATATCATAATAGATATGTGTTCTGTATTTCTGCAAATTAAAAATATGTGAATAAAATAAGATACCATAAGAAGGTAAAACATAGCCACACATATAACACAAGTGGGTTAAATCTGAAAATAGAGAAACATCAATTGAGCTATCAGCTGTTAAGTGTGTATACATTTTGGGGACACCCTATATATAAAGAAATCACAAATAATCCTATCTAATAAAAGAGAAATATGCAAATTAACCACCCCTCTGCTACACTCAACAAGCCGTGCCAAACAGCCAATCAGGAGCTAGTATGCAAATTAACCTTAACCAAGATGGCTGTGGCCATGGAAGGAGCAGGAGGGAGGCTTGGGTTTCCCCAGCAATGGAGGAAGCCAAGCTTTCTACACACCCTGGCCGGCCCAAGCCTCCACTCAACGCTACAAAGTTTCAATTGTAGAGGATCAATAAAGCCTAGATACCAGGACCTCTGCTTGGGTCACTGGGGGGTGTGGCCGGCCTGCAAACCACCACAGGCCCCTCGCCCAGGCCGCCCCATGCCCCAAGGGAACACCCATCCTGATCCAGGACACCCTTCAGGGCAAACCAGCTGACCCCCACCCGTGCAGCAGGCCTCTTTCCTGTGTAATAAAAGAGTCATATGCAGATTGACCATCACTCCAACGCACAAGATGGCTTCTCCTATGTGGTCAAAGATCCTGCCCCCAAGTGGACACAAGATGGCCACCACAAGATGGCCAGCAGGGGAGGGCAGTTGGGAGGGACCAGTCCTGTAAGGAAGGGCAGTTAGGGGTGATCAAACCTACAGGGGAGGGAAGTTAGGGGTGACCAGGCCAGCAGAGGAGGGAAGTTGAGGGTGTCTGGGTCTGCAAGGAAGGGCAGTTGGGGGGGACCCAGGCCTTAAGGGGAGGGCAGTTAGGGGTGACCAGGCCTGCAGAGGAAGGCAGTTAAGGGCAAACAGGCTGGTAGGGAAGTGGTTGGGTGATCCAGCTGGCAGGCAAAAGCAGTTAGGGCAATCAGGAAGGCAGGCAGGCAAGCAGTTGGTAGCCAGCAGTCCTGTATTGTGAGAGGGATGTCCAACTGCCCATTGGAATTGGGCCTAAACAGGCAGTCGGACATCCCTTGGGGGGTCCCGGATTGGAGAGGGTGCAGGCTGGGTTGAGGGACAGCGCCAGGCCTCTAGTAAAACTATAAAATGAATAAAAATTGACAAATAATTCACATATAGATTGTATATAGTCAATAAATATAAAAATATGTTCAATCTCACTACTAAATCATGGAAATAAAATTTGAATGAGAACTATTTTTTACTCATTTAAATATCAAATATTTTAAGTTTTATAAGACTAAGTGTTGACAGAATATATGAAAATAGGCAAATGTAATTCACTACTGGTTGGAGATATAAAGTGTTAGTCATGTTGGAAGGAATTTTTCCTGTATTTATTATGACCAAAAAGAACATATATCCTATATCTTAGAAATTCTACTTTTTGGTGTCTATAGTACAGGGATGCTCATTTATGTAGAGGTTATTGCATATACAATGAAGATGTTCATTCCAGCATTGATTATAATAATGACCAATTATAGACAACCTAAATGTCTATCAATAGGGGAATGACAGTAAATTATGGTATAAGCTTTTCTGTGGAATACAATGTGGCAGTTAATAGGAATGAAGTAGATCCATATTAGCCTACAGGGAATGATCTTGAAATATTATGTTGGAAGAATCCACACTAACTAGATTACTGTACTTTTTGTGAGAAATGAAGGATCTGAGTTTGAGGATTTAAAATAAGTCTGAGATACAGGAGGGAAACAACTTGTAGGGCTGGCAGAAAATATGGTCAAGGGAATACTGAATACAAAAACACATCTCCTCTGAATCATTTTATTTAAAAAAAACCACAGGATTACTTGGGAGAGTTAATACATAAATTCATATTTGTCACCCACAAGTGCATTATTCTGATTCATTTGTCGGATTAGGTACAATCACGGGGCAGAGAATGAATGGGGATAGGTGAGAATGGGATCAGGTACATTTTTCTGGTTAATCTTTATCCAAAGATATATTTTCCATTGATTTCCAGAAAGAGTGGAAGGGAGGGAGGAAGTGTGTGTGGGGGAGCGGGGAGAGAAACATCCACATGAGAGAGGCACATCGCTAGACTCCCACACACGCTCCTATTGGGGTTGAGGGACCTACAACAGAGGTAAGTGCCCTTGACTGGAAATCGAACATGTAACCTACACTCTAATCATTGAGCCAAACTGGCTAAGATGGGACTAGGTATACTTTCAAAAGAATTCAAGAAAGTTAGCAAGGGGAAGGTGCATATGCTGGGGACATCAAAGCAAAGAATGATTGCATCTGGGCCAAAAAATCATAAGAAGCCAGAACAGCTGGGCGTGAATGGCCTAGAATACAGGCTTTTCACCCTTTTAATGAGGGGAGGGGTGTAAGGAAAACTGACCTGATAGCTTGGCTCCTTGTGCTGAATGTGTTAATTCCATTAGTAGCCTAGATATTTTCCTTAAGCATTTCTCCAAATAACATTTTTTTTCTACCAGGTTTATTGATTTATAATCTTGCCTAATAGTAGAGAAACATGTGAATTGACTGTACCTCCACTATACCCACAGCCAATCAGAGTGAGTATGCAAATTAACCAACAAAGATGGCGGTTATTTTGCATACCTACCTGGGTCCCAGGAACCTTCTCAACACTCAGGTGACTCCCAGCTGGCCATTGGAGGGGTAGCGGGGGGCGGGGGGTCCGTCTTCCCAAGCCTAAAAGCCTGGGGCAAAGGCTTTAGGATTGGGCAGGGGCCGAGTTTGAGATCGGAGGGAAGGGGAAAAAAATCAATGGAAACATATCCTCAGGTGAGGATAAAAAGAAAAAGAAAGAAAGAAAGAAATGTCACATCCTATGAAAGATACATCTTGAAAATGCCTAAAGAAAGTTGTCGTTTTTTCATGGTGAAGGGACTGGAGTCCATGTTGATGAAAATACCTTGGCGGCTGTGGTGGCTGGCAGTGGCTGTAGCAGTGGGGTGATGGGGCTGGGCCTTCCCCTGATCAGTCAGGTTGCCTCCAGCAAAGGGAGGCCAGACTGCAGCTTCGGTCTGCTCCCAATGGGGAGTGGGCCTAAGCTATCAGTAGGACATCCCCTGAGGGCTCCCACTATGTGAGAAGGGGCAGGCTGGGATGAGGGACCCCACCCCAGTGCACGAATTTTGTGCACCAGGACCCTAGTCTTATATAATAAAAGCCTAATATGCTAAGTGTCTGATCATCCGACTGTTTGATCATTTGCTATGACACGCACTGACCACCAGGGGGCAGACACTCCAACTGGTAGGTTAGCTTGCTGCTGGGGTCCTACTGATCAGGGATTGGTGATATGGGCTGGGCACACCCTGGAGCCCTCCCACAGTCCCTCCCCAGCCCCAGTCATGCATCAGTGGGGTTCCTCAGCCTGGCCTGTGCTCTCTTGCAATCCAGGATCCCTCGGAGGATGTCGGAGAGCCGGCTTCAGCCCAATCCCAGCAGGACAGGTTGAGGGACCCCACCAGTGCACAAATCCTCTAGTTGATTAAAAATATTGCGTAAATTTAAGGTGTAAATGTGATGATTTGATACATGTATATTGTGAAATGTTTGCCACAATTTAGTTAACACATCCTTCACCTCACATAATTTCCATTTTGTTGTTGTTCTTATGGTGAGAACATTAAAGCTCTGCTTTCATAGCAACTTTCAAGTATACAATACCCTATTGTTAACTGTAGTCACCACCACACTGTACATTTGATATCCTGAATTTGTTCATCATATCATTGAAAGTTTTTACTCCTTTGACTAATACCTCTCCATTTCTTCCACCACTCAACACTGGCAAATACAATTCTACTCTCTCTTTCTTTGAGTCTGATATTTTCAGATTCCACTTATAAGTGAAATCACACAATATTTGTCTTTCTCTGTCTGACTTATTTCACTTAGCATAATACCCTCTAGGTGCATCCATGTTGTCCCAAATGGTAAGATTTCATTCTGTTTTATGGCCAAGTAATATTTCATTATATTAATGTGCAACATCTTTTTAAAAAAACTATTTTTTTATCGATTACAGAGAGGGAGGGAGGGAGAGAGAGAGAGAGAGAGAGAGAGAGAGAGAGAGAGAGAGAGAAACATCAGTGATGAGAATTATTGATCAGCTGTCTCCTGCATGCCCCCTACTGGGGACTGAGCCCACACCCCATGGCCATGTGTCCTTGTCTGGAATTGAACCCGGGGCCCTTCAATCCTCAGGCCAACGCTCTATCCACTGAGCCAAACCAGCTAGGACACCACATCTTCTTTATCTAATCATCTACTAATGGGCAGTTAGGTTGCTTCCATATCTTGTAAGTAAGGCTGCCATAAACATAGGGGTCATATATCTTTTGAGTTAGTATTTTTGTTTTCAGATAAATGCCCAGAAGTGGAAGTTAGGTTGTATTTTTGTATTTGGAGGAGGTTTTGGTTTTGGGGGGGGCATCTCTATGTGTTCACACGGCAACACCCCAACAGTTATGCAACCTCTCCTGGTGGGGTAGCACTGTGTGTGCTCACTGTAGTGTCTCCCCCGTTCCACACTTTCTCTGGACAGGGCAGCCCTGCATGCTTGTACTGCAGCACTTTGTTGGTTCTGCACTCTCTCCTGGTAGAACAGCTCTATGTGCTTATGCAGAAGCACCCGATATCTTTGCACTTTCTTTGGACAGAGCAGTGCTACATGTGGGCACCGTGGTGCTTTGCTGGTTTCATCTTATCTTTGGGCTGGCGAGCTCTATGTGCGCACGCAGTCCATGGGTGTGTACAGTGGCACCATGCCATTTCCATGTGATTAATCTCTGGGTGGGGAAGCCTCATGTGCATGGGCTATGGCACCTTCCTGCTCCTATTGGCACTAGCTTTGGAGGGGTGAGCCATTGAACCTGGATGGAGCTTTCACCTGAGACCCAGGGATAGGTAAACAATGGTGCTCACCATTCCCTTCTTTCATGGAGAGTTCCCTCAGCTCCCAGAGACCGCGGTGGCTCCCCAACTTTCTTTATGCAGTCTCTCATTTGTTGTGTAGAAGCTATTCAATTGTCGCTCAGTTGTCTCTCAGGAGGAATGATTCCAAATTTAGGTGTATACAGTAGTACCTCGAGATACGAGTTTAATTCGTTCCGTAACCTTGAGGCGTGGGAAACTATGAGACGCTCGAATCGCGGTAAACTGGTGGGTCGTGTGCAGCCGGCCGATCCTCGCGATGACTCCTAGCTCAACTGTTGCTCGTATTTCAAAACAAAAATCGCTCGCTCAACGGCTCGTATCTCAAAAATCTCGTATGTTAAGGGCACTCATCTCTCGTGGTACCACTGTATTTGATGTGTTCTTAGGAGGAGGCAAGTTCAGTATTGTTCTAAGCCACCATCTTAGATTCACCCTTTTGGTAGTTTTATAATTTGTTTTGGAGAAAGTCTTTTGGCATTGAGATAATGGGGTACCTATTAGGTTTGTGAACTTGAATTTCCAAATCTTTCCCGAGGATTAGGAGCTTTCAGCTATTATTTCCTTTTTTATAAAAAATATTTTTTTATTGATTTCAGAGAGGAAGAAAGAGATAGAAATATAAATGATGAGAATCATTGATCTCCTGCACTAGGGGTCAAGCCCGAAACCCAGGCATGTGCCCTGACCAGGAATCTAACTGTGACCTCCTGGTTCATAGGTCGATGCTCAACCACTGAGCCACACCAGCTGTGCTCAGCTATTATTTCTTTACATAAAAATTTTCACCTTATCCCTTTCTTCTTTTTCTGGAGTCCTCATTATTCTAACATTTTTATTTTTGGTTGAAAACCATCGATTATTATATAAAGATTTCTTTTCCTTTGTTCACTCCTAACTGTATTATTTCAAAATTCCTACTCTCTTAGTTACTTATTCTATCTTCCATCTGCTCTCCTCTATTGAAGAAGCTCTCTAATGTATTATTCATCTCATTTATTGAATTTCTGTGTGTTTGATGATTTCTGACTCTTTGGCAAAAAGCTTATTTTGTTCGTGTATTTTTTCTAATATAATTGAACTTTCCTTTTGTGTTTTCTTTGTAGATTATTGAATTCTTTATACATTTATTCCAAAATCTTTATCAGCTAGATAACAGTATTCTACACCTTTAAGCTCAGTGTTTGAAGAATTATTGATATATTTTGGAGGTGACATATTAACGTTTTCTTCATTTTTTAAAATATTTTTTTACACTGCTGTTTTCTCATTGAAGTAGTAGACACCTCCTTAAATATTTATTGGTTGTCTTCAGATGGGGTACAAATGATTAGCGTTGCCATATCTGGTGTTTCCTTAGCTTTCATGTGGGCAGAGATACTCCATTCTTCTTGTTTCCTCATGATAAAATCTTGAAGCTTTTGTATGTATTTCGTGGGGTTTATAATTCACCAGGCTGGCTACAGGCAACTTCTATTTTATTTTCCAGAAGGTGGTGCTAGAGCTTCAGTTTGTTTCCCCCTGGCCCACAGACCCTTGTCCCTAGTTCCAAGAGCACTGTGATCACTGCACCTGCCCTGTCTGCTGCCCTTGGAAGTATGTACAAGGATCTGGTCACATAAAATAAGGGGGTATAGGTTAAGCACTCAGAGAGATGGGGGTGCCTGCTGATCCAGTGGGGAGGTTTTTGACTGGGACACTCCTAGAAGCTTGTGAGCTGCCTTCTTGCTGAAGTCCTGAAGCATCTAGTAGGAATCAAGTTCCGTTAATGCCCTCTGATATTCTTATCTGCTTCCTTCCCTTTCTCATTCCTCTTCCTCCTCCCTTCCCCCGATAATGGAGTTTCCACCTTACTACTCTGGGTACTGCTGGCGAAAAACAGGTTTCTCTAGCTGTGACCCACCAAACTGGGGTAGCTGGGGAGTCATCCACTGCTTTCCACTTCCTCTCGGGTATAACTCATCTCTGGTGGTAGTGATGGCGGCGGACGGAGGTATAGAAGAGTTTCTTGCTCACCCCGAATATCTGAATAAGTCAGTATTCTCCAGTTTTTTCCCCTTACCACAGTGATGGGGTGGCACAGGCTCACTGATTCCCTTGGATCCACATTCCTTACCCGGTCTGGTTGTCTGTTTTCAGATGCACAGGTGAGCTATAAACTGCTCCCACTGAGATACTTTTGTTCATGTCTGGTTGTTTGATTAATTGTTAAGAGCGGGGAATAATGTCTTACATTGATATTATGCTCTGATATTACATTGATATTATGGAGTGTTTTTATTAAAATTTGAGGGTTCTTTGGTTAATGAGATGACATGGGTTTCAAGTGTACAGTTCTATGATGAATGATCTGTATATTGTATTAGGGGTAGAAAAGGGTACATGGGGTTAAATATATGGTAATGGAAGTTTATTTGACTTTGGGTGCTGGGTGGTGGTGATTGGAGTATTTAATCCATTTATATTTAGAGTAAAATGATATGGAAGGGTTTAATGCAAAGTTATTGTTTTCTGGTTTTGTATAGTTCTATTGTTCCTTTCTCCCTTTCTGTGTTCATTTGTGGTTTATTTCTCATTGCAGTATGATTTAATTATTTTCTTTTTATCTTTGGTGTGTCTAGTAGAGAGATTTATTGTGGTTTCCATGAAAATTGCATAAAACACTTTCTGGTTATAACAGTCTATTTTAAACTGATTATAATTTATTTTCACTTGTTTGTAAAAAAAAAACCTTACACTTTTATTTCTCCCCCCACGACGATTTATATATTTTTATATTGTTCACCAATGAAAAATTATTGTAGCTTCAATTACTTTAAATACTACTTTTGAAACTTCTATACTAAAGATAAAAATTATTTATCTCTATATACTGTGGGGAGATGAAATGTAAAACTTTAATATGCATTCATATTTAACTTGTCTGGTAGTTGGTTGATCTCTGTTTTATTAAAGTCAGTCACTGGGTCTTCATTGTGTTCTTCCGTTGCTGTCATTTTTACGTGATTCTTCATAATACTTGCAATCTTATATCGGTGTCTATGTATTTGAGAAAGTGGTTATCTCTTCCAATCTTTGAAGACTGGTTGAATCTGGGAAAGTTCTTCCTCAGTCATCTGGACAGAGATTCTGTGTGGGCGAGTTGTGGAGCCAAGGATGAGCCATGTGAGAGAGTCCATAGGCAGGCCGGTTGGAGGGATCCTTGGTAGGATACCTCATGGGATCTCTGAGTGTTCCTGCTGCCCGATTTTGTAGGCATGTGGGACAGGGGCTAAGTCCGCAGTCAGCCCTGGTGCCAGGGTCTGTGGGCAGGTGGCCTAATCTCAGGATCTCTAGTGCTAGGTCCCTTCATGAGTCTCTTAATGTTATTTTGCAATACATTTCATACTAAATCATCCATTCAATCTATCAGCTAATAATTTTACTACTTACCTGGGTGCATTTTTACTTGCAATATTTTAATTACCCATATTTCCAGCGTATAAGATGTCTGGGCATATAAGACGACCCTCAACTTTCCCAGTTAAAATATAGAGTTTGGGATATGCTCGTCCTATAAGATGACACCGGAAAATACGGTATTTATTACAGCCTATTCTTATTCTATATGTGTGATATCCTTTTTTTATTTTATTTATTTATTTATTATTTTTTAAATATATTTCTTTATTGGTTTCAGAGAAGAAGAGAGAAGGAGAGAGAGATAGAAACATCAATGATGAGAGAGAATCATTGATTGGCTGCCTCCTGTATGCCCCACACTGGGGTTGGAGCCCGCAACCCAGTGGCCCTTTCTCCAGGCCTGTGCCCTTGGCCGGAATCGAACCTGGGACCCTTCAGTCTGCAGGCTGATGCTCTATCCACTGAGCCAAACCGGCCAAGGCCCTTTTTTAAAAAAATATCTGTGTGGATATTATAAAATTATCTTTTTGTTTTCTTCTTTCATCTTTATGTCTTCCATATTGAGTTTGGTACATCTCTTTTAAGCTGTTGTTTTTCCTCAAATATTTTCTGACAATTGCTTTTAGGCTTACCTTTAAATTTGACTTTTTTTTTTTTGTTTGTTTGCTTCTCTGTGGATTCTCTTTCTGGTCATCACCTCTTATCTCCAGTGATTATGGGGGAAGAATGCAAGATCATACCAGAAAAGGTGTATAAGCAGATTTTCTGAAGGTCATGGAGATCCTACAGATCTGTTGTCACCATTCAAAGCATTCAGTTTCCTCTCTAGTCTAGTCATTCACATATATTGCTACAGCTTAATAGCAAAATCCTCTGCTGATTCTTGATGGGGGATGGAGAGGTGACATGTATTGCTACTTCAAACATATACCTCAGCTAATCATACTGACAATTGCTCCCAGAGTTCCTACTGCATTCCACATTTGTCTACTTCAACTAGTCATTCATTCATTCATTCATTCGTTCGTTCATTCATTTACTTATTTACTTACTTACGTACATACTTAAAAATCCCAATCCTTATGGGAATGAAATTGATACTCCGGGATTTCAATTTCAGAGATGTGTTCCTTTAAAAAAAACAAAAACATTTTTATTGATTTCAGAGAGCTAAAGGGAGAAGGAGAGATAGAAACATCATCAGTGATGAAAGAGAATCATTCATCAGCTGCCTCCTGCATGCCCCTCCTGGGGATCAAGCCCCCAACCTGGGGTTGTGTCCTGACTGGGATTCAAACACTGACCTCTTGGTTTATGGGTCGGTGCTCAACCACTGAGCCACAGCAGCTGGGCTACTTTAACTGTATATTGCTTCTGAGCCACCAGTATCTTTTATGAGTATATTCATGAGTACAGTTTCCTTTGTCCATCAATCTTACTTGTGTTCATCACTCAGAGAGTCCTCTAATTCTTGGTACAGCAGAAGTGCCCTTTTGTTTTCCCGAATTGTTATGGAGTCTTTTTCTACCATTTCTAGGAATTGAGAGCAGGGAAAGGAGGCAGGTGCATGTATTCAGCTTACCATTTTTAGCCAGTCAAAGACAATGACTACTACTATTCATTATCCTCCGTGTCCTTCATTTTCTTCTCCTTCATTATTATTATGATCGTCAACATACTCACTATTATCATTATTACTTTAAAAGGACTACATCTTCTGAGCAAAATAGACCTTGGAATTTACTTTAGCTGTTTCAAGTAATTTGTGTACAGAAACTATATTGAAGATACCAAATAGAAGTAGACAATGAAACTGAAATAACAGTGTAACTATGAGATATATATCCTGAAATACATGTTAAGGGTAAAATATCCAAAAAGACTTTTTGGCTTTATTATCTTTAACACATCACATTATGTTTAACAATAAGAGTCCATCTTGCTAAATTTGTTATGAGGTGATATCTCAATACATTCATCAGCTTTATCCATTCAGACTTGTTTCAGAACTTAAAAAATGTATGTAGCTTCACTGATGCTTTCTACTCTTCAATTTTATGTTTTCTTTACAGATTTATTATTTAAAATAATATATATTTATTGCTAAAATATTAAAATAATGTATAAAATACAAGAAAGTAAAAGTAAAATCCATCCCAAATTCCATCAATGATAACCACTGCTATCTAAGAAAACATTCTTCATTTCCCTCTCTTTCAGCAAGAAATAGACTATGCAATTTTGAAAATAGGATCATTCTCTTCCTGATATTTTGAAGCCAATTTTTACATAACAACATAGTCTGATGTTTTCCAAGTCAACAAGTATCATTATCATCATTATTATTGACATTATTAAATGCGCACTGTTCTGTTATATGGATTAAACTACAGCTACATTAACTGACCCTTAATGATAGATGATTATATTGTTTAAATTGGGATTACAGTGGTACCTCGAGATACGAGTGCTCTAACATACGAGATTTTTGAGATATGAGCCATCGAGCGAGCGATTTTTGCTTTGAAATACGAACAACATTTGAGGTAGGAGTAATCGCGTGGATCGGCCGGCTGCACACGACCCACCAGTTTACCGCGACTCGAGCGTCTCATAGTTTCCCATGCCTCAAGGTTACAGAACAAATTAAACTCGTATCTCGAGGTACCACTGTATTGTATATTGTTAAAGTAGGTTTTGCATTAAAATGTTTTTCCATACATTTTCTTTTTATTTGTGTCATCTACTTATAGTGACTCTCTGGAAGTGGGATTGTTTGAGCAACAATACATTTATTTTATATTTTGATATATATTGCCCAATGGCCCTCCAGAAGACACTAATTTATAGTCTTACCAGAAGTTTATGAGCATTCCTGTTTCTCACTGTTAGCATCAGTTAACTAAGTTGTGACTTTCCTGTTCTTGTTATTATGTGTGATTTTTTATTGTATGATAGATACTTTGGCTATTATATTGAGACTAGAAGCCTGGTGCACCAAATTTGTGCACAGGGGTCGCCTCAGCCCAGCCTGCACCCTCTCCAATCTGCAACCCCTTGGGGGATGTCCATCTGCTGGTTTAGGCCTAATCAGACCTGAACCAGCAGTCAGACATCCCTCTCACAATCCTGGACCACTGGCTTCTAATCACTCACCTGCCTGCCTTCCTGGTCACCCCTTGCTGCCCCCCTGCTGGCCTGGTCACCCCAATTGCCCCTTAGGTTGCTTCTAACTGCCCCTTCTACCAGCCTGGTCAGCCCATGCAGCCTGCTTGTTCAATCATTTGGTCGTCCCTCACTAACCCTCTTGCTGGCCTGGTCATAGGCAGCCATCTTGTGAGGGTGTGAGGGTCAATTTGCATATTACCTCTTTATTATATAATATAATCTTAATTTTAATAATGTTTAAAAAAATTTTTTAATAGACAGTCGCCCTCTTTAGAGATAGCATGTAAGTCCTGGCCTAATTTTGTGTGGTTTGGTCCCAATAACAGTCCAATTTTAAGAGCCTGTGCAGTACTATTTGGTCTGATTCATTTAATCTCATCCAACCAAAGCTCTCCCTGGTTTTTGCTGGTGCTATTTGAGGGGGTAGAAGTAGTTTCCCCAGGCTGGGCCAGTTGTTTCTCTAGGTAGGGGAAATGTGTCCTAGGACTGGGACAGAATTTGATGAGTAGGAGGACAAAGAGGACTTCCTGAACCTAGAACTTGTCCCTTCTTCCTAGGGGGTCCAGAGACCATTTCCAGGGCTTAGTGGTTATACAGCATGATTTCATTTGCACTCACCCCCTAGCAATGTGATTATCACTAAATATGGAAAGGTTGTTGCTCATATTTTATACTAATTTTAATAAAAATTTTTTGAGCTCAGCTGGTCTGACTCAGTAATTGAGCATTGACCTATGAACCAGGAGGTGAGAGTTTGATTTCCGGTCAGGGCACATGCCCAGGTTGTGGGCTCAATCCCCAGTGTGGGGCGTGCAGGAGGCAGCCAATCAGTGATTCTTTCTCATAAGATGTTTCTATCTTTTTCTCCCTTCCTCTCTGAAATCAATAAAAATATATTAAAAAAATTTTGAGTATCAGTAAATAACTCCTTTTCTATTAAATGTGTAATAAGAATTCTTCCCTGTTCATTTTTCAACCTTATTTTTGGTATCGTTTTCTTAAGTTTGTTTTTCCTAATGATTATGAAGCTGCACTAAGTTGAGTTCACCATGTTGTAATTCATACCATAGGGTTTCTGCGTCTGGAGGACAGATAGTTTTATTGGCATCAGTATGCAGAACATTAGCAGAGTAACTCATTCCATGTTAGACATGAAACCCTTTAAAAATATGTTTTTATTGATTTCAGAGAGAGGAAGAGAGAGGGAGAGAGGGATAGAAACATCAACGATGAGAGAGAATCATTGACTGGCTGCCTCCTGGATGCCCCCACTGGAGATCAATCCTGCAACAAAGGCATGTGCCCTAACCGAGAATCAAACACTGACCTCCTGATTAATGGATGGATGCTCAACCACTGAGCAACACTGGCTGGGCCCCTTTAGACCATCTTGAATTTTGTTTTGTTTTATTTAGTCAAATCTTCTCAGAATCTACTATAACAGTGGTTCTTAATTAGGGCGTACTTGAACTTCAAAGCGTTTTTCAAGCCCCTGAAATTGCCTGCAAATTTTTTGTATTTTTATATATAAGGGTATGTACATTTTATAGAAAGATGTTCTACAGCTTTCTTCAGATTAATTGGGGTCCATGGTCCCCAAAAGATTAACATTTAACTGCACAAAATAGTTATCTTTCTGGCCATTGCAACTGCTGAAGCAGCCTTGTAAGGGAAAAAGAAGAAAGAACCTGAACTTTGCCAGTGTAACGACATCTCTTCCACCCTCTAAGTTTCTGTTTGTTCATTTGTCAATATCATAGATGAAGTCATATAGCAGGTTGTTTTCAGCATAATTCTGATTAGAGTCACTGGTTAAACAATAAGGCTGGCAAAAGGGAAAGATTCTACTGATTACAATATTCCAAAATAAGAGGGAAAGGATGTTATATATTCCATTATATGCTTTAGTTTACAGTTAGTTTCTTAGTCTTTTTATTGGTTCTTACAGTGATAAATGGGATCAAGAATGCACCTCCCCTTGATTAATTGCTCTTTCGTATCATGAAAGATAAAGCTGCAATTTATGGATTGCTTAGTATTTGTCAGGTATTGTGCTGAGTGCTTTACATCTACTGTCTCTCAACTTCATGACACATGCTAGGTAGGTATTATCTGAATATTACTGATGTAAGGTTCCAAAGCTAATGAGTAGCTGAACAAGTATTTAAACTAGCTTTATTCTAGTTCAAAAGCCATTATTCTTTTAACTATATGTAAATTTAGATAGTTATATTTTACCAGAGACCTGGTGCATGAAATTCATGCAAGGATAGGCCTTCGAAGCCCCAGCTGCCAGTGGCCTCCTGGCCCTGCCCCCCGCTCACTGGTTTTTCCCATAGGTCATTCTGGAAGGTCGTTCCACAGTCTGGTCTAATTAGCATATTAGCTCTTATTATATAGGATTACCTGTTAAGTCAGGTGCCCCTCATTTATCTCCATGAAAAGAAAATGAAACCCAAATGCAGGATCAGATTAATTCCTTTATAAGTTCTAAGTGATGAACATATTTGCTGCCTACTTATCCAACTCTCATCCAATAATACTGTATACTTCAATTATTGTAATCCATAGTAAAATAAAGAACTTCAACTAATAGCTCCTATACTGGGTCTGTTCTCCACCAAACCCTGCATCATGTTCATTAATTACACTGGGGGGAGGGGTGGGGATAAAATATTTTTACAACAACGAAAAACTGAATTACCTAAGAATTGCTTGTTTCTTGCCACTTTGCTGCCGATCAATACAATGTTTGTGAAGAGGAATTAAAAAATAATTTGGGAAAAATTTTCAATGTTAAAGGAGGCACAAGCTTAGGAGTAATGATACTTGCCTTTAAATATGACGAAGATGAGTGAGAAGACTCAGGATTTCTGTTTATGGAGGTGGAGCGAATTATTGCTGAGATCAGATTAACGGGAAGTGGGAGAAAAAATAATATCTGGATATAAGTTATCACACCCATCATTAAAAGTAAGAACTGAGTTGTAGCTCTACATACTTGTTGGGGTGTCTATAAAAATATTGTCAAAAATTGGCATACCTCAAGGAGTGTTATTTCATTCTAGTAGTTATCTTTTAGCTCGAATCTTCACTTCCGTGCCCAATGCTTTTAATGCTAGAATAATCTTTCTGAAATCTGCCCCTAATAATAAAACTTTCCTCCTTGAAAGTTTTCAGTTTTCCCAGTTTCTTAACTTAGCATTCACAACGTTCCATTATAACCCCACCTATACAACTTTACTTCTTTCTCTTCTACATACATACTCCACTGCACCATATATGTTGTGTTCTTCCCAGAAGACAGCACATTTGTTTCTGTGCCCTACATCTGTTTATGTTGCTACTTCTACCTAGAAATTGCCTTCTTATTCCTTGGCTTTTCTAAAGACATCACCTTTATCCTTGAAGACCTATCCTAATTCCTGCATTCTCTCTGAAGCCTTTTCTAAGTCCTCCAATCCATATGGATATGCATCCTTCTCCGGAAACTTGTACTAAGTTTCTCTTAAGAGTCTTGTTTTCTGTTTGTTAGTTCTATTTCTCCAGCTGGACAGTTAATTCCTTGGGAACAGAACGTATGACTTCGATTTTGTTTGTTTTCATTTTCTCCTGCTGCACTGTGAGGAGGTAGTTCCCTATATGTGGAGTGACTAACTCAGACTTATGTGTCAAAGGATTAGGAGTGGCTGGGTGAAGGAAAGGAAGAAGTCAAAGATGACATCAAGGTTTGTATATTAGAGTAAATGAAACAATAGTGTGACCATCTGCCAGAGAACATACAGTCGATACATAGTGAGGTAATCAGAGGTTACTTCCAAGTAGAAGATTTTTTTTGGGAATAGGAAGCCAGCTGAAGGCAGGCAGATTCACTTAATCTTCTCTTTCTACCTCAATTTTCTCCTTCTTTGACCTCCTTACTTCCACTCCATCTGTCTCATACCTAATAGACTAAATTTAAACCAGTATTTAGACCCCAACAAGAGCAAAATGTTAAAGTAAAATAATTTGTTTGTTTCCACTCCAGTAAAAAAAAAAAGTCATATTGTTCATTTACTGATATTATTGTTAGCACTAACTTCTCTTTTTTTAAAACATATTTCTTTTATTGATTTCAGAGAGAAAGGGAGGAGAGAGAGATAAAAATATCAATGATGAGAGCATCATTGATTGGCTGCCTCTTGCACGCCCCGCACTGGGGATTGAGCCCACAACCCAGGCATGTGCCCTGGCCGGAATCGAACCTGGGACCCTTCAGTCCACAGGCTGATGCTCTATTCACTGAGCCAACCCGGCTAGGGCAGCACTAAGTTTTCAATTGTGTTCAGCAAAATCCTCCAAAGAACATCACATTCATGGTGTGAATACTTCCAGGTAGATTTAATACAAATTGGCCTGAGACACCTTTTCCAGCCTATAACCCAGAACTATTTTCTTCTGGTCACGTGTATGCAGGTGAGAAATCATATAAATGCACATGGGATGGGCGTGACTGGCATTTTTCTCATTCGGATGAATGCAGCAGGCACTACCAAAAGCACACGAGAGCTAAGCCCTCTGGCTGTCCAACTTGTGGCTGCTGCTTTTCCCACTCTGTGATGTACCATCTGGTATTACACATGAAAAGACACCCCAATTAGGTGGTCCACCTTCTTCTTACCTCACACCCTCAACTCTCATGATATTCTGTGATAAATGGACCCAACCCAAAACTGACCCAAGTTCCCATACACTTGAGCCACCACTTCTGGTCAGGCTGGATGAGTACACGTAAATTCATTGACCGGTGCTTTTTACTAATGCTATGTTCCTCTTTGTCCTGCTGTGTATGTAGTTGTCAAAAAGACAATCAAGACTACTGACTGGTGAAGAGTTTATTTACTCAGAGTCAAATCTTTTTTTAAAAATATATTTTATTGATTTTTTACAGAGAGGAAGAGAGAGGGATAGAGAGCTAGAAACATGGATGAGAGAGAAACATCGATCAGCCACCTCATGCATGCCCCCTACTGGGTACATGCCCTTGACCAGAATCAAACCTGGGACCTTTCAGTCTGCAGACTGACGCTCTATTCCACTGAGCCAAACCAGTCTCAGCAAATCTTCTTAACTTTAAAGCTTTAAAATTACAGGGAACCAATATTTTATTTCTTCTGTGTAGATCAATCACTTCACTTTAAGCTACTGTTGATCATATTTTCCATTGCCAACAGTAATAATTGTCCTCAAGGTAAGGTTGCCATATTTAGCAAATAAAAATATAGGCCACATAGTTGAATTTAAATTTCAGATAAATAATGAATAATATTTAGCGTAAGTGTGGAGAAATTTAGAGATGTCTTCATGTGGACAAGTCTTGACCCTTTAACCAGCGTCTAAGCTTTCACTATAAGGACACAGATTTTCCCAAGAAGCAACTATCATTATAGGAAATTCAGAGATGGACTACAGGTCCATTCATAGGCAGCTAGTTTCTCTCTTGAAATGTTCCTCTGCTTATACCTGATTTCTAAATTGTTTCATTATAATTTCTCTAGGGTAGTCATTTGGCAAGGAATCAGGATGGGAAGAATGATACCTTTTCATAATCATCTAATGAAATACACATGGGCAAAATTGGCCCTTGGTTAAGCCTTTGATGCTCCTAAGCTGAGAACGTGCAAACCATTGCATTCTTCCAGTGTGATGTACAGGCTTAGTAGCTAGATACATTCCTTTTGGAATTTGGTGAGGCAGCGGGAGGATAGGAAGGAAATAGGGATGAAAGTGTTCCTAGATTGTACAGCCTGGAACAAATCCATGTAATTTCCAAATGTGGCAAACAGGCCTTGTTGGGACAATTCTAAATCTTTGTAAGTCTTTGACATGTTTCAAGGCAGGGGGACAATTAAAAAAAAAAAGGGAGGGAATTTAAATAGCTTAGAAATCAGAGATTCTTCAAGACTTAGAATATCTCCCTCCTCTTCTCTCTCTCCCGGAAAAACAGCCCTAAGACTAGAGTGACAAAACCTGATTGTACAATCACACTTGCCCCTTCCTTCCTATAGCTGCAGCTGTTGTGAGCACCATCACATTCTGGCTGCCAAATGAGTAAATGTAACACCTGCCTAACAGTCTGATTCAGAAGAATTGGCTCTCATCTGAGCTTTAGTTTGTGTCTTCCCAACTATGGAGTCTTCAACCTCATTGTCTCTATTCCTGTCAAAGCTGAAAGTGAATTGAAACATATGGAAACCATCTGAGGAAATGATATGACAGTTAAACCTCATGAATTTGGACCATCTGATTAACAATTTGTGTAATCCAGAATGAGGCCTGGATGAATTTAACTACTATACTGTATATCATAAAAGGTTTGCTAAGCACCCATGTAAAAATGCAACGGATGTACTGGGTGTAAATGCTTATCTGTCGGTGCTAATGTCTTTTTAGGCCAACTCTTTGTTATTCAGTTTGGTTATTGTATTTCCTTGAAAAATTCACCCTTACATCTCTTTAAATATTAGATTGGTTCCAAGTTCAAACTGCTTTTTCTCCCTCTGATAAAACTCAGAAGATTTGACTGTTTCAAATAACCAAAAGAGTCTGCTTAGGTTTGTTTGTGAGGAAAACCGGCTTTAAAGCTGCTTCAGCATTTTTCTGACACCCCTACAACAATTCTCATGAGTATATTCCAGTAAGACCCCATCCTTTTCATACAAACTAAGAATGTAACTCTGATGGAGTATTGACAAAGGTAAAGTCATTTTGAAATCTATTTCCAAAACTCCAGTACTTCTGTACATCGTAATTAGCTTTAGTCCTTGGTAGCCAGGCACCCATGCCTTGAAAAGAGCTTTAGAAAGGGATGTCAGAAAGCATGCTCAGCAGGGTCTCAGCTCCTAGCAGGAAGTAGGTTGCCAACTTGGTTAATAACTGCAATTTAACCCTTGAGTCCTCCTCCCGATTTGAACAATAAAGATGATTCCAGAGAAAGTGTCCTCGGGCCCAAGAAAAGAGCCTTGAATTTTCTAAGTTAAATGAAAAAAACAAAATCAGAGTCGTTAAAGCCATAGACCAGCATTGGCCCTTCTGGTCCAATAACAGCACCATGTGCAGCATTTAATAATCCCTTTGTTCTGACAAATCAAAACTGTTCCTAAGTTTTTGTTCCACACTTTTCCTGGATTGCTTTTCTGGATGATGGCCGTTCTGTCTTTGAGTTGTATTTTTAAAGTTGTTGTGAGAGGCAGCAGGTTAGGTGTTCATCTATGCCGCCATCTTTTTTTTTTTAATTTTTATTCCTGGACTGCTTTTCTTTCATATTGCTGTATATGTGAGTGGAGCATATTTCTTGTCTTTTCCTTTAGTGATGCCCCTAACCTAAAAATGCCTAACAGTATGGCCCAGTGTTGAAGGTGGGGGAGATCCAGAACTGCTTAAACTTGTTTAACTTTTCATTGAGAAGTAGTGGATAGCAGGGTATGTTGACAATTAAAATCATTATCCTTCTTTTTATGCCTTACATACAGAAAAGAGAGTAAAGGTTAATTGAAGTGTGTGAGAAACAAGATACTAAAAAGATGAAAATATTTAAGTATTATCCATAAAGCTTTTGTATTTGCTTGCTATACTAAGATGCAGACCATTTAAAATACTGAGATACAAAATTTTTAAAAATATGTTTTTATTGATTTCAGAGAGGAAGGGAGAGGGAGAGATAGAACCATCAATGATGAGAGAGAATCATTGATTGGCTGCCTCCTGCACAATGGCCATTAGGGATTGAGCCTGCAACCCAAGCATGTGCCCTGATGGGGAATTGAACTATAAACTCCTGGTTCATAGCTCAGTGCTCAACTACTGAGCCACACTGATTGGACCTAAGATACACATTTTTAAAAGAGCATCTAAGTAATGGGACAAATAATTGTATGTGTTGTGATGCTTTCTTGGAGGAACATTGGGGAATCCCTTGAGATTTATCAGAGGAAAAAGTTATCCATTTGGAAGAAAAACAACTCAAAAAATATTGAAAGAATTAATTCTAGGAATTATCATTTTGAGATACTATAATATTATCTATTATTTCCTGAACTCCAACTATGTGTCAAATAATTTACATCTACTACCTCACATCTCAAAAGGAAGGTGTGGACTCTTATTAATGCCATTTTATGGATGAAGACACTGTGGATTATAGAGATCAAGTAATTTTTCCAAAGACACATTGAAAGAGCAAGTTGATTTTTTCTTTTTCCAATCAGGCTAGTTTTCCTAGAAAATGCAAGTGTTCACAATCAATTCTCACATCTGTGGGAAGTGGTATGCACAGTTTCCACTGTGACTTTAGGAAGTTCTCAAAATTTCTATTTTTAAAGATCTTCAACTACCTATTAAAATGAACCATTTTTTCCCCTTAAAAGTAGTAATGTTCAAACTTTTTAAAAAAATATTGAGAATTCATTGATCAAATATTTATTGAGACCCCATTGTAACACTAAGAAATCAATGATGGGGGAAATGGACAGTTTCTGCCCCCATACATTTTGTATTCTGATGGAGAAAATAGCCAATGAATAGATAAATAAAATAATGTATAAATATGTTATGAGTTAAAAGAAATTGAAGTAAGGGATAAAATTGCCAAGAGCTGTTCTTTCATACAGGATGGCCAAAGAAGACTTTTCTGAGGATGTGCAATCTTAGCAGAGCCCAGAATAAAGTAAGGGAATGAGCCATAAGGAGATCTGATAAATACCCATTTTAAACAGAAGAAATAAGGGCAACAGGAATGTGTTTATAGTAGTCCAGGAACAATAAGGAAGTCAGTGTGCCTGCAGCTGAGTGAATGAATGAGAGAACGATAAAAAGTGTATGTCTCCAAAAAAAAAAAAAAAAAAAAGTTTATGTCTCTGACATATGTTCATTTATGTATCAACTAGAGGTCAGGTGCATGAAAATTTGTGCCCTTGAGGTGGGGGGGTGGGGGTCCCTCAGCCTGGCTTGCACCCTCTTACAGTCTGGGAGCCCTCAGGGGATGTCCGACTGACAGCTTAGGCCCACTCCTCATGGGTCTGTGGGAGGCAACCCGGCAGGCCAATCAGGAGACAGTGCCAGCCAGGGAGTGGCTGGCCTCACCCCCTAACCACCCCTCCACCCACTTTTAGTCACTGCCATCACCACCTGGTGCTCCCTCTTCTCCCCCCTGCTCCCGATCGCCATCCCTTTCCTCTGCTCACTGGCACATGCCTTGGCTGGCCTGGCACTGCCTGCTCACCGGCCCCACTCCCCTACCAACTGGTCATTCCACTGTTTGGTTGATTTGCATATTATGCTTTTATTATATATGATTATGTACATGCACTACAGTACAAATAGATATTTTGTCCATTATAAACATTCACAGAGCCCTGGCCAATGTGACTCAGTTGGTTGAGCATCATCTCATGTATTGAGGGGGTGTCGGTTTGATTCCCTCTCAAGGTACATATTCTGATTTTGGGTTCAATCCCTGGTTGGGGTGCATACTAATTGATATTTCTCTCTCTCTTCATCTCCCTTTCTCTCTCTCTAAAAAAAATTCAATAAAAATAGACTTTAAAAATATATTCACAGAAATGCCAAGTGTATCAAGATAAAATATTACAAATACAGGTTTTAATATTTTCTTCCCATAACCCAGCAGATCATGTTATGCCTCCTCCACCTTACATAGGTGACTTTTAGGTCTGATCAGATAATTGAATCGCTCTCCCTCCCCTGGGAACTGATCCTTAGAGCATTTCACAATCGACATTCCCTGTGGCTTAGACCACATTCCATTTGCTAAGACCATTATTTGGCCCCTCCGGGCTTTCCCAGGATCCGGATCTGCTCAGAGTTCCCTGCCCAGAAAAAGCCCTGACTCCCCATTCCTGGGTTCCCTGCCCAGAAAAAGCCCTGACTCCCCATTCCTGGGTGCTGACGCCATTTTGGGGCTCAGCCCATTTGGTTTGCAGACGATCTAATACATTTATAACCCTATACCACTTTTGGCCTTGTGCGTTCCTCCTTTGGTGACCTCAACAGAGACCATTGCCATAACCATTGGAAAACAGAGTATGCCTTAGCACCGTGAATTTGCATCCACGATCTCTACCAAACATACAGATATTTCCTTCTCAGTTCTAACAATTTTTTTTTTCAGTAGAACGGGACCATGTGTCATTTCTCTACCTTAGCATCAGCAATGACCGCTTAAAATAAAGGATTTGCCATCATGTGGTAAATTTAGAACCTCAGGTTATACGAACTGCTATTGTTTTTTGAGTGCCTGCTCTGGAGTAGTCAATTTACCATGTATTGAACATCCTTTATTTTAGGTAATCCTCACAGCAGTTATGCATCAGGGCATGATTCCAACATTACAGATGAGGACCCAAAGTCTCAGAACCAAACTACTGTAAATGTTTTGCCCCATATTTCAAAGCTAGTAAGATGCTAAGAAATGGGTCTCCAAATTCGGTGTCCCTTTTACCACAGCATCCAGTGGACAAGGTAAATCCTATAAATATATTAAATGGCTGAAAAGTATTTGAACCCACATTGCTCTGACAAGAGAGTACATGCCTGTTCCATCCTGCATGCAGCTCCTTGTAAGGTACACTGGTACCTCGAGATACGAGTGTAATTCGTTCCGTAACCTTGAGGCGTGGGAAACTATGAGATGCTCGAGTCGCGGTAAACTGGTGGGTCGTGTGCAGCCGGCCGATCCCCGCGATTACTCCTATCTCAAATGTTGCTCGTATTTCAAAGCAAAAATCGCTCACTCAACGGCTCGTATCTCAAAAATCTCGTATGTTAGGGCACTGGTATCTCGAGGTACCACTGTATCTTTTTATCTGTTTGTGTCCTTCTCATCTTTCTTCTGCTAAGATAATGGAGTTTCCAATGTAGGGCCAATTCATGAGGAAATAGCTACTTTCCAATGTTTTGGGAATTTGAATTCTCTTTTATTGATTTTTTTACTTTTTTTTAAGAGAGAGAGGAAGGGGTAGAGATAAAGAAATAGAAACATTGATGAGAAACATCAATTAACTGCCTTTTGCATGTGCCCCTCTGGGGATCGAGCCCACAACCCGGGAATCGAACTGGTGACCTCCTTGCTCATGGGGTGACACTCAACCACTGAGCCACAACAGCTGGGTTGGTTTCACTCTTAAAAGAGAGGAAAGAAGATATGGGATGTGATGGAATAGAACCAAACCCATAATAATTGATGGTTTTAAGTACAGAAAGTCTGCTGTGGGTCAAATGAATGTTGAAACAAATTTAAACCTAGAAAAATAACTTTTATTGCAAATATGCCTGTGAAGGGACTTCAGGGATTTGTTAAATCAACAGATATTTTTGACCAGTTATTATGTACCAGACACCATGGCACATAATTAGCATTTATTGTATTAGCAACACCAGTGAAGATGGCCAATTATGGAGGATAATTGGAAGATAATATTTTCATGTGTGAGTGAATCCTATATGCCTAGGGTCTCTATGTATGGATTATTTATAAGTTTCAAAACAGTTATGCAGGTAGGTATTGTTATTTCCTAAGGCGTTTACAGATTTAAAAGATGAGATTCAGTCAGGTTCTAATTCCAAAGCTTTTAGTTTCTTAAAAAACAACAAAAAAACAAGCTAAAGCTACACACTTATTAGCAAAATTCCTCACCATAGCTTGCTAAGCAATGAGAGTACTGCTTAAATCCCTCCTTTCTCCAACAGTGATATAGTCTTTCTACAGCTATATTGAGTCCCCTACTCTATTTGCATCAAATGTTGTTAGGACCTTTGTTACTGCCAAGTAGCTCTGACTCCAGGATATATTATAAAGGGAGTAAGATGAGTTGTCTTTTTTTTTGAAATGGGAAAAATGGATGGACTCTCACTTGGTTATGGATATAAAGACAAATTCAGTGTTCTCTTTTCTTAAAATATATTTTTATTGATTTTTTTACAGAGAGAAAAGGAGAGGGATAGAGAGTCAGAAACATCGATGAGAGAGAGACATCGACCAGCCGCCTCCTGCACACCTCCCACTGGGGATGTGCCCGCAATCAAGGTACATGCCCTTGACCGGAATCAAACCTGGGACCTTTCAATCCACAGACTGACGCTCTACCCACTGAGGCAAACCGGTTTCGGCCAATGTTCTCTTTTTTAAATTTAATTTTTTGGTAAGACACTGGTTAACAAAATTATACAGGTTGAGGGGCACAATTCTACAACACATCACCTGTACACTGGATTATGTGTTCACCACCCCAAGTCAAGTCTTGCTCCATCACCATTTATCCCCCCTATACCCTCCTTCACCTCCCACCACCAGCAGTCACCACATTGTTGTCCGTGTCCATGAGGTTTTTTTTTCTCTTTTTTCCCCTTTATTGCTCTATCCCTCCACACACATACACCCACTGCCCCCATTGACAGCTGTCAGCATGCTATCTATGAGTTTGTCTCTTTTTTCAGTCTTCTCTGGCGGATGAATGGAATAAGTTTCATAGAGTGTGTTGAGCTGGTGTTTTTCAGAGAACATTCCAGTGCTATGTAAATACACACTGCTTCCTTTCTTCACATGCTAATGTTTTCTATTAAAGCAAGTGCTCTGCTGATATTTTTTGATGCAAATCACAGGAATCTGATTGAAAAACCAAGAACTGTACAACTTCCATTGCACTAATCTTAAACATTCTTTTTTAAAAAAAATATATTTTTATTGATTTTAGAGAGGAAGGGAGAGGGAGACAGAGATAGACACACCAATGATGACAGAGAATCATTGATTGGCTGTCTCCTGCACACCCCACACTGGGGATTGAGCCTACAACCTGGGCATCTGCTGTGTCTGGGAATTGAACTGTGACCTCCTAGTTCATAGGTTGACACTCAAACACTGAGCCACGCTGCCAGGCTAGTCTTAAAAATTCTTGATACTCTAAACCTGCATCCAATATAGTCTAGAAAGGCAGACTGATCTTCTTATCCCTGAACTCCATCAATACACATAACTGAAACTTCTAAATCTCCACTTGAGGGATCATTCTACTCTGTACTGAAACCAAGCAGTCCTTTAGTCTAAAAACTTAAACGAGCCCATTTAATAGCTTAATGACTTATAATCCAGTCTTTATTAATAATAATAACAAAATAGGTACCAATATTCTTTATTTATTCCTTTCAGTTTTATTTAAATACTAGAGGCCCAGTGTATGAAATTCGTGCACAGGTAGTGTCCCTAGTGGCTGCTGGCTGCTGGCTGGGGCCTCCCTTTCCTGGCTACCAACTTCAGGCTACCAGCTGGGGCCTTTCTTCATTATGCACTGCCCCCTGGTGGTCAGCGATCATTATAGCGAGCAATTGAAATCCTGGTTGGTCGAACTCCTCAGGGGACACTTTGCATATTAGGCTTTTATATATATGGATGATTGACATACAGTGCTGCAAAAGTTCAAAATGATATGTCATAGAATTATACAGTTGAAACTTATATAATCTTATTAACCTTTGTCACCCCCAATAAATTCAATAAAAATAAAATGTACAGCTTAATGACTTGACATATATATTGTGAAATAAATATCACAAGTTTATATCCATCATTTCAGTTACCAGATAATAAGAGTAAATTGGTACTTTTCTTTGTGATGAGAATTTTTAGGATTCATTCTCTTAGCAACTTTCCAATATACTATACAGCAGTGTTAACTATAGTCATCATGTTGTATACATTTCCAGTACTTACTTATCTTATTACTGCAAGTGCACCTTTTGACCACCTTCTTCCAATTCTTCTCTCCATACTCCTGCCTCTGGTAACCATAAATCCAATCTCTTTTTCTATGAGGTTTTTTTTTGTGTTTTTTTAAAAATCCTTTTAGGTTTCACAAATAAGCAATATCATGCAGTATGTCTATCTATATGAGTTATTTTACTGAGATCCATTCATTTCATCACAAATGGCAGGATTTCCTTCTTTTTATAGTTAAATAGTATTCCATTGTATTCAGATCATATTTTATCTTCTCATTTATCGATTGGTGAACACTGATGTTGCTTCCATGTCTTGGATATTGTCAATAGTGCTGCAGTAAACATGGGAGTGCAGATATATATTCCACATAGTGATTGCATTTTCTTTAACACATACCCAGAAATGTGTTTGCTGGATCATATTGTAGCACTACTTTTAATTTTTTGTTGATTCCCCACGGTGTTTTCCGTGGTGGTTGTACCAATATATAATCCCACCAGCAATGCCCCAGGGTTCCCGTTTCTCCACATCAGTATTTGTTATCTCTTGTCCTTTTGATGTTAGCCTTTCTCACATGTGTGAAGTAAAACCTCATTATGGTTTCAATTTGATTTCTCTACTGATTAGTGATGCGGAACACCTTTCATGTATATCAATTCTAGTCCTTTGCCCATTCTTTAATCCAATTACTTGCTTTTCTGTTATTGAGTGCATGCACTGTTTATATACATTGGATATTAATCCTGAATCAGATATATGATTTGCAAGTATAGTCTCCCATTCCACATATTTTCTTTACAGTTAGTTTATCATTTATTTTGCTCTGCAGAAGACTTTTAGTACTACTAATTTTCTTAAACATTGTTCCAGGTACTGTGGTAGTCGAATATGCACAGAAGCTCTATGAAGTTGTATTTTATCCTTTGCTTATTTGGAAAGACATACTATGTTTGTTTGTTTGTTTGTTTGTTTACTGAAAAATGTTAGAGGGGATTTTTCCTTGGAGCCCTACTCATCCACACTGGGACTTACAGAACACCTCCATCCACCATGGTATTCCATACAACATTGCTTCTGCTCAAGGAATTCATTTTGTTCAAAAAGAAGTATGATAATGGACCTACGCTTATGCAATTGACTGGTCTTAGCATGTTCGCCGCCATTCTGAAGCAGCTGGCTTGACAGAATAGTGGAACGGCCTTTGAAGACTCACAGTGATCGCTAGGGGGCAATTCCTTGCAGGGCTGGGCAAGGTTAAGCGGAATTTTATAGGTGCTCTGAATCAGTAGCCAATACGTAGTGCTGTTTTTCCCACAGCAAGGATTGATGGATCCAAGAATCAAGGGGTAAAAATGGGAGTTGCGCCACTGGCTATTGTCTCTCATTGCACACTAGCTAAGTCTTTGTTTCTTGGCCTCATAATCTTGTGCTCCTTTGACCTAGAGGTCTTTTTTTCCCCCAAGAGACAGGGCTGCTTTCACCAAAAGGCACTGGAAGTTAAAATCACCTTCAAGCCACTTTGGTCTCTTCAAGCTTCTGAGTCAGCAGCCCAAGAAGAGAGTTAGGGTGTTGACTGGGGTGGTTGATCCTGACTACCAAGTGAAATTGGGCTGCTACTACACAATGGAGATAAGAAAGAGTATGTTTGGAATTTGAGAGGTCCCTTAGGGTGGCTCTTAATATGATTTTTCCATCTGATAAAAGTCAGGGGAAAATTACAACAACCAAACCCAGGCAGGACTACTAATGTCCCAGAGCTTTCAGGAATGAAGATTTGGGTCACCCACCAGGTGAAGAAGAGCTTGCTAAAGGCAAAGGGATCATTGAGAGGGTAATGGAAAAATACCAGCTACGACCATGTGACCAATTACTGAAACAAGGGCTGTAATTATCATAAGTATTTTCTCCTATGAATATGTTTATGTGCGCATATGGGTAATACTGTCTTAATAAAATGAGTTGAGAAGTGTTTCTTCCTCCTGGATTTTCTGGAAGAAATAGTGTGCAATTAGTGTAATCCATTCTTTAAATATTTGGTAGAATTGTCCTTTGAAATCTTCTGAACCTAGCAATTAATTTTATGGGGATTAAAATGATGAATTTAATTTCTTTACTAGGCAGAGGGCTACTCAAATTATGTTTCATATTGGATGAGATACGATAGTTTGTATTTTCCAAGAAATTTGGTTCCTCTCTTTTCATTTATCAAACATGTGGGCATAGAATTGTTCCCAGTATTCTTATCAGCCAGGTCTCTAGTGATATTTCTGTTTTATTCTGATGATATTTTCTATTTTCTTTGTGTCTTTCCTTCTTTTTTTTTTATTTGTCAGTTTTGTTAGGAGCCTCTCAGTTTTATAGATCTATTCCAAGAATAAGGTTTTCTTGTTAATTTTCTCTTTGTCTTTTTGTTTTATATTTTATTGATTCTTGCTCTTTTATTTCCACCATTCTGCTAATATTGGTTTATTTTGTTCTCCTTTTAATAGTTCTACCAGGCTTTCTCTTACATCTTGCAGATGAGGGGAAATGGAACATGGCCTTGTTATTGCCAGGTGGGGGGTGAGGGTGGAGGTACCAATCGCTTACTAGGCTTTTACTGACACCACATGGTTGGAGGAAAATAAGTGCCTCATTTCTGTTCTCCAGCTGGTCTATGATGACAGCACATGAAAAGAGAATTGTTACCACTGGAAAGTGTTGAAAGCCCCAGCTTCTCAGTGGGAGGGTCATCTTTACCACAAATGAGAATAAAGTCCCTGCTCTAGATACCATTCTTTTGGGGAGTGCAAGGCGGGGAGGAGGAATCTGGGGTGTTTAGTTATAGCCTGATGAAGGAAGAAGTCTAGGTTCCCTTCTCCACCTTTGTTGATGGAACTAGGCTTGGTGCCACACATTTATCAGTGGCTGGAAAAGAGCACGTGGCCTAAACGCTGCCTGCCTTCTAGGTTGCTCCTTCCTGTTCCTTTGTCAGACAGAGCAGACATTGGTTGAGGCATTTTGGTCTGGGATCATTGGTGTTTCCAGGTTGCAAGCTTCTTTCTCTAGCACCAAATTTGGAAAATGTGAGTCCAAAAGAAAACCCAGGCCAAAGCTGGTTTGGCTCAGTGGATAGAGCATTGGCCTGCAGACTGAAGGGACCCAGGTTCAATTCCGGTCAAGGGCATGTACCTTGGTTGTGGGCACGTCCCCAGTGGGGGGTGTGCAGGAGGCAGCTGATCGATGTTTCTCTCTCATTGATGTTTCTGACTCTCTGTCCCTCTCTCTTTCACTCTGTGAAAAATCAATAAAAAATATTTTAAAAAAAGAAAAAGAAAACCCAGGTAGGTAATTATCAAGTCTTTCCTAAGCTCTTGTGATTCCAAACTGTTCTGCCTTTTTCTCTCTACCTTTCAGAGTTTTCTTGTGTTTCTTTTATATATCATGTCCAGGTTTTTTGTTTTCTTTTTTTTAAAACCCATATCAACTCCATTATACCGGAAACAAAAGTTCTTTTCTACTATTTTATTTTTTTGTACCTTATATTCCCCTTTAGATTAGGTGTGTCATTGAAGGCTCAAACTAAGGCAATAATGACAGGAAGAAGTGGTGGGTCAGTTGTGACCCGGAGAGTGGAGAATGGGGCGGGGGAGGGGTAGGAAGTCACTGCAAGGACACTTAAAAAAGGCTTTCATGATGAAGAAGTGGGGCTTGAGAAATCAGCAAAAATTCCCCAGCATGCATTCAAAAAGATAACTGCATGGTTTGGAATCTGCTCATAGGTCAGATAACCTGAAGAAAGTGGCCCAAAGGGAGGACAGATAAGCAGAGACAAGATCCTGGGAATTTTTGAATGCCATATTAACTTGTTTGAAATGAAAAGTATTACTTCACTGAGCCGATATGATTCCAATTAAAGAACACATAAATTACCATTTTAGTTCTTTTTTAAAAATATCAAAATAATATATGCATAGACCACTACCTTGCTTCATACACAAAAAATAACTCAAAATGAATTAAAGACAGGTTACACATGGTGGGATAGAAAGATTCTGAACCCCGTTCCTTCCATGGACACAACAAATCTACAGCTACACATGCAAGAATTTCTTCTGAATAAGACCTGAAAACTTGGGAGGGATATCAAAATATGGAACATTTCCCTAAAGAGTGAAGTGTTTGTGCTTCACATTAAGCACTCTAACCTCTAGATGCTGCACTGGAGAAAAAAAATCTCCAAAAATGCCTGGTTTTGAAAAAATGATGAGGATTACATCCAGGAAAACCACAGGACTATAAGGAATGGCAAATCCACTCTTAAAAGGCTTACATGAAGATTAAGTTGCTCCCGGACTCAGTTCAAAAACACCGGTTTGAAAAGCACCTAGGCCATATGTGAAGGATACTCATTTACTAATTGTAATCTGCCAGAGAAGCAAGGAACTGTTGAGACTCTATCCGGGGATGACGACAATGGCAGGTGCATTGTCGTGATCTCATTCTATTTTGCTACTACTGGCACTGGCAGGCGACATTTGGAACTTCCTTTTTAACCTTCTGGAGCCGGTGGGAGTCCCAACAGAGAGTCCCACCAACTCCCAGGCCACAACAGCTGCTTGTCAATCAGGTTAGGAAATAGACCTGCCCATCTTCATGCTACAGCACCATTGAGCTTAATCACAGAAGGCAGGTGTGTGCAGCCTACACAGGGGACACCCCTTCGGTGCCAAGCTTTAGTGGCCAAGAGAGACTGTGCTTCTGGATCCCGTGTAGCATCCCCTACAAAAGGCAGCTCCTTCAAGACTGGGAGAGGTCATCGATTTGTATAATGCATACAAACAAACCCAGAGAGTCAGACAAATAGCGAGATAGAGAAACATGTTCCAAATGAAAGAACAAGAAAAACTTCAGAAGAAGACATTAAAATTTTGAGACAAACCATCTTCCCTGATAAAGAGTTCAAAGTAATGATCATAAAGATACCCACCAAACTTGGGAGTAGAATAGATATACACACTCAGTTTTTCAAAAAGTAGAAAGTGTAAGAAAGTTCCAAACAGAAGATACAGGGCTAAATAATGCAATTATTGAATTGAAAACTACACTGGAGGAATTCAACAGTAGACTGGATGAAGCAGAAGAATAGATCAATGAGCTAAAAAAACACCCGGAAAAAGCAGCGAAAGGAGAAAGAATTATATTATATATATTAATCTTCACCCAAGGATATTTTTCCATTGATTTTTAGAGAAAGTGGAAGAGAGAGGGAAAGACAGAAAGAAGCATCAATGGGAGAGAAACACATCAATTGATTGCCTCCTGCACATGCCCTGACCAGGGCCTGGGCCAGGGAGGAGCCTACAATGGAAGAATGTTCCTTTGAAATCGAACCGAGGCCCTTCAGTCTGCAGGCTGACGCTCTATCCACTGAGCCAAATCTGCTAGGGCTATTTTATTTTTTAAATATATTTTTATTGATTTCAGAGAGGAAGGGATAGGGAGAGAGAGATAGAAACATCAGTGATGAGAGAGAATCATTGATCTGCTGTCTTCTGCATACCTCCCACTGAGTATCAAGCCTGCAACCTATGCATGTGCCCTGACTAGGAATCGTACTGTGACCTCCTGGTTCATAGGTCGACACTAAACCACTGAGACATGCCAGCTGGGCCAAAAACAAAAAAAGAATTTTAAACAGTGAAAACATATCAAGGGATTTGGGGGCAACATCAAGTGGAATATGAAATATAGGGGTCTCAGAAGATAGAGAAGAGAGAGAAAAGGTCAAAATACTATTTGGAGAAATAACGGCTGAAAATGTCCTAATGTGGGGGAAGGAAAGACATCACAGTCCAAGAAGGGCAGAGAGTTCTAAATAAGATGAACCCGAAGAGATACACACCAAGACACATTACAATTAAAATGGCAAAAGTTAGCCCTAGCCTGTTTGGCTCAGTAGATAGAGTGTCGGCCTACGGACTGAAGGGTCCTGGGTTTGATTCTGGTCAAGGGCACATATCCAGGTGGTCAGCTTGATCCCCAGAAGGTGGCGTGCAGGAGGCAGCTCATCAATGATTCTCTTTCATCATTGATGTTTCTCTCTCTTTCCCTCTTCTTTCCTCTCTGAAATCAATAAAAATATATTTTAAAAAATAAAATGGCAAAAGTTAGAGAATCTTTGAAATAGCAAAACTAAAACACCTTATTATGTACACGGGAAAACCTCTTAAGGCCATTGGAATTTTTTTTCAGTACAAATTGCTATCCAGAAAAAATGTTATGACAAGTTGAAAGTACTGGACAAAACTTAAAACCAAATAATCTCTACATGCCAAGGTTATCACTAAGAATTGAAGGAGAGATTAAGAATTTTTCCAAATAAGCAAAAGCTAAAGGAGTTCATATCACTATTAAACAAGCATTACAAAAAATGTTAAAGGAACTTCTTTAAGTTGAAAAAAAAATGTCACTAATTCATAATAAGAAAACATATAATAGTAAACATATCACTGGAAAAAGGTAAATATATAGTAAAATTAGTAGACCAACCACTTATAAAGCAAGTATGAAGGGAAAAAAATAAAAGTAGTAAACTTAACTAAAACTACAATAATTAATTAAGGAATGCATACAAGAAATCAATGTAAAATGTGATAAAAATATAAAATATAGGGAGAATTAAACATGAAATGTTTTGAAATGTGTTCAAATTTAAGTGGCTATCAATTCAAAACAGACTTCTTTATTCATGTTTAAATGGAAATTTATTTTTAATTTAATTTTTCTCTTTTATTGAATTTATTAGGTTGACACTGGTTAACAAAATTTTACAGGTTTCAGTGTACAATTCCACAACACATCATCTGTACACTATATTGTGTGTTCACTATCCAAGTCAAGTCTCCTTCCATCACCATTTATCCCCCCATACCACCCTCCATCACCCTCACCTTCCTCCTGGACAATATCATATTGTTGTTTGTGTCCATGAGTTTTATCTTTCTTTTCTTCTTTTTTTGCTCAATCCCTCTACCCTTTCCACCCAGCCCCCCAATCACCACCCTTTGACAGCTGTCAGCCTGCTCTCTATCAATGAGTCTGTCTGTTTTGTTTGTTAATTCATTTTGTTCATTAGATTCCACATATGAGTGAAATCACATGGCATTTATCTTTCTCTGGCTGGCTTATTTCATTTAACATAATTCTATAAATGTAGGACATTATATAAGAACCTCACAATCAACACAAAGCGAAAATTCATAGTAAGTATACAAAAGAAAATAAGAACACATCTAAACATAACACTACATACACAAAGCCATCAAATAAACATTCACATCCTAGGGGTAGCAGAAGGAAAAGAGGGAGCAAGGGATTGAAAACATATTTGAAGAAATAATGACTGAATAGTTAAGTCCAAAAAATATAGAGTCCCAAACAAGATGAACACAAAGAGGTCTACACCAAGACACATGAAAATTAAAACCCCTAAGTTTAAAGACAAACAATATTAAAAGTAGTATAAGGAAAGCAGTTAGTATGTTCCATAAGACTGCAAACTGATTTCTCAACAGAAACTTTGCAGGCCACAAAGGAATGGCACAAAATATTGAAAATGATGAAAGGCAAAGATCTACAAGCAAGATTTTTCTACCCAGAAATGCTATAATTTAGAATAGAATGAGAGATAAAGACCTTCCCAGATAAGAAAAGCTAAAGGGTTTTATCACCACAAACCAGTATTACAAGAAATGTTAAAATGACTTCTTTAAGAAGAAAAGATAAAAAATAGGACTAAGAAAATATAGGGAAAAAATCCTCACTGACAGGCAAGCATTTAGTAAAAGCTGTGGATCAACCAACTATAAAGTTAATACAAAGGTTAAAAGAAAACAATAGGAAGATGATATTGTGTGGTTACAACAATAAATTAAGGAATACACACGAACACATGCACACAAAAGAAGTTTCAAATGACAAAAACATAAATATGGAAGTGGGAGTAAAAATCATAGTCATTTTAGAATGAGTTCAAATTTGAGAAACCATCAACTAAAAATAGATTGCTATAAACATAGGAAGCACATGGTAACCCCAAACCAAAATTCTATAAAACATAGCCAAGAAATAAAGACAAAGAAATCCTATCATGACTATAGGTAGATAGTCATAAATGTACAAGAAGAGAGAGTAAGAGAATAGAAAAGGAACTAAGTATTCTCTGTTCTACACAAACAATCAGAAAGCAATGAATACAATGGCAATAACTACATGCCTATCAATAATTATTTTAAATGTAAATGGACTACATGCTACAATAAAAACACATAGGATAGCCCTAGCCAGTTTGGGTCAGTGGATAGAGCATCAGCCTGCAGACTGAAGGGTCCTGGATTTGATTCCAGTCAAGGGCCCATTCCCGGGTTGTGGGCTCGATCCCCAGTGGGAGGCATGCAGGAGGCAGCCAATCAATGATTCTCTCTCATCATTGATGTTTCTATCTCTCTCTCCCTCTCCCTTCCTCTGTGAAATCAATAAAAATATATGTTAAAACAAAACAAACAAAAACACATAGAGTGACTGAATAAATGACAAGACTTGTACATATGCTGCTTACAAGAGACGCATCTCAGATTGAAAGCACAAACAGACTGAAAGTAAAAATATAGAAAAAGATATTTCATGCAAATGGAAACAATAAAACCGGGGTAATAATATGTATATCAGACAGAATAGACTATAAATAAAGACTAACAGGAGACAAAGAAGAACATTTTATAATGAAAACAAGTGCAATCCAAAAGGAGGATATAACTCTTGTAAACATCTATGCACCCAATGTTGAAGCACCTAAATGTATTAAGCATATATTGACAGATATAAAGGGAGAGATCTACAGTAATATGATAGTAGAAGACTTTAATACTCCAAAGATATCAGAGGATCAATCATCCAGACAGAAAATCAACGGAAAAAGAGTAGTCTTAAATAATACCAGACAGATGGATAAATGGGTGTTTTCTAGGACATTTAGTCCCAAAGCAACAGAATATATGTTCTTTTCAAGTGCACATGGAACATTTTCTAGGCTAGATCATATTAGGCCACAAAATAAGTCTTAATATGTGTAAGAAGATTGAAATCATGTCAGGCATCTTCTCAGATCACAATGGTATGAACAAACAATCTGACAAAAAAAAAATTGGCAGAGGATCTGGACATTTTTTTCAAAGGAGACATACAGATGGCCAACAGCCATATGAAAAGATGATCAATATCAGTAACTATTAAGGAAATGCAAATCAACAATGAAATACAACCTCGCACATGTTAGAATGGCTATTATTAAAAAGATAAGAAAAACTGATGTTGGGGAGGAAGTGGAGAGAGGGGAACCCTCATACACTGTTGGTGAGAATGTAAATTGGTGCAGCTAATATGGAAAACAGTATGGAGGCTCCTCAAGAAAGTAAGAATAGAACTACCATATGATCCAGCGATCCCACTTTTGAGTATTTATCCAAAGAATGCATGAATGGATAAAGAAGATATAAAGATGTAGCATATTTTGCTAAGTGAAATAAATCAGATGGAGAAAGACAAATATTGTATTATTTCACTCATATGTAAAATATAAAATAAACAAAACAAAAAAGTCATAGATACAGAGAACAGATAGGTGGTTACCAGAGGGGAAGAGGCATGGGGGTGGGGAAAATAGGTGAAGGGGTTTATTGGTATGGTAAAAGATGGTAACCAGACTTTGGTGGTGATCACTTTGCAGTGTATACAGATGCCAAATTATAATGATGTACCTCTGAAACTTATATTGAATAAATAAATGGCTGACTTGAAAATGAAAAAAAGACTCAAACATATGACCTGAAACCATAAAACTTTTAGAAGAAAACATATATGGTAAGCTCCTTGACATTGGTCTTGACAATAATTTCTTTTTATTTGACACCTAAAGCAAAGGCAAAAAAAGTAAAAATAACCAAGTTACGCAGCAAAGCATATCATCAATAAAATGAAATGCAACACAAGGAATAGCAGAAAATGTTTTGCAAATTATATATCTGATAAGGGGTCAATGTCCAAAATATGCAAATAACTCATCCAACTCAATAGCAAAAAGCCAACCCCCCCCAAAAAAAACACCCAACAACTCCAATCTAATTAATAATGACAGAGGATCCAAATAGAAATTTATTTCAAGGAAAAATAGAGATGTCCAACAGGTACACAAAAAGGTGCTCAAAATCACTAATCATCCAATAAATTCAAATAAAAACCACAGTGAGATATTACCTCATACCTATTAGAACGGTTATCAAGAAGACAAGATAACAAGTATTGGTGAGGATGTACACTGTTGGTAGGAGTGTAAATTGTTGTGGCCAGTATGGAAAAGAGAATGAGGTTCCTCACAATACAACTACCATATGATCCAGCAATTCCACTTTTGGGTATTCATCTGAAGAAAATGAAATTATCTCAAAAAGATACCTGCACCCCAATGTTCAATAGAACATTATTTATAACTAGTTGCCTGGTGCAAGGATTCATGCATATTGAAAGGAAACTAATTAGAAGAAATATTCATGTGGTAATTATGTTACTGTAAAAATTATATGTCAAAATAGTATATATAATATATTATTTTAAAATACAAAATATTTTAATATCACTATTTGCCCTTTCTATGTAATAGCAGTGTCAGAGACAAAAGAAAATTAATAAAATGTGTATGAAAATATTATATAGGTTGATTAATAAATAAATAATATGATATAAAAACTACAAAGACATGATATAAAAATAACAAAAACGTGATATAAAACAATGTTGTGCCACTAGTTGGTCTTCAGATACATTCTGGCGTCACATGAGATTGGCACCAGTGAGAGCTTTATATGTATCACACATGCAAGAGTCAACATTTATTTTTAAATTGCCAGTGCGTGTCATATGTACCACTGGTCAGTAGGTCAGGTGGTCGGATGGATGGACGGTTGGTCACTTAGCCTTTTATATATATATATATATAGAGAGAGAGAGAGAGAGAGAGAGCCAAGACATGGAAATAGCCTAAGTGTCCATGAATGGATAAATAAAATGTGATATATTTATATATTTCAGTCATAAAAAGAAGAAAATTCTGTTATGGGGAACAACATGGATGGAGCTTGAGGGCATTATACTAAGTACAGTAAATCAGATAGTGAAAGACAAGTACCATATGATATAACTTGCATGTGGAATCAAAAACACAACAACACAAAAACTCATAAGATACAGAGTAGAATCTAATTGGTGGTTGCCGGAATGTGGGGGTAGGTAAAAGGTGAAAATGGTCAAAAGGTACAAACGTCCAGTTATAAGATAAATATGTCCCATAGATATAATGTATATCATATTGATTATAATTAACAATACTGCATGGTGTATTTGAAAGTTGCTGAAGATTTTTAAAAAATATGTTTTTATCGATTTAGGAGAGCAAGGAAGGGAGAGGGAGAGAGAGATAGAAACATCAATGGGCTGCCTTCTGCACATCCCCTACTGGGGATCCAGCCCACAACCTGGGTATGTGCCCTGATTGGGAATCAAACCAGGGACCTCATGGCGCATAGGAAGAAACTCAATCCACTGAACCACTCAGCGGGGCAAATTGCTAAATTTTTAATATCAAATTTTCAAAACCAACAAGATAATACATGTACATATTTTTAAATGTCAAATAGTACAGCAGAACTTATGATTAAAAGCAATAGCTTCCATGACCATATCTTCCCAGGATGGGCAATCATTTTTAACTATTTTGAATGAAGTTATGATTATGTAAATAATTGTTCACTGAAGGTCCTAGAAGTATTATCAGATTACATTTTTCTCTATGTAGTTCTAATGTCACAAATTGAAAGAGAATTTTCTCAGCTTCAAGGTCAGATGGATTCTCTTTGCTTATATTCCATCAATAGTTTAAAAAATTATGCCAAATTTTAGTTTGCTTCATATTTAGAACATAATACTCTGGAACGATTTTTTAAAAAGACATTCCCTGGAGTTTCTAATTACCCCCTTTTTGTTGAGAGAAGAAATATGCCTTCTTCACCACATCGCTAAAGTTTTCCAGCTTCTTACTCATTCTACCCATTGAAGGGGATTCAATACATCCTCTTTCTTGGAAACGTTTTTCTTGTAGCCTACTGCCTTCCTGTTCTAATTTAGAGTGATTGCTTTCTAGGCCTGTTGCACAGCTGTCATCCTTGAGAGTTCTTTTCATTGCACTCCAGGGTAAATTCCATGGTTTCCGGTCTCACGTACCTTCCTCTTCCTTAGTTCACACATCATTTCACAGCACTAAAACCTCATGTCACTTCCTCAGAAGGGATATTTGGGAGGCAAACACTCTTAGTTCTTGCATATCTAAATTTTACCTGTCCATTTGATTGTGAAATTGGCTAGATAGATGATTGTAGATTCACATTATGGTCCCACAGAACTTTCAAGGTGTTACTATCACTGGTAAACTTCTGATGCCAATGGGATCTTTGTTACATTGCTGATACGCTTCCTTTTCCAAAAAGGTTCATAATTTTCTCTTTGTTCTTGATGTTCTGGAATTTCATAAAGTTGCTTTAGGTGTGGGCATTTACAATCTGATTTTGATTAAGTCCGTTTAATCTAAAAATAATTTTTTTTTCCATTCTTGGATATTTTCTTGTAAGGTTAGTTTCATAATTGTCTCCTTCATCTGTTCTCTCTGGAACATCTACTAGACAAATGTTGGAATTCTGAATTGTCTCTTATTTTCTCTTCTTTTATATTTCTTTTTTTTTTTGGGGGGGGTCTATTTTCTGAGAGAGATTCTGAACTTTATCTCCTTGGTATTTCAGAATTTTTTTGAAATAACATTCTAATGTTTACTTTTATTTTATTTTTAAACTATTTTTATTGATTTCAGAGAAGAAGGGAGAGGGAAAGAGAGATAGAAACATCAATGATGAGAGAGAATCCTTGCTGGGGCTGACCAGGAGACCCTGAGCGATGGATGAATGGATTACTCTGACACAACATTTGCTGTGAAAGAGACGCTAAGGGATGGTCTGGCTGAAGGATCAGGAAGTCTCAATTGCCTGCCTCGTTAGGCTTTTATTGGAATTTTTATTTTTAGATACAATCAGTAGGGTGAGTAATCTTGGGAGGATACATGTATTTGTCTTCTAGGCAAGGGCATCCAGGGGTTAAGCATAAGGATTCCAGTAAACACCTGGAGGTCTGCACATGCACAGACTTGTTTGGAAAAGTCAAAGAATAATTAGGGGTGCTGCTTATGACACTCTCCTACATCTCCCCTAAGTCAGAATTCTGATAAACAGGGCAGGCAGCCTTCCACCCACTTTCCTTTTCTCAGAATGCCCTACTTACAACTTTCCAACCAGGTCTCTTGTGCTCCCCAACAAATCATTGATTGGCTGCCTCCTGCACACCTCCTGCTGAGGATTGAGCCAGCAACCCAGGTGTGTGCTCTTACTGGGAATCAAACCATGCCCTCCTGGTTTCTAGATCAATGCTCAACCACTGAGCCACACCAGCCGGGCAACATTCTAATGTTTATAATATTTTTCTCATTAAATGTTATTTATTCTTCACAATACCCTTTTTTTGGTATATGGCTTTAATAGCATCTTAAATTTCTGCAAGGATGCTAATTAAAATTGTAAAATTCTCTTATTTTTCTCCTGTGTTTATTGTGTTGTTTCTTTTGGTTTCTCTCTCTCTCTCTCTCTCTCTCTCTCTCTCTCTCTCTCTCTCTATATATATATATATATATATATATATATATATATATATCTTTCCTCTCTTATTCATGTGTCTGTTAATGTTGCTTTAGGTTAATTATTCTAAGAATATTTATTCTGCTGTTACAGGGGATGAATAGATAGAAATCCATTTTAAGGTCGCCCCCTACAAAAATCCAGATAGAGGAGATATTTACCCTTGGGCACAAACTGCCATGCTAAATATTAACTCAGGCAACATTAAATTGCTTTTGAAGATAGGCCTCTGGATTTTTATCTAGTGGGAAATCTGATGCTGCTTGCCATCCTGGGAAAAGGAGTGAGGGAGGGGATGGATGGTACTTACACAAGCAGTTTCCAGGTCTCACATGAGCTGTGCACTGCTTTAAATGATTGAGAGCTGTCCTAAACAAGTGCAGTGATTATTAGACCTGTCACATCATGTTCAATATTCACTGAAATAAATCTCTATTAAACAGGAGAATTTTTCTAACTTAAATAACGCCTTGAACTTAAAAAAAAATCAATAACAGCCACCAGATGCCAAGCAGGAATAGTGAAAGTCTGCCTACCTATATCCAGATGTGGGTTTAATACAGAGCTCTAGCCCAAAGATTACATATTATTATTTCCAAATCCCTTTCTTTAAATTGTATGTTTCAATTACAGTTGACATTCAATGTTACACTGATTTAATTTTTTCTATTTTTATCATTCGTTTATTCCAAATAGCATACTACAGGCATAAAAACAGGCACCTAGATCAAGGGAACAGAATAGAGAGCACAGAAATAAAATCTTCCTATATGGTCAGTTAATCTATGATAAAAGAGGCAAGAATATACAATGGGGTAAATATAGTCTCTTCAATAAACAGTGTTGGAAAACTGAACAGATATGTGAAAAATATGAAACTAGACCACTTTCTTAAACCACATACAAAAATAAACTCAAAATGAATTAAGATCTCAAATGTAAGACCTGAGACTCTAAAACTCCTAGAAGAAAACTTCTGTAGTAAACTCTTTGACATCACTTTCAGCAATATTTTTGTGGCCATGCCCCCTCAGGCAAGAGAAACAAAAAATAAACAAATGGGAATACAGTGGTACCTCAAGATACGAGTTTAATTCGTTCCGTAACCTTGAGGCGTGGGAAACTATGAGACGCTCGAGTCGCGGTAAACTGGTGGGTCATGTGCAGCCAGCTGATCAGCGCGATTACTCGTATCTCAACTGTTGCTCGTATTTCAAAGCAAAAATCGCTCGTATCTCAAAAATCTCGTATGTTAGGGCACTCGTATCTCGAGGTACCACTGTACATCATACCAAAAAGTTGTTGCACAGCGAAGGAAACCATTAACAAAACACAAAGACAACCTACTGAATAGGGTAATATATTTGCCAAAGGTACATCAGGTAAAGGGTCAATATACAAAATGTATATTAACCCATGCAACTTAACACCAAGGAAAGAAAAAATCCAATTTAACAAAGGGCAGTAAACCCAAATAAACATTTCTCCAAAGGAGACATACAGATGGCCAATAGACATGTGAAAAGATGCTCAGGTTGGGTGTAGCCAGCCATCTTCTCTGCAGGAGCATGCTTAGCCGAGTAGAGCCAGTGACTCAGGAGGACAGATCAAAAGAGTATCCCACAGGGAGTGGCTCAGTTGGTTGAGCTTCCTCCAGTGCACTGAAAGGTCACCAGTTCAATTCCTGGCCAGGGCACATCCTGGGTTTCGGGTTCCACCCCTGGTTCGGGCACTTACAGAAGGCAACCAATCCATCTCTCTCTCTCTCTCTCTCTCCTTCTCTCTAAGCATGTTGTCCTGTGAGGATAAAAGAAATGTAAACTGCCATTTGATCCAGTGGTCCCACTTCTAGGAATATATCCTAAGAAATGTGAAATACCAATTGGAAAGAATGTATGCATCCTTATGTCCATAACAGGGCTATTTATCATAGCTAAGATCTGGAAACAGCCCAAGTGCCCATCAGTAGGTGAGTGGATAAAAAAAAAAAACCTGTGGTACATCTACATCATGGAATATTATGCAGCAGTAAAAAAAAAAAAGATCTCTTACCCTTTGCGACCGCATGGAGGGACCTGGAGAGTATCATGCTAAGTGAAATAAGCCAGTCAGAGAGAGACATGTACCACATGAACCAATGAACCAAGTAGGCCGATCATACTCATTTGTGGAATATAAAGAACATTATAAATTGATGAGCAAAAATAGATACAGAGGCAGAGAAGCATCGAACAGACTGTCAAATTACAGCGCGAAGGCTGGGGAGGGTTCGGGGGGAGGTAAGAGATCAACCAAAGGACTTGTATGCATGCAGATAAGCACAACCAATGGACGCAAGACACTGGGGGGAGGAGGTGAGGGCATGTGTGGGGAGGGCAGGGGAGAGGGAGAGGAGGCCGGGGGAAGATCAATGGGGGGAAAAAAGGAGACATATGTATTACTATTTGTAATACTTTAAACAATAAATAAAATTTTAAAAAATAGGTTGAGGCATGGAAGCATGACACAGACTCAGGAAGCTCAGAGGGAAGGGGGAGCAGGCAGAGATTAACCAGAGAATTTATATGCATGTATGCATAATCTATGGGCACAGGCAATAGTGAGGTGAAGGCCTAGGGTGCGAATTAGGTGGAGGGGGCATTTGGGAAATAAATGGGAACATCTGTAATACTTTCAACAATAAAGATTAGAAAAAAAATGCCAATTCTTGAGAACCACACCAGATATACTAAATCCCCAAATTCCGAGGGTAGGAAACAGCGATCTGTGGCGGTTATAAATGTTTCATCTTTAGGTGATTGTAAATTCATTTGTAGTTGTAAGAAACAATATTACGTGAATCCTTCACCCAGTTACCCAGACTGGCTGCATATTGTATAACAGTAGTACTGTACCACAGACAGGAAATTTGCATTCACAAAATCACCAGTCTTATTCAAATTTTACCAGTTTTGCTTGTACTACTTACTGTGAGTGTCTGTGTTTAGTTCTAAGTAACTTTATCATGGTAATTTCATGTGACTACCACCACAGGCAAGGTACAGAACAGTGCCATCAATACAAAAATCCCTTGTATTACTCCCATTATTCCTTCCACCCCTCTCTCTAGCTACTAGCAAGCACTTATCTGTTCTCCATTTCTATAACATTGTCATTTAAATAATATTTCATACATGGATTCATACAGTATGTCAGCATGTGACCTTTTGAGATTGGTTTTGTTCACTTAGCATAATTCTCTGGGGAGTTTTCCAAATGTTTTATGTATAATAATTTATTTTTATTACAAGGTAGTGTAGTTGTACTACAGTTTGTTTAATCATTCCCTAATTGAATGACCTAACTTCAACACCTTTCTATAGTTATTGGCTATTATGAATAAAGCTGCTATGAATACCCATGTGCAGATTTTTGTGTAAGCAGACGTTTTTATTTCTTTGGGATAAATTCCCAAATATGCAATAGCTTAGTCTATAGTAAACACATGTTTAGTCTGTATTAAATTACCAGACTCTTTTTCAGAGTAGATCTACCATTTTACTCCCCAATCAGCAAAGTGAGTGGTCTAGTTTCTCTGCATTATTGCCAGCAATGCATTGAGTGTGTAGATTTCTTTTGTGTGCCATCTTTGTCTGATTTTGGTGGTAAAGCAAGACTGACATATGCTTTCTGCAAGAGGTTATGTAAAACTGGTGTTAATTTTTCTTTAAACATGTGGTAGATTTCTCCAGTGAAACTATGGGCCTGCAGTATATTTGGAAGAGCTTCTTAATCAGCATTTTTTGTTTGTTATTGAATTGTATGGGTTCTTCATACATTTTGGATATTTATCCCTTATCAGATATATATTTGAAAATATTTTCTCCTATTCTATAGGTTATTGTTTTGTTGTTTTTGATGATGATGCTTTAATTTGCTGTGCAGAAGCTATTGAGCTTGATGTAGTCCACTTGTTTATTTTTGCTTTTGTTCTCTTTGCTTTTGGTGCTACCTTAAAAAATCAGGACCAGGACCAATCTTAAAGAGTTTGTTCCCTACGTTATTTCCTAGGAGTTTTATGGTTTCAGGTCTTATGCTTACATCTTTAATCCATTCTGAGTTGATTTTTGTGGAAGGTGTAAGATGGGGGTTTAGTCGCACTCTTTTGCAGGTGGCTGTCCAGTTTTCCTACATCGTTTACTGAAGTGATTATCCTTTCCCTATTACATATTCTTGGATCATTTGTCAGAAATTAATTTGCCATGTATTTGTGGTTTTATATCTTGGGACATGTATTCTATTATATTGATCTATGTGTCTATTTTTATGCCACTACAATACTGTTTTTTAAAAAATATATTTTTTTATTGATTTTTTACAGAGAGGAAGAGAGAGAGATAGAAAGTCAGAAACATCGATGAGAGAGAGACATCAATCAGCTGCCTCCTGCACGCCCTACAGTGGAGATGTGCCCGCAAGCAAGGTACATGCCCCTGACTTGGAATCAAACCTGGGACCTTTCAGTCTGCAAGCTGACGCTCTATCCACTGAGCCAAATCGGTCTCGGCACAATACTGTTTTGATTACTATAGCTTGTAATATCATTTGAAATCAGGAAGTGTGATCCCTCCAGTATTATTTTCCCATTGATTTTTATAGAGTAAAAGAGAGAGGGGAAAGACCAAAATATCAATGTGTAGGTAACTGTTTTTCTCTTGTTGCTTTTAATCTTCTCTCTTTGTCTTTTGCTCTTGACATTTTAATTATGGTGTGTCTTGGTGTGGTCCTCTTTGGATTCCTCTTGTTTGGGGTTCTCTGCACTTCTTGGACTTGTAAGTCTATATCTTTATTTCCACCAATTGGTTAGGGCAAGTTTTTTTCCAGGAAGGGAAAGTTTTCTGTCATTATTTCTTCTAATAGGTTTTCAATATTTTGCTCTCTCTCTTCTTCTGGCACCCAAAGGATGTTGGTAATCTTGAAGTTGTCCCAGAGGCTCCTTACACTATCTTCATATTTTTGGATTCTTTTTTCTTTTTGTTTCTCTGGTTGGGTATTTTTTGTTTCCTCATATTTCAAATCTTTGGTATGATTCTTGGGGTTCTTTGGTCTACTTTTGAATTTCTGTATGTTCTTTATTTCAGACAGTGTATGCTTAATTTCTGACTGGTCCTTTTCCTTTTTTTTTTTTTTTAGCATTCTCATTAAGATCCTTAAAGGTCTCACTATTTTCCTCAGAGGTTTTTAGAAGATTTTTTAGTAACCTTATAAATCTGGTTTTGAACTCTGTGTCCAGTAGTTTGCTTTCCTCCATTTCTTTTATTTGTGACATGTTTCTTTGTCTCCTCATTTTGGCTACTTCCCTGTGTTGATGGGGTAGTTTTCTGAGGTAGTTGATCTATAGGGCTCAGTGGTTCAGCCTGCCCTATCACCTGAGGTGGACACTCTTGGTGCACTCCTTTGTGGGCTGGGTACATGGTCTTGTTGTAGTTAAGCCTTGATTGCTATTGGTACACTGGGAGGAAGTGACCTCCAGGCCAATTGACTGTGAGGATTAGCTGTGTCTATTAATGGAAGAACTGCTGTGCTGGAGACACCCCTATGGGGCAGGACTTACTTCAGTGGGCTTTGGTGCTCACCGAGTCTGCCTCTTGAGTGTGTCACTTATGGTTGTGAGGAGATGAAGTCTGGTGTTGTCTCACACTGACCTCTAGGTGGTACATTGGTTCCTGGATCTCCAAGGAGGTGCAAGTCAGCTAGTGTCTGAGGCCACCCAGCAGGAGCTACAGTGAAATCTGCAGATTTCTCCTCTTTGCTTGGGGTATGGAGGTTTTTGAACTGTCTGTCCAGAGCTGTGGTTTGTTAGGTTAAGCTGCGAGAAAGCTGGTCATTTATATGCAAAAGCCTCTGAGCAGAGCTTGGGTGGGTTTGCAAATTGGGTGGGGCGGGGTCTCAAGGAGTCACTAGACTAGGGCATGGCAAACAGTGATGGTTGTCAGTCAGCTTTCTCTGCATCTCCAAGTTTCCATGTCCCCATGCCCTGCACCAGAGCACAGTAAACAATGATTCCTGCATGCAGTTCTGCAAGAAAGACACCCTCGCTTTCTGACCCAATGGCAGACAGTCCAGCTTCTCCCCATAGGAGTCTGGGTCCAAAGAGTCTCTCCAGAAAATGGAGTTCAGAGTATTCAGGAGCTTGTGTCTCCCTTCGGGTTGAAAAATACAGCACACCTAGTCGCCAGTTGCCAGTTACCAGCCTGATTTGGGAACCTCTGTACCTCAGCTTTTCCACGCTTGTGCACGTCTCAATGCTCTTTTCTATTTCCTTCTAGCTGTAGAACTTAAATTCAGCCAGGGTGATAGATGTTTTGTCTTTTAGTTGTAGTTTTGGTGTGGTTGTGAGAGGCAGTACATACAGGTGTATACCTGATGCCACCACCTTGGTTTTCCAGGAGTACACATATTTTTAATTAGTGTTTTTGTTTTCTTCAGATAAATATCAAGAAATTGAATTGCTGTGTCATATGGCAGGTCTATTTTTTTAATTTTTAAATTTATTTCCATACTGTTTTCTATACTGCTTAAATTTCCAATCTCACTAAGAGTGCATGAGGGTTCCCTTTACTCTACATCATCACCAACACTTTTTTGTTGATTTATTTGTGATGGTCATTCTGATAAGAATGAGATGGTATCTTACTGTGCTTTTAATGTACATTTCCTTGATTAGTGATGTTGATCATTGTTTCATATGTTTGGCCATCTACATATACCATTTATGGAAAAATATCGACTCAAATCCTGTGTCCAATTTGTAATTGGAGTGTGTGTGTTTTTTTATGTTGAATTGTATGAGTTTCTTTTATATTTTGGACATTAACCCCTGTTAGATATATAATATGTGATTATTTTCTCCATTCAGTGGGTTGTTGTTTTTTATTTTGTTGGTGGTGTGCTTTGCTGTACAGAAACATTTTAGTTTGATATAGTTCATTTATTTTTTGTGCTTGTGTTGCCTTTGCCCAAGGAGACATTGAAGATGTTGCTAAAACCAGTGCCAAAGTCTTTACTGCCTATGTTTTCTTCTAAGAGTTGTATAATTGTATGGTTTATGCTTAAGTCTTTAACCCATTCTGCTTTTTATATACACATATGATCTCTGAACACATAATAATCTGGCCATTCAGTGTATATCCTATATAATAAAAGACTAATATGCAAATTGTCCCCTTGACCAGGAGTTTGACCAGCAGGCAGACCAGCCAACTGCCCATGTCTCCTGCACACACACACACACACACACACACACACACACACACACACACACTGAGTGGCCAGGTCAGTGGCCACTCAGTGTATAATGTGAGAAAGTGGTCCAGTTTCATTTTTGTATGTATATATCCAGTTTTCCCAACACCACTTATTAAAGAGACTGTCATTTCTCTGTTGTATATTCTTGCCTCCTTTGTCATATGTTAATTGACCTTATGAGTGAGGGTTTATTTCTGAGTTCTCTATTCCTGTCCCATTGATCTATGTGTCTGTTATTGTGCCAGCACCATCTTGTGATGATTATGTAGCTTTGTGATATAGTTTGAAATCAAGGAGCATGATATCTCTCATTTTGTTATTTTCCTCATGATATCTTTGGCTATCTGGGGTCTTTTGTAGTTCCATATCTTCTCTCCTTTCATCATTGTCAGTCTGGCTTGAGGTTATCAGTTTTATTGATGTTTGGAATTCCAGTTTTTTTGTTTCATTGATTTTTTCTAATTTAAAAAAAAAATCAATTGCATTTTTTCCTCTTATCTTTTCCCCCCTTCTGCTGCGTTTGGGTTTGATTTGTTTTTCTAGGTTTTTGAAACAGGAATTTCAGTTATTGATTGTGCTAATGTAAGCACTTAGTGCTATAATTTTTTCTATAATTTTCATTCAAATCTGAGTATGGATTTTGTTTTCTTGTTTCCTTTGAGATGTCCATATTGACCCCATACAAATGTGTTGTTTAATTTCCAAATGTTTGGAGAGTTTTTTTGTTTTTGTATTATTGAATTTTATCTTGATTTCATTTTAGCCACAGAATATAGTCTGTATGATTTCAAATATTTTAAATTTGTTCATGTTTGCTTTATGGCTTAGGATAGAGTTTATTTTGTTTTGGAAAAATGTGTTCTGTTGTTAATAGTTTTCTATATATATCAATTAGATCCTGTTATTTGAATCTATTGTTCAGTTCTCTAGCCATTTTAATTTTCTGTCTACCACTATAGATCATTATTAATGAGGTACTATAACCTATGTTATAGTTATGGGTTTGTCTATTTTTCTTTCACCTCTCATTTTTTGCTTCATGTATTTTGAGATTCTGTTGTTTTGTAGGTACACATTTATGGTCATTTTGTCCTTCTGATGAATTATTTTATTTTTATGTAATGTCCTTCTTTGTTACTAGTAATTTTACCATGCTATATGCTCTAAAATCTGCTTTATCTAATATTAATGTGGTGATTCTTGTTTTTTTAAAATATAATGTTTGCATGAATATATTTTTCTGTCCTCTGACTTCTTATATACAGCATATAGCTGGGTCATATTATTTTAAATTCACTATACCAATATTAGTATTTTAATTGTTACATTCAGAGTATTTTCACTTAAAATAATTATTTGCATATTAGGTTTTAAGTCTATTTTATTATTTGTTTTTGTTTGTTTTCTCTGAATTTTACTCCTGTTTTAGTTTTATTGCCTTTCCCTTAAGTATATTTAATATTTTATTTTGACTTATAGTTTTTTAGTATACCATTTTGAATAATGTTATTAATGTTTTTACTAGTTATTACAATATACAGACATAATTTGTCAAATCTACTGCTATCAACATTTTACCACTTCAAGTGGAGTGTGGAAATCTTATGTCCTTTTAGTTTCTATTTTCCACCCCACTTTTTAAATATAGTGGTTACAAATATTTCTTTTATATATGTTTCACACCATATCTGGTAATGTTATAATTTTTGCTTCAACCATTAAATGTGATTAAAGAAACTCATTCCCACTATTTTCATCTATTTTATTGTTCTTCTTTCCTTTATGAAGGCACAAATCTTCTGTCATCATTAACTTTCTAACTTTCTGTCTAGGTAAATGTGCTAGTGACAAATTCTATTATTTTCTTTACCTGAGAATATTCTACTCCCCCTTTATTCTCAGATAATAGTTTTATCAGATATAGAATTCACAATTAACAGTTCTTTTCTTTAAGCACTTGAAAATGTGTCACTGTTATCTGGCTTCCATGTTTCGGATAAGAAATCCATTGTCACTCAAATTTACATTTTTTTTTATATTTTATTGATTTTTTACAGAGAGGAAGGGAGAGGGATAGAGAGTTAGAAACATCGATGAGAGAGAGAGAGACATTGATAAGCTGCCTCTTGCATGTCCCCCACTGGGGATGTGCTGGCAACCAAGGTACATGCCCTTGACTGGAATCGAACCTGGGACCCTTCAGTCCGAAGACCAATGCTCTATCCACTGAGCCAAACCGGTTCGGCCATTTCACATTTTTTTATAGCTTTCTCTCTGGCTCCCCCCCACCCCCGCCCTTTGTCTTTAGATTTAAGAATTTGACTATAATGTGTCTTGGCATGAAGTTATTTTGGTCTATCAAAATTCTGTTTTTTCTCAACTTCTTAAATCTTTATGTTTATATATTTTACTAAATATGGGAAGGGAAGTTTGCAGCCATTATTCCTACAATACGTTTCAATCTCTCTCTCTCTCTCTCTCTCTCTCTCTCTCTCTCTCTCTCCTGGGACTCTCTTTATGTGATTGTTAACTCTTCATTATTTTCTCATCTCACATTTCTCTGAGTCTCTGTTTTGTTTCTTTTTAAAAATATTTTTTTTATTGATTTAAGCTGGAGAGAGAGAAAGAGATATCAACTTGTTCCACTTATTTATGCATTCATTGGTTGATTCTTGTAGTATTTGCCCTGACTGGGAATTGAACCTGCAACCTTGGTGTTTTGGGATGATATTCCAACCAACTTAACTATCTGGCCAGAGCTCTGTTCTTTTCTTTTCAGTCTATTCTTTTCCATTGTTCCAATTGGGTAAATTCTATTGATGTCTTCTTCCATTAATTGATTATGCCCTCTGTCATCTTCATTGTACTACTGAGATTTTTCTGTTTATACTTTCCATTTATACTTTTTAATAACTTACATCTTTGCTAAGCTTTGTTATTTTTAGTTTGTTTACAGAGAATTCATAATTAATTGTTGAAACATTTTTGTGATGACTTCAAGATTCGTTTCAGTTAATTTTAACACTGATTCATATATTGTTGGCACTTGTGGGTTTTATTTTTTAATTCAATTTTTCTGGTGCTTGGTATGACAAAGTATTTCCTATTGTATCCTGGATACTTTTAACATAATGAGACTGCAGATCCCTTTTTAAACAACTTCTCCTTCCTCCTCCTTCCCTTCCTCCCCCTCCTCCTCCCCGTCTCCTCCTCCTCCTCCTCCTCCTCCTCCTCCTCCTCCTCCGCCTCCTCCTCCTCCTTCTCCTCCTCCTCCTCCTCCTCCTCCTCCTCCTTGTTTTTTGTTTAGGCATATAATAAAGGTGGAGTGAATGAGTGAATGTATGTATTTACTTATCCTCTGGACACCACTGATTCCACTCCAGCAAAAGTGGAACACTGCCTCAAACTGAAAGCCTCATTGCTGAAAGGGGGCAGAAGTTGAGTTGTGTTCTTAGCTTTTTAAATATTTTCTTAGTGAAAATGGGTAACCAATTTACACCACTTTGTTCCCTCTATGTGGGTATGTAACTGGACCTGTAAGTGCTCCTAACTGGACCTTACTGACTTCAGACAGAAGCACAAAGATGATGTACACTACCTTCTTTTTTTTTTAAATATGTTTTTATTGATTTCAGAGAGGAAGGAAGAGGGAGAGAGAGATAGAAACATCAATGATGAAAATCACTGATTGGCTGCCTCCTGCATGCCCCCTATTGGGGATGGAGCCCATAACCTGGGCACGTGCCCTTGACCAGAATCAAACCTGGGACCCTTCAGTCCCCAGGTTGATGCTCTATCCACTGAGCCAAACCAGCTAGGGCTACACTACTTTCTTGATGCACAGTGACAGTGGGAGTTCACATCCCCTCTGGATGAGGAAAAGTAGAATGTCAACTCATCTCATCTCTCACCTCATTCTGTCTTGCTTTACCTCTTTGAAACCTTGGAAAGAGGGAGTGGTGAATTTTAGTTCCCCACTCAGCTCACCAGCACAAGGGTAAGAAAGAAGGGAAGTGCTCTTTATACCACCTCACACAACCACGTGCATGGATGCTAGATGAGAGTGAGGGCTCGGCTTTCCACCTGACCCTGTTGAAAGTGGTGGTGGGTTGAGGGTTTTCACTATTCTTGCATCACACTCCCTAGTTCAGTCTCCCAGCTGCAGAGGGGATGTAGAAGTTCACCTTCCCACCGGCCCTGCTCACACCAGGGAAGGAAGGGAAGTGGAATGCGGGGAAAGCCCTGACTCAGCCCACCCTGCTCAGTCTCACTGATGCACAGTGGAGGCGGAGGATCAGTTTACCACTGAACCATGTTGATACTACCCTGGCCTGAGAATCAAAGCACCTCACGATTCCCCTGGGGGACATTCTAATATCACTGCACATATTTGCTGACCCCCCCCCCCTTGAATGGTCCTTGAAGCACTCCCTGATTCTGCTGGTGAAGGGATAGATGATTAACTTGCCAAAACCACCTGGCTGTGTAATCAGACTGGTTCTGGAAGGGAATATATGATCAGCTTCTTAACTGTACCTGCAAAACTATTTGGAGAGAGAGAGAGAGAGAGAGAGAGAGAGAGAGAGAGAGAGAGAGAGAGAGAGAGAGAGAATGTCATCTGGTTCCATGGGGAAGGAAGGGAGATCAGCTCTCCACTCCATGCTGTTGAGTCCACGAATTAAATTACTTGCCCGGAATTGCTAAAGCTGGGAATTAGGGGAGTTGGGGTTTGAACAGAAGAAGTGTGTCTGTGGGGCCGTTGTCACTGGTGTTTGAATGAAGTAGGGTGGGTATTGTCCAAAAGATTGTCTGGTTATTTTTAGACCACCCTTTTCTCAGGCATTTGGCTCAGGGAAATAGGATCTTCTTGGAGTCTTCTGTTGTTTTCTCATCTGTGCCTGTTGACGGTTCCAGATTGGAGGCTTCTGCAAAGCCCTGTCGACTATGCGTGGTAGGGCAATAGGAAATCCCAGGCAAATTGTTACTCTCAAGTCCTGAAGTCTCTGGACAGTCTACCTTGTTCTTTCCAAAATTTTGAGACTTCTGTTGTCTGTTTGTTGTGTTATTTCCAGAGTTGTTTTTTTTTTTTAAGGGTATAGGTTGTAAGAAGGAAGAACTGTGAGGGTAGTGGCCAGAATTGGGACAGAACCAAAAAAGTGCCATCTGTGTTTTACCAACTCACCCCGGAGATTCTGGTACACATTAAAGTTTGAGAATCACCGGAGTAGCCTAGAAAATGGGGTTTCTAGACAGATTAAACACCTGTGAGCCCTAGCTGGTTTGGCTCAGTGGAAAGAGCATTGGCCTGCAGACTGAAGGGTCTCAGGTTCTATTCCAGTCAAGGGCATGTACCTCAGTTACAGGCTCAATCCTGGGCTCTGATTTGAGCATGTGCGAAGGCAACCAATTGATGTGTCTCTCTCACATTGATGTTTTTTCTCTCTCTCCCTTTCACTCTATCTAAAAATAAATGGGAAATACCCTCAGGTGAGGATTTAAAAAAAAAACACCTGAGAAAAGGCAGAAGGATAAAATCGTTGGTAGATATTGAGGTGCTAACTTGATGAGAATACTGAGTGTAGAGTAAGGAGTAGGGGAAGGTACACTTCACTATAATGAATATGAAAACACATGGACAGAGAGATTAGGTTAATTCCAATGTTGTCAAAATAGGGTTCACTTGATGGGTTTTAGGAGAAAGCCTGGCACGTTGGCTGAGAAGTGTTGTGGTTAGGTTCTAGTGCCAGATTTCCTCTGTTCAAATCCCAACTCCCCTCATTCCTAGCTGTAGGAATTCTGGGCATGTAATTTAACTCATCCCAGTTCTTGTTTCCCAAACTATAAAACAAGGATAATGAAGGTGTTACTTCAAAGTGTTGTGAGGATTACATAAGGCAGTATATAAACTATCCAAGTGATTTTGCACACACTGTGTGCTCAATGAGTGGTAGTTATTGTTACTATTTCAGGGTAATTTCATAAAGATGATTAATTTTGAAAGAATTCATATTCTTTATCAATCAGTTCTGTGAATCTCTCTTCCAAGAGGCAGGCTGTAAAAGTTGTGAAAGAGCAGTAGTGTTTGCTAAGGCGACCTTTGTATGTAATGTTTAACCAGCAGGTAGAACGTTGTTCTTAGAGATCTTTCGCAATTCTTTCCAGACCTGACAGTCTAGTTTTTATGTGTGATTTTCATTTGTTTTTGGTTTTGCTTTGACCAGAATTGAGGTGCGGGTGGGGGAAGGGGCCAGTGTTGGGGCAGCAAAGTATTGTGCATCTCACTTGTGAAAACATTCTGTTTTTCCTCATGGAAAGCTAGGTAAGAAAGGAAAATCAGGAGATAAGCTATACATAAGCAGAGAAAGAATTAACAGTATTTTCAGGTAGACTGAGTCATTTAATTCTCACAACAGCCCCATAAGGTAGATACTATTATTGACCCCAATTTGTAGACGAGGCTTAGAGGATTTACGCCACTTGCCCATAGTCACAAAGGTGCTAAATGTTCTGACCAAGCTAGGAGTTGAACTCAGGATTCTAACTCTAAAATCCATGCTCTTTTCAGAACAATACCCTGCCTCCCCAGGGAACCTTTCTCTTTCTGTTAGCCCTTCTTCCTCTGTCTTTCCTTTTCTCTACCTTTTGCAGAGTAAGCTGAGAGATAAAAAAAGAAAGAACAGAGAAAAAATTAAGATTTAGAAAAAGAACACTAAAAAGCACAAAAACCTACAAGACCAGAGAAAACACTTGCAGGGATTCCAAAACTCCATCAGGGATATCTGGGTGGAAAAGGGGGAAAATACATCATCAGTACCAATTATCAGTGAGCTGGGGATGGGGTCCATCTGCAAGCTAATTTATGCCTGCACTCAACAAACATTTATTGACCTACTATGTGTTAGGCCCTCTTCTAGGCACTGGGCACCTAATGGAGAATGCAACAGAGAAGGTCCACAAGGGTGGAACTTACCTTCCAGTGTGTGTGTGTGTATGTGTGTGTGTGTGTGTGTGTGTGTGTGTGTGTGTGTGTGTGTAGGATACAAACAAAAAAGACAACTGTTGTTAATTACTAACAAAAATTCGTCGAGACCAGTTTGGCTCAGTGGATAGAGCATCAGCCTGCGAACTGAGGGGTCCCTGGTTCAATTCTGGTCAGGAGCATGTATCTTGGTTGCGGGCATGTCCCCAGTGTGGGGCGTGCAGGAGGCGGCTGATCGATGTCTCTCTCATCTATGTTTCTAACTTTCTGTCCCTCTCCCTTCCTCTCTGTAAAAAATCAATAAAATATATTTTTAAAAAATTACTAACAAAAATTATAAAGTACTATAAAAGAACAAAATGATAGGACAGGTTCTAGTTTAGCTCGAGTGCTCATGAGAAACTGTAGTTTGACAACCAAGACCGGCAGATTCCTAGAGTTTACTTAGTTGAGACATTTAATCTAAGGGAAATGTGGTGAGCATGACTTTAAAGGTGTAGATCAGAAAGAGTGAGAGATATGAGAATGAGATATGGATCTTTCAACAGTTTCATTCAAATATGTTAAAAGGAAGCAGGGGCCAAACCCAGTTCAGTCCTGTAACATATAGGACAGGTGACAACAAATAGTAGTATGCTATGTTCTGTTCACTGCAGTTTTGAACACATTTCTCTCCCAGATACCAGTGCCTTGGAGGGACTTGGGAAAGATGGGTTAGGTAGACATCTTTGTTACTGCTGGTGATATTGTTAGCTGCAGGGGAGGCATTGTCACTGATCATGTTGCTAAAGTGCTTGGGTCTCTAGCATCAGGAAAAATGCCACCTAAACCCTAAACCTTATTGTCACAGAGACAAATGGCTGTTAATATCTATCTAGTCCTGCTAGTGGCCTTGTCAGACAAACCAAAATGACAAGGGATGGCCACTTGAGCTTCCCTAAAATGTTGATGTTCTGTTGAATTAATCAGGCATGGACAAACAGAGGACTGGATAGAAACCAAATTTCTGAGAGCTGTAATCACACTAGCATATGCCTCAAAAGAGTGAGGTCTTAGGAAGTAGGAGTCATTGAGGGATGTAGCAAGAAGGGGAATACAGTGGTACCTCGAGATATATGAGTGCCCTAACATAGGAGATTTTTGAGATACGAGCCGTCGAGCGAGCAATTTTTTGCTTTGAAATACGAGCAACATTTGAGATAGGACTAATCGCGGGGATTGACCGGCTGCACACGACCCACCAGTTTACCGAGACTCGAGCATCTCATAGTTTCCCACGCCTCAAGGTTATGGAACGAATTAAACTCGTATCTCGGGGTACCACTGTATTCACAAATGGAAGAGCTGGCTATACAATTGAATGCAGAAAGCCTACATTTGAATTCTGTACTTCTTTCAGTACAACATGCCAGCATGTCACCAATGTTCCTTCACAGCAGGGAAAGTGGCCTTCCCGGATGTTTGTAGCCACGGACGTGGCATAACATCTCCCAGTGATACGCACAGGGACTCAGACGGGGTGTTACTGTTTTTAGCTCTCAAATGTTCATGTGATTCCCAGGAAATTAATTGTAAGAAAAATGATTCTATCTCATCCCAAGCTCCTGCTGTCGTTATAATACAACATTAATCACTTTCTTTTTCTCAGATCTGGTATGAGATCCTGCTTTTCTTCACACACATAGTTTTAATACACATGTTAGAGTCAATTCCTAAAACAGCTAATCTTTTCTTTAATAAATGTGTGGTTTATGTTCCTATATTCATAGACCTATGTCTATGGTTATAATGTAGATAGATAGGTGTCTCTGGTTACATATACACTGAGTGGCCAGATGATGATGATCTCTGAACGCATAATAATCTGGTCACTCAGTGTATATACTATAGAATAAATGGCTAATATGCAAATCGTCTCCTCAACCAGGAGTTCGACCAGCAGGCAGGCTGGCCAACTGCCCATGTCCCCTTCCCCTGGCCAGGTTGGCAGGACTCCAACCATGCACGAATTCATGTACCGGGCCTCTAATATATATATATTCACACACACACACACACACACACACACACACACACACACACACTGAATGGCAGAGTATTATGTGTTCAGAGATCATAATAACCTGGCCATTCAATGTATATTAAGTGATATAATGACAATCATCCAGGTGGAATGGCTTTACTGAAAGCCTGTATGTGCTTTTGTACTAATTAAATTTGCATAAATTGGCCCTGCTGGTGAATCAACAAATGACTCAAAGTAACAATTCCTCTTTAATTTATAGCTCTCTTAGCTTTTTGCAGATTCTCATATCCAAACTTAGTTATGGAAATGTTAAAATAATCTCGTCACCCCTCAGGAGATTATTTTGAGTCATTATTGACTAATAATAACTTCATCTCTGACCTTCCTGGTAACCCATTGACTAATTGCTTTTCCTCTATATTTTGTTCATTAAATTCTAATTAGAAACATTAAATATGCACATGAAAACGTAAATAGCCACAAAACAGAGGAGACAAATGCTAACTACGTATCTTTATTGTATGACTTTTCAGTAACCCTCATAACCCCTTTTGCCAAGCCAGGAATGTACATGCCTATTGGACCTATAATTCATAAACAACAAGCTATGTGGTGTCAGAGACTGAATTCATTGGAATAGTAATTTATTCATTCATTTACTTATTTAACTAATGCTTATAAAGCACCTACTAAGATGCTCATGCTGGACACTTTGCAAGATCCTGTGAACAAAATTATAAATTAGGTGACATCAGTCTTCAAAAAATTTACAGTCTAAGAAAGAGAAGGATAAGTAGAAAAATAAGGTCAGTAATGTGTTATAAATGCCATCATAGAAGTATACATGTAGCAATAATGAAATTATGGCTATTATTTTTTATTGATTTCAGAGAGGAAGGGTGAGGGAGAGAGAGATAGAAACATCAATGATGAGAGAAAATCATTGGTTGATCGGCTGCCTCTTGCATGCCCCCTACTAGGCATCATGCCTGAAACCCAAGTATGTGCCCCTGACCGGAATTGAACCCGGAACCCTTCAGTTCACAGGCCGACGCTCTATCCAGAGCCAAACCAGCTAGGGCATGGCTACTATTTATTAAGTATTTACTAGGTGCAAAGGGTAATAATGTCAATAACTAAAAATTAATATGTTCTATTTAATCTTCACCTCTGAAACAGGAGCTATAATTATTTTCCTTTATAGTTGGAGAAACTGAATCACAGAAAGGTAAATCATTTGCCCTAGGTTGCCAAGGTATAAGTAGTATAGAAATAATTTTAACCTAAAGATTTGGGCTCAAGGGCCTGTGAGTTTGACTGATTACAATATTTCACCCAAGAAAGAGTCCTGGCATTTAACTACTAAAGTCTATTGGGTAATGTTTTTAAAGACACTATGATTATAGTAATTTCTTACAGTAGAGATAGAAAATTCATATGGATACTTTGAAGTTTGCCCTTTGAAGAAGCATAAAGGAAAGATTGGTCATTTCTCCCTGGAATTTTGAGAGGAAACAACAGAACATAAAGGATCTTCTCTGAGTCTCCAATTTGCTACTCCGTAAAATTATGGAGGTGGGGAAAGTGAGTCGTCTCAAAGACCCGTTTCATCTTTAAAATCCCAATTGCTTCATTATAGTCCATTTGAAATAGTATGACATATTGATAGCTTTATGTTGTTTGGGGTTACTGAGTCAGAATTTCAGAGCAATAGAAACCGAAAAGTTTATTTCATCCGTCCACAAATCTGATTCTCGAGTTCTCACAGCAACTCCGCTTGTTTACACATCTGTTCTTTGAAGCCACTGCAATAGGCTAGGCCCCATGGGTAACTGACTCCCTCCCTGTAACCAGATAATATAACCTTTGAATGCAGAGGCTGTCTATCATGTTGAAAGGCTCTCCATAGCAATGAAAAACCCTCTTGTAAGAATTTCTTGATATGAACAAGTAGAATTCCTCTTCCCTTTCCTTGTACATTAGGAATCAAACACTCAAATGCCTTCAGTGGCCAAGCAGGTGATGTAAATGAGTAAAGAGGAACAGGTACACTACAAAAGGGAAATGCTAAAGAACACCACGGCAAACATAAGTACACATGTTAAATCTAAAGAGGCAGATACTGTCTATCTACAGCCAATTGGTGCCATGCAAAGATATGAGCCCAGTATTAACCAAAGAGCAACGACATAGTATAGTTAAGAATGTAGGCTCTGAAGCCAGATTCTCTGGATTTGAATACTGCCTCTGCCACTCAATACCTATGTGACCTACGTCCATTCACCTAGCTTCTCTGTTTCAATTTCCTCAATTCTAAAATAATAACAATGGTATCTTCCACATGGAGCTTGCATGAGGTTTGAATTAATTTGCGCTAAAGGGCTTACAAACATAGCTAGCACATAATAAATGTTCAACACATATGTTCAGAAATTTTGAGGGAAGCCAGAAACTCAAGTTTTCTCAAGAGACTTCTCAAATTTATTTTATTTTTTTAACATATTTTTTAAAGTTGATTTCAGAGAGAGGAAGGAAGAGGGAGAGAGAGCTAGAAACATCAATGATGAGAGAGAATCGTGGATCGGCTGTCTCCTTCGTGCCCTCTACTACGGATTGACCCGCACAATCCAGGCATGTGCCCTGACTGGAAATCGAACCATGACCTCTAGGTGCATGGGACAATGCTCAACCACTGAGCCACACTGGCCAGACAAGTTCTATGGCTTTTAAATATCATCTACATGCTGATAGTGCCCGAATATGTATGTCTAAACATCTATCCTCCTTGAGCTCTAGATTTGTGTATTCAACATGGGACTTGAATGTCTCAGAATTTAACATTCAGAATGATCACACGAACTCTCTATTCTCTCAGTCTGCATTTCCGTTTAACCCCTGACACTATCCTCCTCATCTTCCTGAAGCACACCGTGGTACATCCGGTTTCTTAGGAGTTATCCTTGATTTGTTTCATATTCCCTTGACCCCATATCCAATCTGTCAGTGACTCCTATCAATGTCCACAAACTTTTTAATTTAAAATTTCTAGCCCACAATAATATCAAATGAATAATAAAATGAACATTTATATACTATTTATTTATTTTTTAAAAAATATATATTTTATTGATTTTTTTACAGAGAGGAAGGGAGAGGGATAGAGAGTTAGAAACATCGATGAGAGAGAAACATGGATCAGCTGCCTCCTGTACACTCCCTACTGGGGATGTGCCCGCAACCAAGGTAAGTGCCCCTGCCCAGAATTGAACTTGGGACCTTTCAGTCTGCAGGCTGATGCTCTATCCACTGAGCCAAACCGGTTTCAGCATATATACTGTTTATTTAGATTCATCAATTGTTAACTTGAATTCTACCGAGAGAGGTGGGTCCAAGATGGCTGTGTGGAAGGACACTGAGCTTGTCCTTTTCCAAGAACACATCAAATGCACACCTATATGGAGAGCAACATCGCCTGAGAGAGAACTGGGGGCCATTTGAACAACTTCTGCCCAACAAACAGGAGAGAGAAACCACAAAGAGAAAATTAAGGAACTGAAGGAGAGATAAAAGAGTTCCCCAGAAAAGTAAAAACGTAAAAAGCTCACCAAGACGAACCAGTTTTACAAGAAACATGAAAGGATCTTCTTTATCCAGAAAAGAAAAGGCCATAACCAAAACAGAAAATATAGGAAAGAAAAAAACCTCACTGGTCAAGGGAATCTACCACTTAAAAAGCTAGGAGAAAGTTAAAAAGCTAAGTAGCAAAATCAACTACAAAGACAATAAATAGCCAGGGATACACAAAACCAAGAGTACAAAACTGATTTAAAAAACAAACAAACATGAAGAATGGAGAGGTAAGTAAAAATATAGTGCCTTTAGAATGCATTTGAACGTAAATGCCTACCAGCTTAAAATAGACTGCTATGGATATAAATGGTTATATATGAAGCTCGTGGTAACCACAAACCAAAACCCCACAAAATTACACCAAAACATGAAGAGAAAAATAAAACACGAAAGAAAAGCAACAAACCCAGCAGATTTCAAAAGAGAACAAAAATGACAACAAATGGCAATGAGCACATATCTATCAATATTTTATTTAAATATAAAGGGATTAAATGTTCCCCTGAAAAAACAGGTGATTGGATGGATAAAAGAATAAGGCCTATCCATATGCTGCCTACAAGAGACTCACTTGAGGTCAGACGGCAATATTCACATTAGACAAAATAGATTTTATTTTATTTTTTAAAAATATATTTTATTGATTTTTTATAGAGAGGAAGGGAGAGAGATAGAAAGTTAGAAACATCCATGAGAGAGAGACATCGATCAGCCACCTCCTGCACGCCCCACAGTGGAGATGTGCCCGCAAGCAAGGTACATGTCCCCAAGCAGAATCAAACCGGGGACCTCTCAGTCCGCAAGCCGACACTCTATCCACTGAGCCAAACCGGTCTCGGCCAAAATAGATTTTAAAACAAGCTGCAGTGCCCTGGCTGGTTTGGCTGAAATTTGGAGCGTCAGCCCGTGCATAGAGGGGTCTCAGGTTCAACTCCCAGTCCAGGGCAGTACCTCGGTTACTCCCTGGCCCTGGCTGTGAGTGGGAAGCAACCAATTAATGGCTTTCTCTCATGATGTTGCTTCTTCTCCCTCTTTCTCTGCCTCCTCCCTCCCTTCCACTCGGTCTAAAAATCAATGGAAAAAATATCCCCTGGTGAGAATTTAAAACGAACAAAAAACCAAGCTCTAGCAAGACACAAAGAAGAGCATTTTATAATGATAGGCCCTTCTATATCTCTTGCTACCATCTATAATAATAAAAGCATAATATGCTCATTAGACCAGACAGCCGAACGACCTTCTGGACATCCTTCCAGATGACCTTCCAGACGAAGTTGGGGTTGCGAGGGCTGAGCCTCTTGTACGAATTTCATGCATCAGGTCTCTAGTAAATAAATAAAAAGGATATAAGAATGGTAAATATCTACATATCCAACAGAGGAGCGTCTAAGTATATGAAGCAAATATTAATGGACATAAATGAAAAAATTAGCAGTAATACAATAAAAGTTGGAGACTTCAACAATATCCCACTTACCTCAATGGATCGTTCAACCAGAAAGAAAATTAATAAGAAAAAAATCACCTTAAAGGTCACATTAGATCAGATTGACTTAATACACATTTATAAAACATTTCATCCCTAAACTGCAGCATGTATATTTTTTTCTGAATTTTAAGACCCAAGCAATTGTTTTGCAAAATAATCCAAAATTGGCCGAGACCCATTTGGCTCAGTGGATAGAGTGTCGGCTTGCGGACTGAGAGGTCCCAGGTTCGATTCCGGTCGGGGGCACGTACCTTGCTTGCGGGCACATCTCCACTGTGAGGTGTGCAGGAGGCAGCTGATCGATGTCTCTCTCTCATCGATGTTTCTGACTTTCTATCCCTCTCCTTTCCTCTCTGTAAAAAATCAATAATATATATATTTTTTTAAAAATCCAAAATTGGTCTGATTATTTCACCATGTTTAGAAAAGCTTGTCAGTTATACTCCCAGCATACATCTTGAATTTGTCCATTAATTTTTGGCTCCACCTCTACTATCCTAGCCTAAGACCCAGCTATTTCTGATCTGCATTAATATGAAAACCCTTCTTTTTCCTCTCCTCCTCCTCCTCCTCCTTCTTCTTCTCTTTAAATTCTTTATTGTTTAAAGTATTACATGAATCTCTTTTTTCTCCCATTGACCTCTCCCCAGCTGCTCCCACCCCCCAGCACATGCCCTCTCCCGCCCCCTCCCCATCTGTGTCCATTGGTCATGCTCATATGCATGCATACAAGTCCTTTGCTTGATCTCTTATCCCCTCACTCCTTGCCTCCCCTTATACATTGGACAGTCTGTTCGACGCTTCTATGTTCAACTGTTTCTCCTTTGGTTTTACTTGAACCTAGTTTCCCAACAGCAGCCAGAGTGATCTTCTAAAATGGCAAATTCAATCATAACATCCCTATATTTATTAGCTTCTATTTGTCCTTTTAAAAAAATCCAAACTTTTCACCCTGGCCTTTAAGCTCCTGCATAATGTCATTCCTAGGCATCTCTCTGACTTTATTTCCCACCATCCTCCACAATCACTAGGTACATTTTACACACCACTCCCTTCCTGGGGCTCCTCGCCATTTTGAGATATATACCAGTTTATCTACTTTGGAACCTTTTCATGTACTGTACTGTCTTCTGGAATGTTCTCCCTCTTGTGTTTTTTTTTTTTATCTGCCTATCTCCTACTCATCACTCATATCTTAAACTTAAATACTATATTTTAGAGAAGAATTTTGTGACCACTTATTGCAAAATAGGTATGCCCTGTGACTCATTTTCATAGTCTGTTTTTTCCCTTTATATCCTAACTGTAATTTGTAAATTCTATATTTATTTCTGTACTTATTTATTTCATGTGTATTCCATAAAGGGAGGATATGGGTTTTATTCACCAGTGTATTCCCATGGTCAACCACTGCTTAAGATATAGTAGAGAATTCAATAAATATCTATAGAACAAAAAGGATTTCTGGGAAGGTTTATGGACCCTCAGACATTTACAGTTATACAGATCATTCAGTTTGTCCATTAGATAGAAATGTTTGAAGAATCTCCCTCTCTCTCTCTCTCTCTCTCTCTCTCTCTCTCTCTCTCTCTCTCTCTTGGTTAATCAGGACCCCAGTTACCATTGCAAACCCGAAGACTTATTGGGGTTATGTCTACATGTTTTTCAAATTCTTTTATGTGACTGGGCCTCTAAAAATATATGTGTGTGTGTGTGTGTGTGTGTGTGTGTGTGTATGTGTGTGTGTGTTTCAGAGAGGAAGGGAGAGAGAGATAGAAACATCAATGATGAGAGAATCTGCCTCCTGCACACCCCACACTGGGGATTGAGCCCGGAACCCAGGCATGTGCCCTTGACCAGAATCGAACCCGGGACCCTTCAGTCTGTAAGCCAACACTCTGTCCACTGAGCCAAACCAGCTAGGTATAGAAGATTTTTTTTTTTACTGAAGTACTCTCTTGGTCTACTACCGATATCATGCTTGTCCATGTCACCAAGGGTACTCTCTCATTTCTTGGCCTGATCACCTTACTCTGGGACATAATTGACGTTTCCTCTAAAAAAATACTTTGATTTTCCCTGTGTTCAGTTCAGTAACTTATTACCTGGAGTAGCTTTGCTCCCCCCGTGTCTACTTCATTTTATGAGGCAATTTTGTCTTCTATATACATAAAAAATCACTCAGGTCTGTTTTCCATTCTTATTTTTTATCTGTTGAGCAAAAGCAAGAAAAAAAAAACCTTAAAAAAATCCAACAACACAAAAATGGTGCTGTTCTCTTTACATAATGACCAGTAGAAAGTCTCCCCAGCTCAGAACTTGGTTAGAAAATTCTGTAAGCTGTTCATATTAAACCTGTTTTGTTGTTGTTTTGTATCAGAGCAAAACCTATTTCCTCTTCCCTTAGAATCCTAAAGGTCTCTCACAATCTAGTCTTTGTTCTGTTCATATCATGCTTTAAGCTTCGTGCTGTTTCTCCTCTGAAGAGAATTTGAGTCTCATTTATAAATCCATTTACAGTGGAACTACCATGCAAGAATTCTTTGTCTCATCTTCCATTTCATTCCTTTTGGTATTCATTCCCTATCCCTTTCTGCCTACGTCATCATTATCCAATATAGTTGTCTCCTTAGCTAAATGCAGGTCCAGGGCTGCATTTCCTCATCGAAGCTTGCATTTCCAATCTTTCATTTGGGTTCTTCCTAGTTTTCCTGCCGCCAGCCAGATTTATACCCTCTTCCGTTTTCTTTCCAACTTCTGTGCTACAGTTTTTCGCTTTGATGACTTCTGTATATATTTTGAGTGATGGTTAGACCATACACTAAATTCTCACCTACCTGGGTTGAGTCTATGTATGTGACTGTATATTCCACCTGACAACACAATTCTACGAACGCCTACAATCATATCCTACCAGTTTATTATTTTTAGCTGGAAAATACTGTACTTACCTATTTCGTTGAGGCTGCCCTTCCAGACCAGCATTGTCAGTACTAGGGACTACAGTGAATTTCCTCTCCACCGCATCCTACTTAAAACAAACACACACAAAAAGGTAGTATTTGATTGCCATTTGATGATGAAATTGTTAAACCTGCACATCATTAATCAAAGAAAAGAGGTGCAAAATCATCTGAGGAGACAGAATGACTCTCAGGCCCCCAAAGCATTAAGTATACTAATGATGACGTTGGAATAACCTGGTTTTTATGTATCAAAAAAAAAAAGGAGGAAAGGGGAGACCAGATAGAAACATGCTTACTAAGGTCTGTGTGAGGCAGGAAGGTGCTTCCCCATCAATCACACCAGAAAGCTAGTCAATGGCCAGGATGGGCGTGACCACTGCAAACTTCCAAAGGAAGTTCTCTCTCTCTCTCTCTCTCTCTCTCTCTCTCTCTCTCTCTCTCTCTTTCCTCTTTACTCCTGTGGCAGAGGATGTTTCCCCCTGTGCCCACATGGCCATGTTGTACTCCACCCATGGACTAATAGACTTTAATTTGGCCTCAATATTGAACCACACCCGGCTGCAACATGGACCGGAAGCTCTGGACATTGGCCTTGTTTCTGGCTCTGCTGAAAGCCCAGCTGCACCTTTTTCCGGGGGACTTTGGAACCCAGGAAATGTCACTCCACGCCAGTAAAACCTTCTACCACTTCTCATCCTCCCGTGGGGGCTTCGGAAAATTCTGATTTCAGTGGCACCCCAAGAACCCCACTCTCACAAACAATGGAAGATTCCCACTCCTGTACCCTTCCAGCATCCCTAGACCTGATGGACTGTATTAGCATCTTTCAAAAGAATACGTGAATGTGAAGGGACTGGAGAGGTTGGTCAGTCATAAAGCATAGGGAAAGGCGAATCACTGAGTACATTGATAGTCCTAATGGATACAAGGTGACTTGGGCATTCGATTTCCAGTATTTCTCATCTCATGAGCAAGACTATCTGTTGGAGGATGGATGTACAGCACTAGTGTGGGTTTATGCCAATAAATATTTGGTTTATGATTTTATAAATTACAGTTTACCTAGCAACCATCTTATAACATCCCATCACAGCTCCTTTAGATGATTTTGCCTGTGTCTGCTCTGATTAATATGCCAGGGCCCAGGCTTACAATTTGCCCTCAAAGAATAATCAGCAATCCCTCATTTTCTTGTTCTGATTTTTATTTGGATTTTCATTTAGCTTCGCAGAGGGAAAATGTGCTGAATGCCTAGATTTGAGGACTTCCAGTATGCGGGAAAGTGCTGCTTCTCACTGGAAATTAATAAATTGGTGTCCTTGTGTCTATGTCAATATCATCTGCTTTTTCATGTTTGTGAGTTAGTCTCTCAAAGCCTAAATCATTCTGGATGCTGACACGAGCGAATCTCTGGGCTTGCAAAGCAGATGACCAAAGGTAGAAGGCAGCCCTCAAATCAGAAATCTTCAAACATTTTTGCTTATGTACGTCTATACTATAATTTTAAAGCATTGCAAACACCTGATACATATTTAAGCTAACAGCTATAAAGTTCGCCCTCATATATTTCCATAATGGCAAGATTATAATTTTGGAAGCATTATGAATATTGAAATTTTGAAATAAACTGTTACTCTTTTCAAAATATCCAACAAAATCAAAATACTGTAGCAATTTGAGATCCAACATCATTTGTTTTTAAAATACATTAACAGACTCTTCTTTAACAATTGAATCATTTATATTTTCTTTTTCCTTGTGATGTATATTTTCATTTATTATAACCACAAAAAGTTTTGTCCTAATTTTATATATTTTTATGTTAAGAAGCCTTTCATTGAGTACCTTATCATACCTCCTCACCACAAAAATTATATGAATTAATTTTAAGAGTTAAAAATTATTCTGTATTATTATTATGATTATTGTTACTATAGAATTAATAAAAATAATATACATACATCCCCAACTTTGATAAATATTAAATATAAAAAGGTAAAATTTCACTGGAAATATATTTTAGGGCTTTCCCCCCTATTAGTTTATTCACTTAAGCATCAATATTATTTATTGCTCACCAATCTTTTACTTTTCTTTGCTTTTATAAATATGAGCACGAAAATATATAATAAATGAATAGATGGAAATAGAAGGACTTTTGTTATAGTAATTTTCTTCCATCTTTTAGTTCCTTCCAAATAATATGCCAAAAATCACATAATGATCTATCTTCATAAATTATCTTAATGACCTATCATCTGACAATTCCATTAGGTCCTCCTTCAATTTTGTCCAAGGCAAAGAATTGGAAATTACGAACTTGCAAAATGATTTATTACCTCGTCATTAGAGTCATTCAGTTTCTCAATGTGGATACCAATATATATTTGAAATTGTCCCTTTGTTGACTCAAGGTTTTTACACCCAGAGGCAATGCAACATAGGAAAATCTTGAATATGTGACAGAAGTATGACTTTATTTTGTAAAGTGGAAAAAGATCAATTGCAGAAGGGGATGCCTTGACCTCGGGGCTATTTTCTGGAAGATCAATTTTAGGAAAGAAGATATATGGAAATCAAGCGGCTAGAAATCGACTCCCTTCAAACTGTCTTTATCCTCCTCCTGTTTGAAGAGAGTTTGTGCAGACAAGCTCAAATTTGCAGATTTTCCTAATATAATACTGCTACAACTTCTGCATCTTCTGTCGCAACTCATATTTGCCATCAACAATGGACATCACCTTTGCAAGAGTTTGACCTTTCCGAACTCTGGGTATCTTTATTTTATCCTCCATCTTCTATAGACCTTCATATAAACATTGCATTATTTGATTTGTACTTGGGCATTTTCAATGTCCGATGGCTTTGGACTGCAACGTCACAATTCACCAATAGATGCCATCAGTAAATGCCAATCTGAGGACTTCAGGCTATTAAAAGTAAATACCAGCTGTCCTATTTATCTAATATACAGATTTGCCAATGAAGCAGTTGCCTTGGAAAGAGATTTGTTTTGCGATTCAACTACAATTCAACTCCCTTTATTTCTCTGTTGCCATTGGAGATTTCTGCGTACCGATACTATAGTCTTGGGAATTCACTTGCAAATGCATGTGGAGGAAGTATTTCCTTCCACTGCTGCCAGGTGTATTTCTGTTGGTTTCTGATTTGCATGTTGGAAATCAGAAGCAGTTTTTACATACAATCTTTTCAAAGATGACACATTCTCATTTGACTATAGCTTAGCTAGCTTTAACTCTTAAAAAATATGTTTGTTTTTTTTTATATTGATTTGAGAGAGAGGAACGGGAAGGGAGAGAGAGAAACATCAATAGGCTGCCTCCTGCATGCCACTACTGGGGATCAAGCCTGTAATCTGGGCTTGTGCCCTGACCTGGAATCAAAAGGCAACCTCTCAGTGCATGGGACCAAGCTCAACCCACTGAGCCACACCAGCCAGGGCCTAACTTCAACTCTTTTTTTTAAAAAAAATATTTTATTGATTTTTTACAGAGAGGAAGGGAGAGGGATAGAGAGTTACAAACATCTATGAGAGACAGACATCGATCAGCTGCCTCTTGCACGCCCCCTACTGGAGGTGTGCCCACAACCAAGGTAAGTGCCCCTGCCCAGAATCGAACCTGGGACCTTTCAGACTGCAGGCCTACGCTCTATCCACTGAACCAAACCGGTTTCAGCTCAACTCTTTTTTTTAAAATTATCTTTATTGTTGAAAATATTACAAATATCCTTTTTACCCCCACCCATCATTGACCCCCTACAACTCCATTGTAAATACCTTCAACTCTTTAACTTGCTGCAAATTAAATAGGCTTATAGAGGTATCTTAGAAATGTAACTCTGTTTTATGTAAGTTTTTCAGTGTTTATATAATTGTGTCAGGCCAGAGCATTTTAATGCCTACTATATTCCCATGGCCAACATGCTACTATCTTTAAGGAGATGCAGCTTTGACAGCCTCTAAAATCTTAGGTTCAATTTCTCCTGACACCTTTACTTTGTCCTCAGTGCTGTTATTGGTCTGAATGAGATTGAAAGTAGCAGTTGTTCTACTCATGTCTACATTCTGATGAAATACCTGTTCTCTCACTTTTCTTTTCCATGTCAAGTCCTCCATATTATCTTTATCTGAGTATTTTTTATCAAAACTCTCATTTTCATTTCCATTTTATTGATTTTATATATCTAGAAGGCACTTGGTTTTTTCAAATTCCTTTGAAAGGAATTCATAAAATGCAACTTATGTCGTAAGTTATAACATAAAATCTCATTCAATCTGGCATAGTGAGGCAGACTTTCACTCCCATCTTATATTCTTCTCAAGGCCCAGTTTTTAGTTGCAAGTCCCTCAAGGGAATAGAACTCTGATAGGAATAGGCATGGAAAGATAAATGGAAGAAAAAGTATTAGCCGCTTTCATCATCATCATTGTTGTTATCATCATCATCATGATCATCATCATCATCATCAGAGAGTGTTTGCCTCCATACATACATAGTGGTATGCCCCCTAAGATGAATACTCCACCTTCTAATAAAATGACTTAAGATTATTATCCATCTTTTCCAACTCACTTCAGTGTTCCTATTCTTCGGGAGATAGAGTGAGGGGAGGGAAAGCTTGAGTTTTTCCATCAAGAGTCAGAAATTCCAATGCCAATGAAACCAACTAAATAAAAAAAATGAATGAAGTGGACCTGGTAGAAGCAATATGCACCCCTGTCTAAAAGGGACAGCCACTACTCAACTCTGGTCAAATTGTGGCCCTCCAAGGGTGTGAGTCCAATGTAGCCATCATCCAGTTTTGAAAGCAAGCTTGAAATCTCAATTTGCCTGAGAAATGTGTCAAGTTTTAGTTGTTGGAAGGCCAAAGCCAGCTCATGAGTTGCCACTTGATAATTTATGTACTAGAGGTTAAAGTGGGTGTCTAGCACTAGACTATCTGGACATTCAAGAAAGCCTGACTTGTATGTTCTTTAGTTATAGGCAAACTAAATGAAAAATGAAATGATTAGAAGGCTATAGGGAGTATGGAATCAGAACAAAAATTATAGATAATTTGAATATACATCTTTAGAGCAGAGTACACTAGTATATCTGCCAGATATATTGCATCTCTGCTTGGATTCTTTACTGTTTTTTATTTCAGAGTTTAACTTACCAATGGTAAATTTATTTCATTTGTTTTATTTTTTGGAGGCGAGGGTATGTCAGAGCAATCAATATCTCATATATACTGAGTGGCCAGATGATTATGATCTCTGAACGCATAATAATCTGGCCACTCAGTGTATATCCTATAAAATAAAAGGCTAATATGCTAATTGTTCTCTCGACCAGGAAGCTGGCCAGCCAACCACCCATGTCCCCTCCCCCTGGCCAGGCTGGCCAGACCCCACCCATGCACCACTTCATGCACCAGGACTCTAGTGTGTGTGTGTGTGTGTGTGTGTGTGTGTGTGTGTACACTAGAGGCCTGGTGCACAAAATTCATGCATGGGGTAGGGATAGAGTCCTTCAGCCCAGCCTACTCCCTCTTCAATCTAGGACCCCCTTGAAGGATGTCCGACTGCCCTCTCACAATCCAGGACTGCTGGCTCCCAACTGCTCACCTGCCTGCCTTCCTGATTGCCCTTAATCACTTCTGCCTGCCTGCCTGATCACCCCCTAACCATTCCCCTGCTAGCCTGATTGATGTCTAACTGCTTCTCTACCAGCCTGTTTGCCCCTAACTTCCCTCCCCTGCAGGCCTGGGTCCCCCCAACTGCCCTTCCCTGCAGACCCCGTCACCCTCAACTTCCCTCCTCTGCCGGCCTGGTCACCCCTAACTGCTCTCCCCTACAGGCTTGATCACCCCCAACTTCCCTCCCTTGTAGGCCTGGTCCCTACCAACTGCCCTCCCTTCCTGCTCATCTTGTGGTGGCCATCTTGTGTCCACATTGGGGCAGGATCTTTTGACCACATGTGGGCAGTCATCTTGTGTGTTGGATTGATGGTAATCTGCATATTACTCTTTTATTAGATAGGATAGAGGCCTGGTGCATGGGTGGGGACCAGCTGGTTTGCCCTGAAGGGTGTCCTGGATCAGGGTGGGTGTTTTCTTGGGGCATGGGATGGCCTGGGCGAGGGGCCTGTGGTGCTTTGCAGGCCAGCCATGCCCCCTGGCGACCCAAGTGGAGGCCCTGGTATCTGGGATTTATTTATCTTCTACAATTGAAACTTTGTAGCCTGGAATAGAACCAAGCCTTCTGCTCACACAGGCATTAAAACTTTGTTGCCTTAAGCGCCTGCCAGGATATGCAGAAAGCTTGGCTTCCTCCATCAGCAGGGGCAACCCAGGCCTCTATCCTGCTCTCTCTGTGGCCTTAGCCATCTTGGTTGGGTTAATTTGCATACTCGCTCTGATTGGGCTGGTGGGCATGACTTGTGGGTGTGGCAGAGGTATGGTCAATTTGCATAGTACTCTTTTATTAGATAGGATATGCTGAGTGGCCAGATTATTATGATCTCTGAAAGCATAATAATCTGGCCACTCAGTGTATTTACTGATTATAACTACAACTATGAAGCGCATTTTAGCTGATGAAGAAACTGAGGTTCAGAGAAATGAAATGAACTGCACTAAGATCATACAGCCCTAAGTGACCAAGCCAGAGTTGAAATCGATCTTTTTGGCTCAGGTCTATGGTCTTGCTACTATGCTACTCTGCTGTCTCTCTAGTTCTGACTGTATTATTTGCCTCTCTTTGCATCAGCAGGAATGGGGAATAATCATAGAGTTTCCCTTAGGTTATGTAGATACACTCCAGGAAGATAGCACATTAAATACTATAATCACCTCTTGAACTCAACAACCTAGAATTGCTTCCTTAGGATAAATACCTTAAAAAACTGCTAAGTAAAATTGTCTGCATGTTTTATTAAGCTTTTGGTGTTTATTAGCAAATTGTCCTTCATATAAGTTGTACCTAATAAGTAATCTAATTTCCAGTAGAGAACAAAGAACTTGTTTCTTCTACTAATGATAACAGTAATATCACTCATAGAGTGCTTACTATGGGGCACTGTTTTAAATATGTTAATTTATCTGATCCTCAAACAGCCTTTTACAGCACAGATAAAGCATATTGAGGTACAGAAAGGTTAAGTTGCTTGCCCCCATATCGTGCAGCTAATAAGTGGAAGTAGTGAAGGCAGAATTTGTACCTAAGCAGTCTAGATTGACTACATCAGACTGGATATTATACAGTCTCTTTAATTTTGTAGACAAAACTATTTCATTATTTTAATTTGTATATTTTTTATTTAAAGAAGATAAAATATTTTCCTTCTTTCCTTCCCTCTTTCCTCCCTCCCATCCTTCTTTATTTTCTTCCTTCCATCCCTCTTTTCCTTCCTTCCTTTTTTCTAAATATATTTTTATTGATTTCATAGAGGAAGGGAGAAGAGAGAGAGATAGAAACATCAAGGATGAGAGAGAATCATGGATCGGCTGCCTCCTGTATGCTCCACACTGGGGAGCAAGTCCTTAACCCAGGCATGTGCTCTGCCCAAGAATCAAACCATAACCTTCTGTTCATAGGTTGATGCTCAACCACTGAGCCATGCTGCCAGGCCCATCCCTCTTTTCTTTTTGAACTTTTTCCTTCTTTTGTAATATTAACATATTAATTAATGTCCTTTATCTATTTTTCTCTTTGAGTGCTCATATTAAAAATTTGATTTGTAAGAAATATGTTATGTCAAGGATGCTATGACCTCATGTATTATAAATGTTGCAACAACTTTTTAGTTTGACTGTAACCTTTTAATTTTTATTGTATTTTTCACATACAGAAGTTTTTAAATCCTTATTTAATGAAATACATCAATCTTGGGTTTTCTTTGTTGTTTTAGAAAGGTTACCTCCATGCCTAGGTTATAGAAATATTTGCTCTAATATTTTCTGCAAGTTTTATTATTTTATTATTCATTTAGAATTTATTTTGGTATTTAACATGAAGATTCATGGATTAGGCTTCTTCCCCTTTTCTAATACTGTTAAGTATTCATTATTCTTCTCACATCATTTCAATCAATGCAATGGATTTGATAAAGGGAGGAAGTAAACACATAAGCTCAGCCACAACCTTTACTAAGAAAGCTGATTTTTAAAATATCGAATTATTTAATTTTTATTCTTTTTTTAAAAATCCTCACCCGAGGATATTTTTCCATGGATTTCTAGAGACAGTGGAAGAGAAAGGGAGAGACAGAGAAATATCAATATGTTTCACACATCGATTGGTTGCCTCCTGCATGCGCCCTGAGCAGTGCCCAGGCCAGAGAGTGCCTACAACCAAGGTCTGTGCCCTTGACTGGAATAGAACCTGGGACCCTTCAGTCCACAGGCCAATGTTCTATCCACTGAGTCAAACCACCTAGAGGTAATTTTTTATTCTTTTCCTTACAATGTCTTACATGATTTGTAAGGTTTTCCACTTCTTGAATATATTTTGGTCATGTATACCTTGCTAGAAAAGTTATACAATCATCCATCTTCTTAGTATTAGCAAAGATTTTTACAAAGTATCTTCAATGGAATAGTACTCAGCCATAAGAAAGATGAAATGCTTCCATTTGAGACAACATGAATGGATCTTGAGAATATCATGCAAAGGGAAATAAGTCAGACAGAGAAAGTCAAGAACCATATGATTTCACTCACATGTGGGATGTAAAACTGAAAGCAACAAATGAAAAAACAAGATAAACAAACAAGAACTCATAGACCCAAACAACAGTATGGTAGTTACCAGCGGGAAAGAGGGGTGGCGAAGTAGAAAAGGATAAAGGGGGTCAAACATATGGTGACAAAAGGAGATGTGACTTTGGATGGTAAACACACAATACAATGTATACAATTGTATAGTTGAGACCTATATAATTTTTTTGCCAATGTCACCCCAATACATTCAATTTTAAAAAATTCCCTTAATCTGTTATTAAATCTACTCATGCAATTCCAGTTTTATGTATTTATCTTGTTGCTCTTTTCTTAAAATTTAAGATAAAGATTAAGCTAATTGATGCGCTTCCTGCTAACAAAAACATGTTCATTCAACCACTGAAATGCTAATTTTACTTAATTGTAAGTAATTTGATACATTAAAATGAATATATTTTGGAATAAACTATCATATCATTTGTAAAATTAAGGATAAAAACTCAAGGAAATTTGCTTTTGGTGGCACTCAGAAACAGAGATTGTCATGGTGGTTTCCAGGGGCTGGGTGGTGATGGGAAATAAGGAGATGTTGGTCAAAGGATACAGCCTTCCAGTTACAAGATGGGAATCTAGCATACAACATGATGATGATGGGTAACTAGAGGCCAGGTGCATGAAATTCATGCACGGGTAGGGTCCTTAGGCCTAGTTGGAGATCAAGGCCAATCCATAGGGTAACCAGTGAGGTGATTGAGAAGATCCTGCTGGCACCTGCCTTGGCAGGCATGGTGCCGCCTGCTCGCCAACCCCGTTCCCTGCTGCTGCTGCCAGTTACCTCCCTCTGCAGGCTGGGGCAGCTCCTGCATTGAGCATCTGTTCCCTGGTGGTCAGTGCCTGTCATAGTGACCAGACGTTCCTCTGGTGGTTCCGCCGTTTGGTCAATTTGCATATTACGCTTTTATTACATAGGATAATATTGTATTATATACTTGAAAGTTGCTAAGAAAATATATTGCAATGTCCTCACCACAAAAAATAAATGGTCATTATATGACGTGATGGAGGTGTTAGCTAACACACTATTGGTAGTAACCATTCTTCTTTTCTTTTCAATATATTTTATTGATTTCAGAGAGGAAGGGAGAGAGAGAGAGAGAAACATCAATAATGAGAGAGAATCATTGATCGGCTGCATACTGCATGCCCCCTACTGGTGATCGGGCCCACAACCCGGGCATATGCCCTTGATCAGAATCAAACCCAGGACCCTTTCAGTCCACAAGCCAACACTCTGTATCCACTGAGCCAAACCAGCTAGGGCGGTGGCAATCATTTTTCACTATAGAAGCATATCAAATCAATGAGTAGTACACCTTAAACTTATACAATGTGATATGGCAATTAAATCTCAATAAATCTCGGGGGAGGAAAACAACAAAGACCAAATGACGCTAAATCTCTAACATCATCTCTTGCACACAAACTGCGGCCCCTCCTGAGGAGATGCTCTTTGTCAAGTCTTTTAGTTCCTCAGAAACTACCCTTCTCTGAAGGGACTCCAAGATGAGTGCAGTCTAGTCTAACTTCTGCTCTGTGAAAAGAGTTTACAGTAGAAAACGCAACATGGTTTTGGGAGACCAGGAAGAGGGGATCACCACGCTGTATAGTACCTGAGAAAGAAAATAACATTAAACTGCGATTCGATAAGAATGCAGGTCCCTGAGCATCACCTCTTTGGGTAGGCTGGTAGCGGTGCCTATATTTGTGTATTTTTTAAACAAGATCTTCAGAACATACCTAAGGAAATGCCACCATAATTACTGATATATATATGTCCGCAATATCATTATGTTGCTAAATTCACTCCAATAAAAATTTTGATTTGCACTTTGTCCCCAAAGTATCCGATTCTGTGTTAATTTTCAAGTGGTTGAGGTTTTCGTTTACCCTTTCATTATTAATATCTAGGTTAGTTCTATTGAGATCAAATAAGGCGATGTGATATTTTCTTCGTTTATTTCATTTTTTTTGAGAAAATTAAAAATCCTTCTAAATATAGCATTCTAGATGGCAGGCATATGAGTATTATAATGAATACTCATGTCCCTGCCACCTAGAATTAACTATTGCTATTTTGCCATATTTGCTTCCATTTTGAAGATGAAATACATTTTTACAGATTTAATTCAATCTTTTTTTACTCATTATCCTGTGACCTATTCCAATCCCTCTTCCTCATGGGTACAAGTTTAGGATGAATCACTTTAATATATTGCTGATAGCTTCACATACATATGAATGCATCTATAAACGCCATAGAGTGTTGTGATAATTAATTAGGTTTTGAGATTTATACATATTAACATGTTCAGATCTAATTCATTCTTTGTCTCTTTTGTATTCTATTAATCATATTAATCATACTATTTTAATCCATTCCCCTATTGATAGATACTCATATTTTTTTCTTAAGATTTATTAAGGTATTTGTGGCCAAATGTCGTTCAAATGGTGTTACATGCTGGTTGGACACTGGTGGGAAGAGTGTTTTCTGTATAGTACAAACTGGAGTTAGAAATTTCTATACCAATTTAAAGTTCTTTGTTCTTATTATTCAAGTGGTCCATCTTTATTTATTTCCCCTACGTATCTATAAATAAATTAGGTAAATACGTTAATATCTGACTTTCCTATTGTGTGCCTGTCAATATCTATCTATCATTGCCCTCAAAATGTCTTCTGATTTTTAAAAATATTATAAATGCAGTGGATACATAGAAAAGCCATAAACATTTAAATATCAATAGACAAAGGATAGTTATTCCTAATTTCAGTACTAAGATATAACCACTATTAACACACTAAGGCACAACATTCCAGATTTATTTTTACACATACGCTGAAAGACAGTCCACATATATAAACTATTTAAAAATAGTTTTAAAATAAAAACATGTTTATTGTGCTTTTTTGTATTGAAACACGCAAGCTTACACAATTTCTACTCCACATAGATATATAAGTATAGCTGAAAGTGAAAATACTCTGTGATTTCCCTCCAACTACTGTTTATTTCATCTAGTCCCTTAAAAATACTTCAGATCCTATAAATTAACCATCCATTGTTTCAAAACACAGTGCATCTTATTTCATTGTGTGGCAATCTCATCACATTGGTGACCATTTCTGTGTAAACACATCCTGATTTCACCTTTGAAAATAATTTCTAGAGGCTGTAGCGCATATACATTGTGTACATGTGCTTTTGCATCCTGATCAGTTATTTTCATAGGTGAGGCGTCCACATGAGGCATTTACAAAGAAAAGTGGGGATATTGAGGATGGGGATGTATCTTTTCCAATTGCCTTACGATGACAATAACTTACACTTCAATTGGCATGAGAGTGCATTTTCGCGGCTCTCTAGAAGGTCTATCATTTTTCTTTTTTTTTTTTGCCCGTGTGATAAGGCAGAGGGAGACGCTCCGTGTTTTCATTTGGGCTTTCTGGTTGCTGCTGGGCTTAATCATCCTTTCATATGCCCATGGGCCATTTGCACTTCTTTTGTAACATCGGAGCTTCTGCTCGGTCTTCTCCTGGTCCCCCTAGTGGGGGTGTGAATCTGTCCCTTTTTGCTTTGTCAGAGTTCTTTATTTTGTATTCTTTTGTCTTTTACATGGGGGTCAGTTAGATGCAGGCTTTCTTTCATCCTTTCACTGCCTGGAGACTTCCAATGCGTGTGTGTGTGTGTGTGTGTGTGTGTGCGTGCGTGCGTGCGTGCGTGTGTGTGAGTGTGTGTGTGAGTGTGTGTGTGAGAAATCCCTCCCCCCCCATTGGTCTTTTAATGTCCTCTACAGAAGCAGGCTCCCTCCCCTCGCTCCTTCCCTCCTTCTCTCGCTTTTCTCTCTCCTGTCTCTTTGTTTATTTCCCTCTCTGCTGCTCTCCCTCGCCCTGTTTTTTTTTTTTCTCTCTCGTTCCAGAAGTTTTTCATTTTGATCGAGTCGCAGCTATCTTTCGGGGCCTGGCGCCGCGTCAGCGGAGGGGGGAGGGGCGCGCGCGGGAGGGGGAGGGGCGGGGCGGGGAGGAGCGGGCGGAGCGGCTGCGGGAGTTGCTGGGAGCGCGCGCGGCAGGATCACACGGCGGTGGCGGTGGCGGTGGCGGCGGAGGCCCAGAGCCCTGAGCCCCGAGCGCGGCGATCTCGGCCCGCGGCCTACCCGGAGCCCATCTCTCCAGCGGAGGAGCCCTAGCGCGCAGCCTTCATCCCCGAGGTACGGTGCTCCGCGCTCCGCGCCCGAGCCGGCCCAGCCTGCTGCGGCGGCGCCTCCTTTTTCCTCCTTCCCTCGCTCGCTCGCTCGCTCGCTCGCTCTCTCTCTCTCTCGCCCGGCCGCCCGCGCCTTCCCTGTCTGCCTGCGTCACCGCGGCCGCCATGGCTGAGAACGGCGAGAGCAGCGGCCCCCCGCGCCCCTCCCGCGGCCCGGCCGCGGCCCCAGGCTCTGCCTCTCCCCCGGCCGAGCCCAAAATCATCAAAGTCACCGTGAAGACCCCCAAAGAGAAAGAGGAGTTCGCGGTGCCCGAGAACAGCTCGGTGCAGCAGTTCAAGGAAGCGATCTCGAAACGCTTCAAATCCCAAACGGATCAGCTCGTGCTGATCTTCGCCGGGAAGATCCTCAAAGATCAAGACACCTTGAGCCAGCACGGCATCCATGATGGACTGACCGTTCACCTTGTCATCAAGAGCCAGAACCGACCTCAGGGCCAGACCACTCAGCCCAGCACGACCGCGGGAACCACGACGACTACCACCACCGCGGCGACTCCCAGGAGTAACTCCACACCTATTTCCACAAATAGCAACCCGTTCGGGCTGGGCAGCCTGGGCGGACTGGCGAGCCTCAGCAGCCTGGGCTTGACCTCCACCAGCTTCACCGAGCTCCAGAACCAGATGCAGCAGCAGCTGCTGTCCAGCCCCGAGATGATGCTCCAGATCATGGAAAATCCCTTTGTTCAGAGCATGCTTTCGAATCCCGACCTGATGAGGCAGCTCATCATGGCCAACCCGCAGATGCAACAATTGATCCAGCGAAACCCGGAGATCAGTCACCTGCTCAACAACCCCGACATCATGAGGCAGACCCTGGAGATCGCCAGGAACCCCGCCATGATGCAGGAGATGATGAGGAATCAAGACCTGGCCCTCAGCAACCTCGAGAGCATCCCGGGGGGCTACAATGCCCTACGGCGCATGTACACTGACATTCAAGAGCCGATGCTGAACGCGGCCCAGGAGCAGTTTGGGGGTAACCCGTTCGCCTCCGTGGGGAGCAGTTCCTCCACCGGCGAAGGCTCGCAGCCTTCCCGCACCGAAAACCGAGATCCGCTGCCCAATCCGTGGGCGCCGCCGTCGGCTACTCACAGCGCTGCCACCACGGGCACCACCTCGAGCAGCGGCGGCGGCAGCGGGTCCGGCGGCGGGAGCTCCAACAATCCCGGGAACACGATGGCCGCGGCCAATTATGTCGCCAGCGTCTTCAGCACCCCGGGCATGCAGAGCCTGCTGCAACAGATCACCGAGAACCCCCAGCTGATCCAGAATATGCTGTCGGCGCCCTACATGCGAAGCATGATGCAGTCGCTGACCCAGAATCCCGATTTGGCGGCGCAGATGATGCTGAACAACCCCGTGTTCTCGGGAAACCCTCAGCTCCAGGAGCAGGTTCGTCCGCAGGTCCCCTCCTTCCTGCAGCAGATGCAGAGCCCAGACACGCTGTCAGCCATGACAAACCCGAGGGCCATGCAGGCGCTCATGCAAATCCAGCAGGGGCTACAGACATTAGCCTCTGAAGCGCCCGGCCTCATTCCCAGCTTCACTCCGGGGGTGGGGGTGGGGGTGCTGGGAACCGCTATAGGCCCCGTAGGCCCAGTCACACCCATAGGTCCCATCGGCCCCATTGTGCCGTTCACCCCCATCGGGCCGATTGGGCCCCTAGGACCCACTGGCCCTGCGGGTCCTCCTGGCTCCACTGGTTCTGGCAGCACCCCTGGGCCCACCGTGCCTAGCTCTGCGCCCAGTGAAACCACGAGCCCCACCTCCGAATCTGGACCCAGCCAGCAGTTCATTCAGCAAATGGTGCAGGCTCTGGCTGGAGCCAATCCTCCTCAGCTGCCAATTCCAGAAGTCCGATTTCAGCAACAACTGGAACAGCTCAACGCCATGGGGTTCTTAAACCGTGAAGCTAACTTGCAGGCTCTAATAGCAACAGGAGGCGACATCAATGCAGCCATTGAGCGGCTGCTGGGCTCGCAGCCCTCCTAATTACGTTTCTGTACCTTGGAAAAATGTATCTTATTTTTGATAATGGCTCTTAAAAATCTTTAAACACACACAGATCATGATTTACTTTCATTTTGATTCTTTTCAATCTGTCTAGTTCTCCATCTCCTGGTAGATTTTAAGGTGGAGTCCATACCTGCCCTTCTTCCTTCCTTCCTTCCTTTCCTCTCTCCCTCCCTGCCTCCCTCCCTCTCTTTCCCTCTCTCCCTCCCTCTCTCCCTCTCTCCTTCCATTTCCTTCCTTGTCTGTTTTGAATGGTGGGAATCAATACTGTTTTACTGTTTTTTCTCAAAAGTGTTGCATGCAGACACTTCTCTTTATTCTGCATTTATTGTGATTTTTGGAAACAGGTATCAAAACTTCACAGTTGGGTGAACAAGTTTTGTTCTACAGATGTCCAATTTGTTTGCATTTTAAACATTAGCCTATGATAGTAATTTAATGTAGAATGGGAAATATTAAAAACAAGAAGCAAATTATCTGAAGCTCTCTAATTTGTGGTACAATATTGCTTATTGTGACTTTGGCATGTATTTTTGCTAGCAAAATGCTGTAAGGTTTATATCATTCTTTGATTTTTTTGCTATATTTGTATACAGTACAGTAAGCACAATTGGAACTGTACATCTAGAAACGTTACAGCAGAATTTCTGAGCATAATTATGTGTAATCACAGTGAGAAAGAATATAAGTATTTCTGGAGCTAGGTATGTAACAATTTTGTAGAATCTTACAGCATCTTTGATCAACTTCTCAGTGAAAATGTTGGCTAGGCAAGTTCAGTTAAAATATAGTAGAAATGTTTATCCTGGTATTTCTAAGTATACATTTAATTGTACAGAAAACTTACTGTGTGAAATTGTGTCCAACATTTGCTGATTGACTGTATATGACCTTAATCTTTGTGCAGCCTGAAGGATCAGTGTAATAATGCCAGGAAAGTGCTTTTGACCTAAGATTTCCTTCTGAAGCTTCTCTCCTAAAGAGACCTTAATAATACATATTTTGATTTGTAATTGGAAATGTAACTTTCACTGAAAATGTCATGTGATGTTTGCATTACTTTTAACTGCGATGTGTAAAGGATACTGTATCTTTTGACTCTATCAGTTATTTCTCTTATGCACAGGGAAAAAAGCATTAAAATGACTAAAAAAAAATAAAAAATAATAAAAAATGGATAAACGGTTTCCTTTTTGCCTTCTGGCCCTAGGGTAATGTTTAGTAGTCTGGCTCCACCCCACGATTATATAAACCTTATTCTATATTTCTCTAATTTTAAATTAAAAAAACAAAACTTTTCTCTTCTGCAGTGATTCTGATATATGGGTTTAGAGATTTAATTTTTTTTCTTGCCCAAAAGATTAGGCAGTTGTTAGCTAGTATTTATCTCTTGAGTACCGCCCATTTGAAATACCATATATATATGTGTATATATATTGTATACATATATATATATATATATATATATGCACATACACACACACACACACACACTTTATTTTGGATTTTTAATTCTCTTTAGCACACGGAACATTGTAGCCTCAGTATAAAAGCCTGCAGTTATTGAGTTAGAAATATGACTTCATATCTGTTAGGACACATCCTCCTATTGATCTTTTGATTTTTTCCCCAGTTTTTGTAAAAATATGTTTTTATTGATTTCAGAGAAGAAGGGAGAGGGAGAGATAGAAACATCAGTGATGAGAGAAGCTGCCTCCTTGCATGCCCCTTACTGGGATTGAGCCCACAACCTGGGCATGTGCCCTGCCCGAGAATCCAACCATCACCTGGTACATGGGTCGATGCTCAAACCCTGACCCACACCCGCTGGGCTATTTTCACAATTTTTGGGTGATTCTGACATTTATTTGTACCCCATGAACTTTGCAGTTGATTGGTTACCCCCAAGAATAAATTGGTAATTTGGTTGGGACTGTCTTAAATTGATATAATAGTGAGAATTACAGAATTGCAGTGCTTTCCAGGAACATGATATTTTGCCTCATTAAAAAAAATCTTTTTATATACTTTAGGAGATTTTTATTTATTAAAGTCCTGTAGAATCTATGATCAATGTATTCCTAGGTAACACATACACACAGGAAAAAATAGTGCGAATGGGAACTCTTATTCAATTTGTTACCTATATGGGCATTTTTGCTACATAGGGTAAGTATACTTACATAGAATAATTTTAAATGGGCAATTTACTGAAATCTATGCATTTCTGCGATATTCATTTGATCCCTGCGTTATTTTCCTAGTAAGCAGTCATATCAATAGTTAGAATAATATGTGTTCCTTTTCAAAATTTAATATAGTTTCTGACTGCATGGGGTAAACACTTCTAGAACAGTCCAAGTAATAAAAGTGGCAGGGACATTCTTGTCTTGGTTTTCATTTTACCCAGACGAGGTTTGCTACAGCGAGTCGAAATTGCATTTTTGAAAACACATTCCTCCGGGAGATGATCAAATAAGTTTGCAACACACCGTGTACGTGTATTACAGCCCCTCTTCAAGAGCCCTGGCGCAGGAAATATTGACCAGTATTTTTTGTTTAAAGACTAAAAGCTCTTTCACTTTGTTTCATTCAGCCCTTCCTAGACTGATTGGAGGAAAGGATACCTTTTTAATTTTAAACACACCTCAGAACATTTGGCCTATCAGCGTCCCTCAGCAAACCAAGTTAGAAAAGATGATTTGTTATTTCACTGCTGTGTGATGCTGGGCGTTGGAGATCATTATAAAGACAAAGTCTGCCATAAACCTGAGAGTTTTAATGAATGGCAGGGATGATTTTCCAGGGAAATAAATCCTACAATAAGCCAGTGGCATGGAAAACAGCAGTAAATCAGCAGCAGCAGGAAAAACAGAATTTCGGAGGCCTGGCTCAGAGGGTTCAGCAGGTAAATTTCTTTCAGACATTCAAGGACCACAGCATCCCTTAATTACTCTTGCGAAATGTTTGTTTGTCTGATTTTTAATGCATTTGGTTTTCTCCTCGAAAAGGGTCAGGTCTTTATTAAGTCTCCTGTGTTTTTGATTTTGCTTTCTAGTTTGTTATGGTTTGTAACTGTATTTCCTCTTTTCAAAATCACTTTGAACTCTTTGTCCTTCCTCCACGCCTTACACGAGGTCGTGTGTTTTTTTTTCTCTCTATTATTTTGCAAGTTGTTTTTTCAGGTTCTGTTTTGGTTTGGGATTTTATTTATCTACAGTCAATTCACAGTGTAGCCATTTATTCAGCATGGAATCAAGAAGGGTACATTCTGACCTGCCAACCCTTCCCCCCGCCCCAGGAAGAGGGGGGCTTTGGCTGTTTACTGCTGGTCGCCCCCTCCCTGAGCTTCCACTGGGCCGCTGGAGGTCTTAAGGGTAAATACTGGCACTGTGAGCAGCAGGATGAGGTGTGGTGGGGTGGGAGCCAGGGTCGTGGGCAACCCCAGCAGGAGTTCATCTCAACATGGCTTTTCCATCCAAGCCGGTTCGGCTCAGTGGATAGAGCGTCAGCCTGTGGACTTGAAGGTCCTGGGTTCGATTCCGGTCAAGGGCATGTACCTCGGTTGCAGGCTCCAGGGCTAGTGCAGGAGGTAACCAATTGATGTTTCTCTCACATCGATATTTCTCTCTGTCTTTCCCTTTCTCTTCCACTCTCTCTCTAAAAAAAAAAAAAAGGAAAATTATCCTCAGGTGAGGATTTTTAAAAAATGTTGCCGAAACCGGTGTGGCTCAGTGGATAGAGCATCGGCCTGCGGACTGAGGGGTCCCAGGTTTGATTCTGGTCAAGGGCATGTACCTTGGTTGTGGGCACATTCCCAGTGGGGTGCGTGCAGGAGGCAGCTGATCATTGTCTCTCTCTCTCTCATCAATGTTTCTAACTATCTCTTTCCCTTCCGCTCTGTAAAAAAAATCAAATATATTTTTAAAAAATGATGTTGAAAAAACAAATTGATAAATGATCAAATAATATGTTTTTTATAAAGATGGCTTTTCTCATGTGCTCTTTGGCCTCTACTTCAAGTATGTGGTTGATACATATATTCTCACCAATTATGTGAGTGTGTGGTTGGGGTGGGGGGAGGGGGAGTGGCTATACAACATTAAAGCAAACCCTGCTGGCTCATTCAAGAGAACTCATCTAGGGTGGGGACCACCATGTTGACTGAAAAACCACCATCAAAGACACTGACTTGCCCGCTGAGAGTGATCAGCCTGCGCCAACTTCTGTTGATGTGAAGTGTCAAACTAGGAGCAAATGGAGTCATTCTAGGCAGGGCCTCCTTCAGGGGTGGGGTTTAAAGTGTCAGGAGAGCCGTCTGGCCTGTATCTCACATTCACAAACGGGCTCAAATTTAGGATTTTGACATTATCCTCAAATGCATGGCTTACTCCAGTCACAGAGCCAGATTAAGGTGGTGGAAAATGCTTACCATATAGCTTAATTTAATAAGTGGGAATTTTTAAAACTCTGGCCATTTTTGATATTTCTAATTTGGCGTTATTTTCTTTAAAAGATAGACTTGAAGGCTTACATAAAATGGAAGTTACTCAGGCTTCTCTCAACTTAGGAGAAGTTCTCATGCCAGTCTTTTTCACTGATTGCCCCTACTTCCAGTCCTTACATACATCTTTACTAATAAAAGGATAATATGCTAATTAGACCGGGAGACCTTCTGAACATCCTTTAGACAAAGCCATGGTAGCAGGGCGAGGCAGAGGCAGTTAGGGGTGATCAAGGCAGAAGGGGAGGGCAGTTAGGGGTGACCAGGCCAGCAAGGGGGGTAGTTGGGGCAAGCAGGCCCAAAGGGGAGGCAGTTGGGGGCAAGCAGGCCAGCAGGCAGAGTGGTTGGGGTGATCAGGCAGGCAGGCAGGTGAACAGTTAGGAGCCAGCAGTCCTAGATTGTGAGAGGGATATCTGACTGCCAGTTTAGGCCCGATCCCTGTGGGACATCCATCAAGGGGTCCCAGATTGGAGAGGGTACAGGCTGGGCTAAGGGACACATGCCCCATGAATGAATTTTGTGCACTGGGCCACTAGTCTTATCTAATAAAAGAGTAATATGCAAATTGACCATCACTCCAAGATACAAGATGGCTAATCCCATGTGGACACAGGATGGCCGCCACAAGATGGCCTGTAGGGGAGGGCAGTTGTGGGCAGTTAAGGGTGACCAGGCAAGCAGAGGAGGGCAGTTGGAGGTTGCCAGGCTGGCAGAGGAGGGCAGTTAGGAAAGACCAGGCCAGCGAGGGAGGGCAGTTGGAGGGGACCCAGGCCTGCAGGGTAGGGCAGTTGTGGGGACCAGGTCTATAGGGGAGAACAGTTGGGGGAGACTAGGCCTGCAGGGAAGGGCAGTTGAGCTTGATCAGGCCTGTAGGGGAGGGCAGTTGTGGGCAATCAGATAAGCAGGGAGGGCAGTTAGGAGTGACCAAGCCAGCAGAGGAGGGCAGTTGGGGGAGATCAGGTCAGCAGGGGAGGGCATTTGATGGGGGCAGGCCTGTAGGGGAGATCAGTTAGGGGGACCAGGCCTGCAGGGTATGGCAGTTGGGGGGGATCAGGCCTACAGTGGGGGGGAGTTGCGGGCGAACCAAGCCTGAAGGGGAGGGCAGTTGGGGTGACCAGGCCTGCAGGAGAGGGCAGTTGTGGGGGACCAGGCAAGCAGGTAAGGGCAGTTGTGGGGGACCAGGCCTATAGGGGAGGGAAGTTGGGGGGATCAGGCCTGCAGGGGACGGCAGTTGGGGGGATCAGGCTTGCAATGGGGAACAGTTGTGAGGGGATTAGGCCAGCAGAGGAAGGCAGTTGGGGGAGACCAGGCAGGTGAGCAGTTGGGAGCCAGCAGTCCTGGTTTTTGAGAGGGATGTCCAACTGCCCATTTAGGCCAGATCCTAAGGGGTCCTAGATTGGAGAGGGTGCAGGCTGGGCTGAGGGACAACCCCAATGCATGAACTTAGTGCACTGGGCCTCTAGTAGATATATAAAATCTTTGACAAAAATGGCATTTTAGAGAGTACTATATACTAAGTGAAATAAGCCAGTCAGAGAAAAACAAATACCATATGATTTCACTTATATGCAGAATCTAATGAATAAAATAGAAACAGAATCATAGATGCAGAAAACAGATGGACAGCTGTCAGAAGGGAGGGCACTGGGGGGATGGATGAAAAAGGTGATGAGATTAAGAACAAAAATCTCATAGTCACAGTCCTTGCTTTTTAAAACTAGATGGCATTAGAGGTGTTCTGCCAGGATTTTCTTGGTTTGTCAGAAGATCACAAAACTTCTGATTGGTGATTTGCTTCAGTATGGCTCTGTCAACATTATGATTCACAGAAATTGAGGGTTCTGAGGCTCATGCTGTACATATGTTGCTCATTTTCCTGTGGTCACTTCTGTTGATTTGTGGGAAGAATTTGGGACTTCTTTTAATGCTGCTATCTTTCTGGAAGTCTTGTTAGGAGAACTAGAGGGAAAGCAATTTCTTAAAAATAGAAAGGAGAGCCCTGGTTTCTCAGCATCAGCCTGTGGACCGGAGGATTATGGGTTTGATTCCCGGTCAAGGGTACGTCCTTGGGTTGCAGGTTCGATCCCTGGCCCCAGTCGGGGTGCATGCAGGAGGCGAACAGTCAGTCTCTCTCACATTGATGTTTCTCTCTGTGTCTCTCCCCCTCCCTTCTACTCTCCAAAAGTCACTGGGGGAAAAACATCCTTGTGTGAAGATTAACAAAACAAATGAAAAAATAGAAAGGAGAAGCATGATTTGGAAGACAACAGACTGATGCCATCCCTAAAAGCAGCTTCATCAAATGGTAGGGTTCAGACACTTTGATGATAAGTAAAAACCCTTTGTAAAAATTGCTCTGCACCAACAAACTTAAAAGTATGGCCCTAGCTGGTTTGGCTCAGTGGATAGAGCATCAGCCTGCATACTGAAGAGTCCCGAGTTTGATTCCAGTCAGGGGCATATACCTGGGTTGTGGGCTTGATACCCAGTGTTGGGCTGTGCATGAGGCAACCAATTAATGATTCTCATCATTGATGTTTCCATCTCTCTCCCTCTCTAAAATATATATATATATATATTACTAGAGACCTGGTAGTATGGATTTCATACACCAGTGGGGTCCCTTGGCCTGGCCTGTGGGGATGAGGCCAAAGTTGGCTCTCTGACATCCCCCGAGGGATCCGGGATTGCAAGAGGGTGGTTCTCAGGTGACACACACCAGAATCAAGCTCTCTCCTCTCTGCATCACCTGAGAACCACAGCTGCCAAGTCACTGTAGCTCAGTAGCTCCTGCATTGAGCTTTTGCCCCTGGTGGTCAGTGTACATCATAGCTACCAGTTGGATGGTTGAATAGTCAACTAGTTGGCTGGTTGCTTAGGCATACACACACACACACACACACACACACACACACACACACACACACACACACTAGAGGCCTGGTACACAAAATTTGTGCACGGGAGGGTGTATCCATCAGCCCAGCCTGCACCCTCCCCAATCTGGGACCCCACCAGGGATGTGCAACTGCCCCTCTCACAATCCAGGACTGCTGGCTCCCAACTGCTCACCTGCCTGCCTCCCTGATTGCCCCTGACGGCTTCTGCCTGCCAGCCTTATCACTCCCTAACCACTCCCGTGCCAGCCTGATTGATGCCTAACTGCTCCACTGCCAGCTTGTTTGCCCCTAACTTGTCCTCCCCTTCAGGCCCAGTCACCCCCAACTTCCCTCCTCTGCTGGCCTGGTCACCCCTAACTGCTCTTTTCTACAGGCTTGATCGCCCCCAACTGCCCTCCCTTGCAGGCCTAGTCCCACCCAACTGCCCTCCCCTGATGGCCTGATTGCCCACAACTGCCCTCCCTTACAGGCCTGGTCCCTCCCAAGTGCCCTCCCCTGCTGACCATCTAGTGGTGGCCATCTTGTGGCCACATGGGGGCAGCCATCTTGTGTGTTGGAGTGATGGTCAATTTGCATATTACCCTTTTATTAGATAGGATAGAGGCCAGGTACACAGGTGAGGGCCAGCTGGTTTTCCCTGAAGGGTGTCTGGATCAGGGTGGGGATGCCCTTGGGGCATGGGGTGGGCTCGGCAAGGGGCCTGTGGTGGTTTGCAGGCTGGTTAGGCCCCCCAGCAATGCAAGCAGAGGCCCTGGTATCTGGGATTTATTTATCTTCTGTAATTGAAACTTTGTAGCCTTGAGTGGAGGCCTGGGGTGGCCAGGGTATGCGGAAAACTTGGCTTCCTCCATTGCTGAAGAAACCTAAGCCTCCTGCTCTCTCCATGGCCATTGCCAGCTTGATTGGGTTAATTTGCATACTCACTCCTGATTGGCTGGTGGGTGTGGCTTGTGGGTATAGCAGAATAATGGTTAATTTGCATGTTACTCTTTTATTAGATAAGACTAGAGCCCTGATGCAAGAAATTCATGCAAGGGGCTTGGCCCTCACAGCACTGGCTGGCCCTCACAGCCCCTCGCAGCCTTGGCCTGCCCTTGCAGACCTGGCTTCATCTGGAAGGCCATCCAGACAGTTGTCTGGAAGGATGTCCAGACAGTCGTTTCGCCGTTCAGTCTAATTAGCATATTACTCTTTATTATACAGGACTAGTGGCCCAGTGCACAAATTCATGCAAATTGAAAGGAAATTAATTAGGAGAAATATTTTAATATTGCTATTTGCCTTTTCTCTATAATAGAAGTGTCAACCAAATTCACGATTGACAATGACAGATGGCAACGCATGCGATTGGTGCCAGCGAGAGCTTTGTATGTATCATGGATGCCTTTTATAGATAGAGAATAAGCTTGCTTAATTAGACCTGCTTTCTGATTTAGCTAAACTTTTCCCAGCCCAGTGAAGCTCCTCAATTTCTTTTTCAGGTAATTGTCAGCAACACAGCAGTAAATATCAATCTGAAGCACATTATTATTGTAGATCACACAGGGAGAACAAAGGGTACAGTATTTAATTGCAGCATTGTTTGACTATATTCTGCACAGTGAGAAAACCTGAAGTCATTTTCAAGGTCCACTATTTCTTACTCCTAAAGTAAGGTCAAGTTCCTAAACTTTCTAAATCTCTGTTTTTCTGCTAATGAAAAGAAAATAGGATTCCACTGAGTATCCTATCCACCTACTCCAGCACTTCTGAGGATCAAATGAGATGAGATATGGAAAAAAGCTTCACAGACATTTGGTTAAAGTGTGAAACGTTTGCACCTGGCTATAAAGCAAGTCATGTTCCTGGGCTGAAGAAACTGCAAGGAAGCTAGTTGCTAGAGAGAGGAAGCTGGGCGTTGCTATCTGACGTCACTACCTGGATGTATATACTAGAGGCCTGATGCGCGAAATTCGTGCAAGGGGCTTAGCCCTCACAGCTGCAGTGGCTTGTCTCAGCCCTCACAGCCTAGGCTTCGTCTGGAAGGGCATTCGGACGTCTGGTCTAATTAGCATATTATGCTTTTATTATTATAGATATGCCTAAGTGACCAGTCGACCGCTTGAGTGGTCGACCTCTAGCTGTGACATGCACTGACCACCAGGGGGCAAATGCTCAACACAGGAGCTGCCCCCCTGATGGTCAGTGCGCTCCCACAGCAGGAGCCACTCAACTGATAGGCGCCAGACATCAGGCTGAAGGCTGGTGAGCACAGCTGTAGCAGCATGAGCCTCTCCCACGGACACTCCCCCTGTGGGCCTGCGTGGCAGTTGCAGCAGGCACAGTGGGGTGGGATGAGCGGGAGTGGATTAGCGCCCAGTGGGGCTCAGCTCCTCCCTGGTTGCCTGTTGCTTCGCACAATACTTCCGCTGTGTGGATGTCTGGTCTAATTAGCATATTATGCTTTTATTATTATAGATATGCCTAAGTGACCAGATGACCGCTTGAGTGGTTGACCTCTAGCTGTGACATGCACTGACCACCAGGGGGCAAATAGCGGGCTGGAGCCCGATGAGCTGGCAGGTAAGGCTTAGGTTTCAGTGACCCAGAGGTGCACTGATCCCCACAGAGACCCCATGAGTGCACAAATCTGTGCACAGGGACTCTAGTATAGATATATGCATATACATATATGTGTGTGTGTGTGTGTGTGTGTGTGTTATTTTTAAAGTATGGGCAACCCGCCCTCAAATAAGGAGTTGTTTGTCCTGACAGTGGTACCTCAAGATACGAGTTTAATTAGTTCCGTAACCTTGAGGCGTGGAAAACTGGTGGGTCGTGTGCAGCCGGCCGATCTGCGCAATTACTCCTATCTCAAATGTTGCTCGTATTTCAAAGCAAAAATCGCTTGATCGACGGCTCGTATCTCAAAAATCTCATATGTTAGGGCACTCGTATTTCGAGGTACCACTGTACATGGGCAACATTATTTATCAAATGGATACCTATTGAGGCATGTAGCTCCATCAGTACTGAGGTATCTGAGCACAGATTTGGGCTCCCTAAGACAGTATTTTCAAAATCCAACTTCAGAACTTCTTGGCCCAATGTTTAGATTAGCAAATTTAAGGTAATTTTGGAAAAGAGTCCATAATTCATTATGAAAAGAATTGTTGAGCACGAAAGAAAGTAAAAGATGATTACTCAGCCCTAACATAGATTTCATTAGATTGTCTTGCCAAACTAAATTAATTTCTGTTAGATTGGGATAATAATAGCTAATGGATTCATGCTTATGTTCAATTTTCATAAAACCCTGTAAGATAGTACTATTGTTATCTTCCTCAGTTTACATATAAGAAAATAAACCAAAAGAGATTTAGTAATTTTCCAGGGTCACACTGCTCTTAAGCAGCAGTCACAATTTGAACTCAGTTCTGACATTTCAGGGTGTGCATTTATAAACCGTCCACTATGGCTCCTGTGGCTGTTAAATGGCACTAGTCTACCTGTCATAGCAGTTTTATAAGAAAGTGTATTCTAGCAGGCCTTCTGGGTGTTGTTGAGACAGATTAGCTTTTGGTACGTGGATATAACTCTATTGCTATTTAGCCTGGAACCAGTTGCAGAAAAATGCATGGTAGAATCAGTTCTGTCACCATGAATAGCTACAACTTGGGCCTTGCCTTTCTGACTTTGGAGTTGTGGCTAACATTTCAAACTGCCCTTCAATACATCTGTCCACAGTGGCCTAATACATATGGTATGTCTCCAAATTGGCAATCACATGGGCCACTTGTGCTTCAGCTGCTCTGGAGGATGCCTGCCTGTTTGTCGAGCTGCCTTCCAGAGACCTCAGAAGGCAATAAACATTATGTACCTCACCATGGCATTTGGCAATTTCTCAAAAGGCCCTGAGAAGAAAAAAGGAATAGTAGGAGCTAGTGGATAGTGGCAGGACAGTAGATGGATTTGTAATTTGCATTGACAGTGTTCAATGCTGTGGGCAAGAGGATTACAACCTCAGCTCAATCCCATCAAAGTTCTTTTTTCAACGACTGGCATGAAAACGTCAAATAGCTTGCCCATCCCATTACAAAGAGTATAATATTAGAGGGTCGAATAAATGCACTAGGTGGCACTAGCAGGATCCCAAAAGTCCTTAGTAAGTTAAAGAAAAAAATAGCCAAATCTAGCAGGGTTAAATGGAATAGAATCAAATGTGGAGTCCTGTACTTGTATAAGACATTCATTTGCCAAATGTAAGTGGTTATGTGGCTTAAAAATAGCATATGTAAAGAAGACCCAGTGGTTTTAATTTACTCTCACTTTAACATGAGCCAACCATGTGAGTTTATAACGCACACACATGGAATGAATGAAATCTTAGGTTCCATTAATACCGGTAGAGGCATGGTGCCCACAACAAGGAAGTCCTTCATAAAGTTTTATTTTGTACTTGATCATTTGTGTTGGGAGATTTGTATCATTTCAGAGTTCATAACCAATATGGATACGAGGACCCTGGGAAGTGATCAAGATAGTAACTCATTTACAAATAGATACAGAGCCCTAGCCGGTTTGGCTCAGTGGAGAGAGTGTCCACCCTCAGTTCTGGTCAAAGGAACGCACGTCGCACTTTGGTTGTCTGCTCAATCCCGGGCTGTGGTCAGGGCCCGTGTGGGAGGCAACCAATCAATGTGTCTCTTTCACATCAATGTTTCTCTGTCACTCCCCTCCCTTCTACTCTCTAAAAATCAATGAAAAAATATCCTCAGGTGAGGATTAACAACACAATCAAACAAAAACAGGAAAAATTATGAAAAGGATCATGAATGCTGTAGTCTAAAGCAGTGGTAGGCAAACTCATTAGTCAACAGAGCCAAATATCAATGATTGGAATTTCTTTTGAGAGCCAAATTTTTTAAACTTAAACTTCTTCTAACGCCACTTCTTCAAAATATACTCACCAAGGCTGTGATATTTTGTGGAAGAGCCACACTCAAGGGACCAAAGAGCCGCATGTGGCTCGCGAGCCACAGTTTGCCAACCACTGGTCTAAAAGGCTGTGAATATTTTCTTCAAATAATTGTCAGATAGAAGAAGGGGAACATTTATTTGGGTAGCTCGAGAGGGCAGATCATTCAGATTTTACCGGAAGCCAGATGTTTTGTTATTAGGAGCTTTCTAGCAATTAATTGAATCTAAACCTCCTCATTGGAACTGTTTAAACAGAAGCCCATTGGATAGAAAAGTTCATGAATGGTTTTATGCATCAGGTAGAACTTTGAATTAGAAGACCTTCAAAACTTTCTTCCTAAACTAATAATTTTTGCCCAACCAGCGTGGCTCAGTGGTTGAGCATCAACCTATGAACCAGGAGGTCATGGATCGATTCCAGGACAGGGCACATGACCCAGTTATGGGCTCGGTCCATGGTGTGTGTGTGTGTGTAGGTGGGGGGGGGAGTGCAAGAGGTAGCAGATCAATTGATGTTTCTGTTTCTCCCTCATCATTGATGTTTCTGTTTCTCCCTCTCTCTTCCTCTCTGAAATCAATAAAAATATATATTTTAAAAACCCACAAAACTAATAATTTTCTAATAGACTTTGCTAATTCTCACTGAAGTTGCATGGTCTGGGATTAAAGTTATTCTAGAATGAAGTCATATTGAAGATTTCTATCTTTGCCTGGCCAGTGTGGCTCCATGGTTTGATTCCAGATCCAGGCTCAATCTCCAGTAGGGGGCATACAGGAGGTAGCTGATGGATGATATTTCTATCTCATCGATGTTTCTATCCCTTTCCCTCTCTCTCTCTAAAATCAGTAAGAACATATTAAAAAAACAACACGAAATACTACACGGAAAGACTTCTATCTTCCATTTCCTAGTGTAATAAACAACAGCTCAGTAGTAGGCTGCACACCTTTGTTGACATAAAATCTAGGTAAATTTAATACTTATTTTATTTCTTAGTGCTATAGATGGGGAAAGGACTCAGACCACAAGATCTTCAGCTGATTGTCACAAAGTACTGAGAGCTTGGGAAGAGAAAATGGGAGGGGATGCCTGAGGTCAAAGGACTCTGGTTTGTGGTTTAAGGTTATAGGGCTACTCTGACTGCCTATTTCTCTTGGTAATATTTTTCTACTCTGTGTCATTCACAGTGGTGGTTAAAGTGGTGGAAGGAAACTGACACTTGGAGTGAAATGTAAGATGCAATGGCAGACTATCCTATCTAATAAAAGAGTAATATGCAGATTGACCATCACTCCAACACACAAGATGACTGCCCCATATGGTCAAAAGATCCTGCCCCCATGTGGACACAAGATGGCCACCACAAGATGGCCAGCAGGGGAGGGCAGTTGGCAGGGACCAGCCCTGCATAAGAGGGCAGTTAGGGGTGATCAGGCTGGCAGAGGAGGGTGACCAGGCTTGCAGGGAAATGCAGTTCGGGGAAATCAGGCCTGCAGGGAAGGGCAGTTAGGGGTGACCACGTCTGCAGGGGAGGGCAGTTAGGAGTGACCAGTTCTACAGGGGAGGGCAGTTAGGGGCAAACAGGCTGTCAGGGGAGCAGTTAGGCATCAATCAGGCTGGCAGGGGAGTGGTTAGGGGGTGATCAAGCTGGCAGGCAGAAGCAGTTGGGGGCAATCAGGAAGGCAGGCAGGTGATCATTTGGGAGCCAGCAGTCCTAGATTGTGAGAGGGATGTCTGACTGGGCCTAAATGGGCAGTTGGACATCCCTCAAAGGGTCCCCGATTGGAAAGAGAGAGCAGGCTGGGCTGAAGAACCACCCCCCCCCACATGAATTTTGTGCACCGGGCCTCAAGTCTGTACTAATACAAGGGTAATATGCTAATTAGACCAGACTTCTTCTGGATGTCCTTCCAGACAAAGCCACAGTGGCTGCAAGGGCTGAGGGCCAGCAGCTGCAGCAGCTGTGAGGGCCGGCCACGTGGGAGAGGCAACGGTGCAGGAGGAGAAGGCAATTGCTGCAGCTGCAGAAGGAGGAAGGCTCTCATGACAGCTGCCAGAGGAGAGACACCCTTCCCCAGTGCACAAATTTTTGTGCACTGGGCCTCTAATATACATATTATGGGGTAAAAGTAGGTTTACAATTGTGAGTCACAAAAGAGTTTATTCTTGTATTATTATTTATTAATTACTAGTGGTCTGATGCATGAATGAAAATTTGTGCAAGAATGGGCCTTCAGCTGAAACCGGTGTGGCTCAGTGGATAGAGCATCGGCCTGCAGACTGAGGGTGCCAGGTTCGATTCTGGTCAAGGGCATGTACCTTGGTTGCGGGGACATTCCCAGTAGGGGGTGTGCAGGAGGCACAGCTGATCGATGTCTCTCTCTCATCGATGTTTCTAACTCTCTATCCCTCTCCCTTCCTCTCTGTAAAAAAAAAAAAGAATGGGCCTTCGTTCCCCTGGCTGCTGGCACTGCTCTGTTCTGGCTGGAGCAGCCTTTCCACTAAGGCCCAGAGATGCCTTTCTGCCTTCCCGTGCTGCATTGTTGCCATGACGATGATGCAAGCATCCCACCCCATCCCTGACCACTCAGTGCCTATGTATGCAAATTAACCTGCCATCTTTGTTGGGTTAATTTGCATACTCACTCTTGACTGGCCGGTGGGTGTCATGAAACTACAGTCAATTAGCATGTTAGTCTTTTATTAGGTAGACTGTATAATTTTTCATATGAATAAATGTAGATTTACTTTTGCCCTACCCTGTGTGTGTGTGTGTGTGTATTCCATATATAATATTTTAGAATGATCCTTTTGAAGCAGAAAAAATATCTGTGCTTTGCTTTGCATGACACCTTGGGTTTCATTACATGAAGTAAATGATCTTCTGAGTCATTATGTTATATATTTGTTATAAGTTTCCCAAGAATCTGGGAAAGAGCATTTTAGTGCTGGGGACAGACTGAAACATCAGTTTCCTTATTTGAGGAATATGAATTGAATTTCAAATACACATATAAGTGTTTGTGTTTGTGTAACTTTGATTTTGCACCTAATTCAAGGTTCCTTCCATATACATTTATACTGATGAACTGCCCTAATACATTCCTCGTGGAGATACTCATTTACATTTCTGGAAGTATTCCTATATCTAGATGGCTTCAGCCTCTTTGACTTATTTCTAAATAAACCTTTTATTTTAAAATAGTTTTAGATATGCAGAAAAATCGCAAAGACAGTATAGAGAGTTCCCATATACTGGTACCCCACACTAAGTTTTCCCTCTTTTTCACATCTTAAGTTGGTATGGTATATTTGTTACAATTTATGAAGCAATATTTACACATTATTATTAACATAAATCCATACTTTATTTAGATTTCCTTAGTTTTTACCTAATGTCTTTTTTTCTATCCCAGTTTTCCACCCAGGATACCACATTACATTTAGTCATTATGTTTCCTTAGGTTCCTTTTAGTTTCTCAGATGTTCCTTGTTTCTGATAATCTTGATAGATTTGAGGAGTACTGGTCAGATATTTTGTAGAATGTTGCTCAATTGGGATTTGTCTGATATTTCCCCCGTTATTCAGCTGGAGTTACAGATTTTCGAGGGGAAGATCACAGAGATAAATTGCCATTTTTTTCACATCATATCAAGCATATCTATTATTAACGTGACTTATCACTGTCGATGTTGACCTTGATCATCTACTTTGAGATCAGTTTTATCCACTGTGAAGTTGCTCTTTTTCTATCACTCAATACTGTACTCTTTGGAAAGAAGTCACTACATGCCTACACGTAGGAGGAAAGTTATGTTCCACCTCCTTGAGTTATCTACATAATTTGTTAGGAATTCCGCAGAAGAGATTTCCCTCCCCTCATTTATTCATTTAATAATGTATTTATATCCGTATAGACTCATGGATATTTATTTTAGACTTTGGATTATAGTCTCATGCTACTTTATGTTGTTACTCAACTTGTTTCAGGTTTGATCATTGGGTACCCCTTCAGGTTGACTTTCAAGGCCTTTTGTTCTACCTCCATTGTTTTCGTTTGTTTGTTTGTTTTAAAAATAATTTTCTCACTTTCTCGCAGGACAAAAAGCCCCAGGAAATGTGTTTATTTCTTGGCTCACTTTTTCTCCCAGGAGCCACAGTTCCATTTATTGGAGAATGGTATCGGAAACTATGACCTGGGTGCTAGATGTGCTTGCTACTACTGAAACTTCGTAACTCCTAAGCCCTCTCAGCTGACAGAGCAAGGACGTGTGTGTGTGTGTGTGTGTGTGTATGTGTGTGTGTGTGTGGTAACCTACGTATAACTGTAGCTATAAATATTTCTTTTATACATAATAATCTGTATCTACATTAAGCTAAACATGAGATTTTGCTGATATGTCCAAGTTTAATCCATTACTAAAAGGACCATTAATAACCCACATGCAGTATTCAAGCTGCCTCCTTGAATTTATCTCTAACATCCTACTCCAACAGTGAGAAACCTGTCTCCCACCACAGGCCATCCATTTACTCAATTATTCAATTCCAGGATACATATCCAGAAGTACATGTTCAGCTTCTATATATTCCCCCTATACCTGTGGGAAACAACTTTATCATTTAGACTATAGCATTCATGTGTAGTTTCTTTGCTTTTAGGCTTACAGACTCCACTCATTTCCAAAGTTACTTACAGTCAACACTGTTCTCCTCATACCTTCCAGTAAGATGGTTCCATACATTTGTAATTAAAATAAAATGTAATTACTTTCTTACTTTTATTTATTTTTAAAAAAAATATATATATATTTTATTGATTTTTTACAGAGAGAAAGGAAGAGGGATAGAGAGTTAGAAACAATGAGAGAGAGACATCGATCAGCTGCCTCCTGCACACCCCCTACAGGGGATGTGCCCGAAACCAAGGTACATGCCCTTGACCAAAATGGAACCTGGGACCTTTCAGTCCACAGGCTGATGCTCTATCCACTGAGCCAAACCGGTTTCAGCTACTTTCTTACTTTTAAATAGCCAATTACCTAAAATTACTTTGTAAACAGAATATATACTCATTATAAAATCAATGTAAAATGTAAAATAGAATGAAGAAAATAAAAAATACTCAAAATAATCACTACATTTTAATGTTTTCACCTAGTTTTATACAAAATTTGATATATTAGAAATAATTTTTTAATCTGTCTAATTAAAATTTAAATTTTTACAAACCTTTTTTATTTCATGCCCAGATTTCCAGGGGGTTAGGAGCTGGATGAGAAGGATATTCTGGCTATTTTGGGTCACTTGAGTTTCCATATACATTTTGGGATGTGTTTTTTTTTTTCCTGCAAATGTTATTGGGATTTTGATAGGGATTGCATTAAATTTGTAAAACACTTGGGTAGTATTGAAATGTTAACAATATTAAAGCTTCTAATCTATAAGCCTGAAAGTTTTTCCATTTATTTAGGTCTTCTTTAATTTTTTAACCATATTTTATACTTTAAACTGTGCAAGTCTTGTACCTCTTTGGTTAAATTTTTTCTTAAGTATGTTACTTTTTTATATGTTTGTAAAAAATGAATTTTAATTATATTTTTGTATTGTTCATTGCTAATATATTGAAATACAACTGATTTTACAGTATACATCTTGTATCTTGCAACTTTTCTTAATTTATTTATTAACTCCAAGAGTATTTTTTGTGGATTATTCAGGCTTCTCTATATTAAATCATCTCTTCCATAAGTAGAGAATTTTACTTCTTTTCACTTTGGATGTCTTCTTTTTTTAAAAAAAATGTATTTTTATTGATTTCAGAGAAGAAGGGAGAGACTAGAGAGATAAAAAACATCAATGATGAGAGAGAATCATTGATTGGCTGTCTCCTGCATATCCACACTGGTGATCAAGCCTACAACCTGGGCATATGCCCTTACCGGAATCAAACCATGATCCCTGGTTCATAGGTTGACCCTCAACCACCAAGCCACACAGGTTGGGCAATGTCTTATTTCTTTTACTTGTCTAATTGCTTAGATTTTCCATTACTCTGTTTGATAGAAGTAAAGAAATCAGGCATCTTTATTTTGTTTATGATTTATAGGGTGGAAATTGCAGGCTTTCACGTTGACTATGGTCAACTGTGGGTTTCATATAATTCTTTTATCGTGGTGAGGAAGTTTTCTTCTATATTTTTATTTTTATATATTTTATCATAACAGACTCTCACATGTTATCAAATGCTTATGAAACAATTGAGATGATCATGTCTTTTCCCATTGTCATTCTGTTAATATGGCACATTACGTTGATTTATTTTGTATGTGAAACATCATTGCATTTTGGGGAAAAATAATCCTTCTTAGGCTGATCTGCAATCTTTTTTAGATACTGCTGAATTCGGTTTGATAGTATTTTGTTGATTAATTTCACATTAATATTCATAAGGTATATTGGTCTGTAAGTCTTTCCTTTTTTCTGATGTTTATTTGGATTTGTTATCAGAGTAATGCTGGCCTCATAGAATGTTTAGGAAGTCTTTCCTTTTCTTCTGTTCTTTAATTTTTTTGGTAGAATTTACATGTGAAGCTATTGGGCCCTGAGCTTTTCTTTGTTTGAAAGTTTTTGATTAATGAGTTAATCCTTGTTATAGGTTTGTTTACATTTGCTATTTCTTCTTAAGTCAGTTTTGGTACTTTTTGTGTTTTAAGAAATATGTGTGTCCACCTTTGTTATTTAATATCTTTGTGTACCATTTTATTCATAGTTTTTAATAAACTTTTATTTCTTTAAAGATTATAGTAATGTTCCTACAGTCATTTCTCATTTTAGTCATTTGAGTCTCCTTTTTCATGACAATATAGTGAAAGGTTTGTCAATTTTTTTATTTTTTGAAAAACCAACTAGTGATTTTGTTGTCTCTGTCTACTGTTTTTCTAAAATCTATTTCATTTATTTCTACCCTAATGTTTATTTTATTCTGATAAAGTCAGTATTAGCCTGCCCTTCTTTTTCTATTTTTTAAAGGTGTAACTTAGGTTATTCACATGGGACATTTCTTCAGTTCTTCTTTTTCAATCCGGGAATTACAGCTGTAAACTTTCTCTCAGCTCTGGTTTCCCTGCATTCCAGAAATTTTTTTTATGTTGTAATTTCATTCTCTTTCAACTTAAAGTATTTCAAATTACTCTGCTGGTTTATCCTTTAATCCATTGGTTGTTTAAGCATGTTTTCTTCTGTTAAAAGATATCTGGTTTCATTCCATTGGGGTAAGAAAAGCTATTTTGTATGAAACAATCTTTTAAACTTTTATGAAGACCACTTTGTGGTACAACATAATATCTATCTTGGAGAATTGGTAGTTTATTAACTTATCTTCCAGTTTATTGATTCTTTCTGCTGCCTACTCACATCAGAAAGAACCTCTCTAGTGAAATTTTTATTTTAGATATTGTAGTTTTCAGCTTTATAATTTCTATTTGGTACTTTTTATAATTTTAATCTTTGTTGATATTTTGTTCAAATATAATTTTTCTGATTTTTAAAACATACATATTTAATTGGTTCCAGAGAGGCAGGGAGGGGAAGAGAAATAGAAACATCAGTGATGAGAGAGAATCATTGACCAGCTGCCTCCTGCAAGCCCCCTGCTAGGGAGTGAGCCCACAATCTGGGCATGTGCCCTGACCAGGAATAGAACCATGACCTCCTGGTTCATAGGTCATTTATCAACTACTGAGCCATGTTGCTGGACTCATATTTTCTAATTTCTTTAGTTCTTCGTCTATGTTTTTCCATGGCTCTGAGTATATTTAAGATAGGTATTTAAAACATTGCTTTTAACTAAGTTCAATGGCTGACCTTCCTCATGGAAGTTTTCTGTCTTATTCCTTTGAATGAATGAACTTTTTCAGTTTTTTTTTGGTATGTATTTTGATGTTTTGTGTATATTGAATATTTTATTACTATAATTTGGTAACTATAGAAATCAGATTCTCCCCATTTCCATAATTTGCTGTTTATTGATTGATTGATGAATGCTTCAGTAATGTCTTTTGAAAACTTTTCAAAATATTTTTGCAAAAATTTTTTCTTGCTGAGTATGCTAATATTTTCATTGAGATATTCAGATTTTCCAAGAGCTGAAACCATAACCAAACCAAAAATACTGAAAACATAAGAGAGAAAACAACCATTTCTCCAATTTTTTTCATATTGGCTCTGTGCTGGGACAGTTCTTCACTAAATAAACTTGTTATAAGCCTAGGGATTAGCATGAGGCAAAAGCTTAAGACATTCTCAGGACTTTTCTTAGTGTTCTTTTTGCCAAAATATGCCATAAATTTTGTATTCTCTGCCATTTGTGGCCACTGAAGTCTGTGTTTTATTCGCTTATTTGTCAATATTTTGACAGTTTCCTTAAACATTTGGAACAGAAAAATGTAAAGATAAATAAAAGAAAAATGAAAACATACTCTTTCAGACTTTGTAGATTATATGTGAGCTTTGGGGCAGTCCTTTAACACTTACTCTGTCCATTTACAATTATGAATTAGCCTTCATCTCCTTCATGACTAGAACCTGAAGGTAGCCAGAAGTAAAAGATTCCAATTTCTCAGGTCTTTACTGAACATGCGTGCACCCTTGGGCATGTGAATGGCTTTGTGATCCCCCAGTATTCAGAGGAGCTTTGAAAAATCCTTAATTCCTTCCTGGCAGGTGTGGCTCAGTGGTTGAGCGTTGACCTATGAACCAGGAGGTCATGGTTGTGGGCTTGATCTCCAGTGGGGAGAATGCAGGAGGCAGCCAATCAATGTTGCTCTCTCATCATTGATGTTTCTATCTCTTTCTCCCTCACCCTTCCTCTATGAAATCAATAAAATATATTTTAATAAATAATTAAATAAAAGCCTGTGATTCCCCACATATGTGCTTTCCTGACTTATTCCTTCCCAGATCTTTGATTGTTCTATTGCTTCTCCTGACTGATATACCTAGGTTCACTCTGTGTGGCCAATACTTTTGTCTTGAAATACGTTAAAAAAATGTTGCCTTGCAAGATGCCTCAATCCTTAGAATGAGATAAAAAGGCAGGCTCTTGCACTGTTCTTTCCAACAGAAAGGCCAGAATAGCAACCACAGTTCTTTGAGAATAATGTTTGTATTGCTTCTTTTGGCACTAGCCACTTGTACCAGGAGTGCAGGCTGCTAACTCCATAGGCACCGCCAATTTGAGGTTGAGGCAATTTAAAATACCACAATGCTGGCTTATGACAATGCAGCTACTTTTGTCATTATTCAGTTTTCTCTTGGTGGTTGTAAAATTTTGGCTCTCTCCCAGAATCCTGGAAAAGTTTATTTTGATAGGCACCCCTCCCCCAGTTTATGAATTGGTTTCTTGCTACTCTTCTATTTGGGGTAAAATCACCTCCCTGAAATCCACTGCCTTTTACAACAGATTTAATTACTGTGACATTCTTCCTCAGGTTAAGCTTAAATCGGTTTCATGGATTCCTATAGTGTATCCCTTATTGATATATAATATCAAATAAATTTTATTTCTTTTCTTTTGTCTGGTAGCCCTTCTGATATGTGAAATTTGGAATTCAGTCCAGGCAAAAATATCTACTTTGTAGGCGTGGCCGATTACAGTCCCTTTCACTGTTCCCCCTAATGCTGTGGTTTCAAATATATTTCTATCCTGTTCTCTTGTGGTTTTTCTTAGGTGTGACATCTGAAAGAAAAAAAAGCACCAGAATATACCAGCTGTGGTTGACAAGCAGAAGGGAACTTCCACAATTTGTGTGGAGAAACTTAAGATCATATTCACTTTTTTGGCAGCAACATTACAATGTTGGTTTACATTAAACGGAATCTATTAAAATCCTATATGTGCTTCACACATGTTGTTCTTAAATTTGTTCCCACTCCTATTGTCTATGTGCCCAAATTTTACTTAACTGGTTTGGTCTGAATTTCCTTATATGAAAACTGGGGATAATAATATTCAACGATTCAACAGTTGCAATATTAAAATACTTTCAGCATGGGCAAAGTTATTATTCTCTTCTTTTTAAAAAAATATATTTTATTGATTTTTTACAGAGAGGAAGGGAGAGAGATAGAAAGTCAGAAACATCGATGAGAGAGAGACATCGATTAGCCACCTTCTGCACACCCCACTATGGAGATGTGCCCTCAAGCAAGGTACATGCCCCCAACCAGAATAGAACCTGGGACCCTTTAGTCCACAAGCCGACGCTCTATCCACTGAGCCAAACCGGTCCCGGCATATTCTCTTCTTTTTTTCATCCTACCTAATATCTCAGTGCTTTAAAAATACCGATGACTAGGTATAACCAACAGATATTCTTACTAATTGGTATGGGGTATGGCCTATGCATTATGTTTTTTCAATTACTGCAAGTGATTCTAATGTCCAACCCAAGTTGAGATCTACTGCCCCTGAGAAAGAGCGAAATAAAACACCAAAGGAAGTAGCTAACATTTACTGTACTCCAATGAATTAGCCTTCCAACCACACTATGAAAGTAGGTGTAATTCATTATTCTCATCCACATTTTATATTTTAGAAAGCCATAGCACAAAAGGCTAAGAAACGTGTCTCTGTTAGTCACACAGCAGGTTAGTCTCAGAGCCCGGGTTCAAATCTAGGAAGCCTGATTCCGGATCCCAAGAACTTAATCACTCTTCTAGGGTTTCTCAAATCTGGCTCCAGTTTTGATTTCTGTCATTAATGTTCTTGTTCGTGTAATTCTCAGTTAACTTTGGGACCTAAGAGCTATTTCACATGCATCAGATGAGGCTTGGTAGAGTCTCCAAAATGCCTGTAATCATTGAGTCAACAGCCAGTCAGTTAAGCAGAGAAAACAATCTTAAGAGGTCAACGAACAGCAGTAAAGGGAACTAATGGGATTGGGCAAGAGAGAAAACATTAAAAAACATACTATGATTGCAGAAGAAAGGGCACTAGGAAACAAAAGTAGACTAAGACCCAGGAAAAGCAGTCAAGGTTACCAAAACTGTATCAACTTAAGAATCACAGGACCAGCAAATCTGTTAATATACTTTTGTCCAAGATTTGCACAAAAGATTGAGAGTGGAATGATCCCTGTGGCTTTAGAGGCCTGTGTAAGTGTAAACTAGAGGCTAGAAATCCAGGAAGTTCAAATGAGGCTTAGCATTCCAGCTCTTAGAGAGTAAAGGGCAAGGGAGACATGAACAGGAATTGCAGAGAAAGGAAGTATTTTATTGTCCTTATTTTTTTACGGTAAAATGCGCAAAACATGAAATTTATCATTGTAACCATCTTAAAATGGACAATGCAGAGATATGATGTGCAGCTGCAATCTTGTGCAACTGAAATCACTATCCAGTTGCAGACTTTTTTCATAACACCCCAAATGCAAACACCATTATCACTAAGCAGCCCGTCTCTCCCTTCACCTCTGCCCCTAGCCCCTGGAATCCAGAAATCTGCTTTCTGTCTCCAAGGAATTGCTTACTCTGGATATTTCTTATAAATGGAATCTTAATAATGTGACCTTTGTGTCTGTTTTCTTTCACTCAGTGTAACTTATCTACAGCCATCCATGTTGTAGCATGCCTCGCTACTTCGTATTTTTAGCTGAATAATATTCCAATTTCTGGATATACTCTATTTTGTTTATTTACTCATCCATTGGTGGACATTTGGGTTGTTTCCGCCTTTGGGCTGTCGTGAATAATGCTGCTTTGTATACTCATGTACAAGTATTTATTTGAACACTTGTTTCCAATTTTTTGGTGTATACCCAGGAGTGGAATTGCTGGATTATATGATAATTCTATGTTTAACTTTTTAAGGAATTGCCACAATGTTTTTCCTCTGACATTTCCACTGATTTCTCCACATCTTGCTAAGACTTGTTATTTTTTTTAAAGCTATAGTCATGCAACGGATCATGAAATGGTATATCATTGTGATTTTTATTTACATTTCTTTAATGACAAATGACATTTATCATTTTTTTTCAGGTGGTTGCTGCCCATTTGTATATCTTCTTTGTCCATTTTTGCTGGACTCTTTATAGTTGTTGAGTTGTAATAATTTTTAAATGTATTTAAGTACTAAACCTTTTGATACATATTATTTGAAAATGTTTACTCCCATTTTGTGGGTTGTCTTTTTTTTAAAATTTCTTTATTGACTAAGGTGTTACATATGTGTTTTTATCCCCCATTACCCCCATCCCCTCACTCATGCCCTCACCCCTCTGTTGTCTGTGTCCATTGGTTAGGCTTATATGCATGAATACAGTCCTTTGACTGATCTCTCCCCCTTACCCACTTCTAGGAAGATATCCTAGGAAACTAGAAACACCAATCAGAAAGGCTATATGCACCCCTATGTTCATAGCAGCACAATTCACCACAGCTAAGATTTGGAAACATCCTAAGTGCCCATCAGCAGATGAGTGGATTAAAAAGCTGTGGTTCATCTACACAATGGAATACTATGCTGCGGTAAAAAGGAGGAGTTCTTACCATTTGCAACAGCATGGATGGAGCTGGAGAGCATTATCTTAAGTGAAATAAGCCAGTTGGAGAAAGATAAATATCACATGATCTCACTCATTTGTGGAATATAATGAACAATATAAACTGAAGAACAAAAATAGATCCAGAGACACAGAAGCCTCAATGACTGTCAAACCTTAGAGGGAAGGTAGTATCTTTTGATTATTTTAATTTTGATGAAGTTCAATTTATCTTTTTTGTTACTTTTTATTTTATTTTTAATGTATCACATGATATTTATTTATTTACTTTTAAATTATTTCCACCCCAACCAGGTTGCTCAGTAGATAGAGAGTCTGCCTGCAGACCAAAGGGTCTCGGATTCAACTCTGGTCAAGGGCAGGCACTTGGTTGCAGACTCCTCCTCAGCCTGTGCCCTAGTTGGGGCATGGGCAATAGACAACCAATCTATGTCTTTCTCTCATATCGATGTTTCTCTCTCTCTCTCTCTTCCACTCTCCCTAAAATTCAATGGAAAAATATCCTTGGGTGAGGATTAACAACAACAAAAAGTAGACAACATTCCATTTGTTAAGACCTGTAACTTATCTAGGATCCGGATATGCCCAGAGAATTCCCCACCAAGAAAGCCCGCCTAGAGGCCTTTAAAATTTTTGACTCCTCATCTCTAGGTACTGGTGCCATTTTGGGGCTCAGCCCATCTGGTTTTCCAGATTACCCAAGAAATTTATAATTCTTTACTACTTTTGTCCTCAGGTATTCCTCCTTTGGCGACCCTAACATTTGGTGCCAAAACCTGGGAGGGTTCCAAGGGGAAGGGGAGCCATTGCCCCATCTTTCATCACCCAGAGTTTGCTACTCAGAGAGTGGTAGGCAGCTTGTCCTGGGCTTAACTCTGAATCCTACTCAGGAGACGCCATCACCGGCCTCAATTAGGCCTCCCTCCTGAATCAGCTAAAGAGAACACTGGATTAGGAACCTCTTCTTCTCCATTGTTGACCCTCCATCCCACACCAGTCAATCTTCTCGAGGTGAGTGATGTTCCACAACTTCCCTCTTCTCAACTCTTCTGTCCACTTACTCTCATTGACTTCTCAAAAGTCCTCTCTTCTCAAAAGTCCTAGTGCTAGTCCAGCATGGCCATCCTCTGGATGTGGTGTGAAGCTCTCAGACCTCCTGGGACTGGCCACTGAAGACTGAAGCTGCCCAGGCCCTGAGAGGGCCCCACAGACTTACATCACCAGGACAGAGCTCAGGTAATGACTGTGGTGGCAGGTAAGCTGATATCCGTTTTAATTGACACTGGGGCCACTTATTCTGTCCTCCCCAAATTTGCTGGGACCCCCATCCCCTCCTCAGCCTCTATTATGGGGGTTGACAGACTAATCTCACAGCAATTAGCCACCTCACCTCTACACTGCATATTTCTAAATCGCCCCCTTTATCCACTCTTTTCTTGTTCTACCTAGGTGCCCAACCCGGGCTGTGCATCTCCTTATAAAACCCAGTTGTCCTGAACTACAGTCACTTACCTTTGTTTCACTCTCACTCCACAAAGTTGAGCCATTACCTTAGACCAGTGGTTCTCAACCTTTCTAATGCCGAGACCCTTTAAGACAGCTCCTCATGTAGCGGTGACCCCCAACCATAAAATTATTTTTGTTGCTACTTCATAACTGTCATTTTACAACTGTTATGAATCGTATCTGTGTTTTCCAATGTTCTTAGGCAACCCCTGTGAAAGTGTTGTTCGACCCCCAAAGGGGTCACAACCCACAGGTTGAGAACCACTGCCTTAGACCATAAATGCCTTATCTCCTCCACAACTGTTCCCTTCTCTAGACAAGAAATACTCTCCTTTCTCGGGCTTGTTGGCTACTTTCATTTCTGGGTTCCCAGCTTTGTCTTCTCCCAAAGCCCCTCTCTGATGCAGTGAAAGGACCTCTCACTGAGCCTTTAGCTCCCAAGGCCAGCATTCTCACCCCCTTGAATGCTCTGAAAACTGCTCTCACCTCAGTGTCTCTCCCTTCCCAAAGAACAACTTTCTTTACAGCAAAACTGCAAACACTGACTTTACAGTCCTGCCACTGTCAGAAGCAGAACTCTTTATCACCCAAACCTTAGCATGTTATTTCTAAGGAAAAATGTGGCAGGTTTAAATCCCAGCAGCTAGAAGCCTGGAAAGTTCAGTCCTAGATCAGACTGCAGGACCTGCTCCCCCCTCTCCCCCTTTTCTCCAGCCTCATATGCCTATATATACTTTTCCAAAGTCTTCGGTAACTTAAAAGCTTTGTAGCACTTCTGGGTTAAATTACAGTGGTACCTCGAGATACGAGTTTAATTTGTTCCGCAACCTTGAAGCATGGAAAACTATGAGACGCTCGAGTCGCGGTAAACTGGTGGGTCATGTGCAGCCGGCCGATCCATGCGATTACTCCTATCTCAAATGTTGCTCGTATTTCAAAGCAAAAATCGCTCGCTCGACGGCTCGTATCTCAAAAATCTCGTATGTTAGGGCACTCGTATCTCGAGGTACCAGTGTATAAACATCTCATTGGCTAAGAGTTATTGAAATTGAGTTATTCTAATGATGGTTATTTCTGAATGGGTACAGAAGTTTTGTGAAAGTTGTAAAAAAGTTGGTCCATTGAGTCAGGACATGATCACCCCTGACATCCGATGGGATACCTTCTCTCCTAGTAAGCTAAAGCAACCCCACTCAGGCTCTCTCCTGCTGCTTAAAACCTTAGACTGGAACCTAGACTTTATTTCCACCACTCATTCACTGTCCTTGTCACTATCATTGAAAGCCTCAACATATTTTCCTGCTTGGTATTTAGAAACTTCTCTCCCTTTTCTAGCCTTTTTTTTTCTTTATTGATTAAGGTATTACATATGTGTCCTTATACCCCCATTGCACCCCACCCTCAACTCATGCCCTCACTCCCTGATGTCTGTGTCCATTGGTTAGGCCCATATGCATGCATACAAGCCCTTTGGTTGATCTCTCCCTATTACCCCCACCCTCCCCTACCTTCCCTCTGAGGTTTGACGGTCTGATCGATGCTTCTCTGTCTCTGGATCTGTTTTTTTTTAAGAGTTGTGAATACTTTTATTAATTTTTTATACATATCTCCCCATTGCCCCCCTCCCTCCCGGCATACCCCAACCCCCCAGTGTCTATGTTCATTGGTTATGCCTATATGCATGCATACAAATCCTTTGATTGATCTCTTATCTACCTCACCTAACCTTAATCTTCCTGCTGTAATTTCACAGTCTGTTTAATGCTTTCATCAGTTTATGTTGTTCATTATATTCCACATATGAGTGAGATCATGTGATATTTATCTTTCTCTGACTGGCTCATTTCACTTAGCATAATGCTCTGCAGTTCCATCCATGCTGTTGCAAATGATAAGAGATCCTTTTTTTTTTTTTACCATAGCATAGTATTCCATTGTGTAGATGTACCACTGCTTTTTAATCCACTCATCTGCTGATGGGCACTTAGGCTGTTTCCAAATCTTAGCTATGGTGAATTGTGCTGCTATGAACATAGGGGTGCATATGTGCTTTCTTACTGGTGTTTCTAGTTTCTTGGGATATATTCCTAGAAGTGGGATCATTGGGTCTAGCTTTCTTAAAAGTCATCAAAAGCAAAGGAAAAATTTATAATTAAAATTGTGTGTATAGTCTTCATGTATTTGTCTGTATATTGTATATGTTTCTTGCCTCTGGATGGCACCAATAGGCTATAATGTTTTAATATAATATTCTGGGGTGTGTGGGGGGGGAGAATATTCTAGAAATTTCAGCCTTGTTTAGGAAGAAACTTGCAAAGATTTAGAGCTGAATTCAAACAGGAAATTCTCAGGAGTAACAGGTATCTTGCCAGTGACAGCAGATAGGCCTAGAGTAATAGTTCCCTATAGAAGACATCTGGCAGCAGTATTCCAGATGTTTGTAATCCACACATTTGGGTGTTTATAAATTGCTTCCAGTGCTCAATACACACTTCAGTGAACCATGTGCAACGTTTTAAAATCTTGTAGAGTTATATATTTAAAACTCTGCATTGAACCTAAAAATACAAAATTTATAATATTTGGCTACAACCCACCAAACTAATATCTCTTTCCTTCCACCAGACCATTTTTCATAATTCTTGTCATTCTAGTTTTGGCCCCACTAATACTAAAATTTATAACAAAGTTTGTCTCCACCAGGTTATAAGCCCTATTTGTACTCAGGAAGTACCAACACTAGACACCATCACAACCTCCTTTTGTCCTTCTGACCGAGAGCAAGGATTTGGGGCTCTAAAAGAAAATGTTGACCCCTTTCAGCAGGAAGCAGCTATGGACGCGACCCCATGCCTCTTCCTCCCTGAAAGAATTCGGTGCCAAAAGTCCTTGAGTGGGAGGGATGTTAGACAAACTCCCCAGAATGTTAGACCCCCAGAGCAAGGATGATGGGCCAGATACAGAAACTCAACAGGGCAGAAAGCTGGAAAAACTGGAAAAACAAGAACCTTGCCCCAGGGTAACCTATCCTACCCTTTCATATCACTAATTAGGCACTTAGACCCCTGACATTTTTCTCCTTAAAATTAACATCCAGGCCTCAGTTGTATTTCAGCCCAAGGCCCAGAAAATCAGCAAAACCAGACAAGTGACACTGTGGCTGCCTCAGGACCAGCTTTTTCCTCAACAGGACCACTTTCAAGCCTTCATCAACCAATCTCTTCAGGAAATCATGTTGCTGCCACCCCTTTCTCCAACCATATAGAATCTACACTGCACTCCAGCCAACTACAAAGTCCATCCCCTATGCTCTGAACCTCCCCTCTCAGATGGATGTAAGAGATGACCCCTCCTATTCCATAAAACAAAAGGTTGGAATCTTAGGTATCCATTCCCTTGGGGAATTGACCTTTAGATAATTTCATAATCAACATTCCCTTTCTGTTAGTCCACATTCCATTTGCTAGGACCAGTCCCCTTACCCTCCAGACTTGCTCAGGACCCAGACTCACCCAGATAATTCCCCACTGAAAAAGTCCGCCTAGAGTCCTTTAAAATCTCTGATTCCCCATCCCTGGGAAATAGTACCATTTGGGGGATCATCCGATCTGGTTTTCCAGATGACCTCATAAATTTATAATTCTTTACCACTTTTGGCTTAATATGTTCCTCCTTTAGCAACCCTAACATTTCACAGCTATTGGAGCTATTAAACCATTAGACTTTGAGCATCTCTGACACCACCAAAGAAGATTCTATAGTCTATTTGGTAATGTGGTCTTGTGTCCTTTTAATACTGTAGGAGTAAGTGAGCTACAGATGCTTATTGCTCTGCTATAAGCATTCTACAAATGGAGGCTAATTTAAATCATCTGGTTTTATCCCCCGGTGGGATGCATATTACTGATAATTATTTGATAAATAAAAATGATCTAAACTAATAAAAGAGAAAGATGCAAATTGACCATACCTTTGCAACACCCACCAGCCAATCAGGTGCAAGTGTGCAAATTAACCCAACAAAGATGGTGGATTAATTTGCATATGCAGGCACCCAGCGGCCAGGAGCAGGGCAGGACACCTGTGTCATCACCATCCTAGCCACTCTGGGCCTTTGGGCAGCGTGGGAAGGTGGAAAGGCGGCTCTGGGGTAGAGCAAAGGCTATGCCGGCAGTCAGGGGAAGGAAGACCAATTCTTGCATGAATTTTCATGCATCAGGCCTCTAGTTTATTTAATAAGAATTTTGGATCATAACTAATGGAACAGGGCATGGTGAGAATTAGAAAGAATTATCAAGATGGCCCCACTTTTGCTGAAACCAGTTTGGCTCAGTGGATAGAGCGTCGGCCTGTGGAATCAAGGGTCCCAGGTTCGATTCCAGTCAAGGGCATGTATCTTGGTTGCGGGCACATTCCCAGTAGGGGGCGTGCAGGAGGCGGCTGATCGATGTCTCTCTCATCAATGTTTCTGACTCTCTATCCCTCTCCCTTCCTCTCTGTAAAAAATCAATGAAAAAAAAGATGGCCCCACTTTTAATCTCTAATAGGAAAAATGCAAAAAAAAAGTATCTAGCACATCATAAGTCAAAGTTTGTTAATGGTGTGGCAAATGGTTGGCCTTTGTTTTCTAACTATGGAGTGCATAAGACTCTCAGTTGTGCTAGGTCTAGGAAAAAGTATATTGTACTGCAGTGTTTCTCAAACTGACATGATCATAACAATCACTAAACATATTTTTTTAAATAGAACTCCATAGGTTTCACCTAAACCTACTAGAGAATATCTAGGCAAGAATAGAAAGCTTTGTTTCTAATAACTACCTTATATGATTTTCATGATGGGGTAAGTGGGAAAATGGGTATGGTGGAAAGAGTAAAGGTTTGAGAAAAGTTGTTTTCAACTTCAGCTGAATATGATAATTATGTAGGGAATATATAAAATTTAAAAATACTGGTTCCTAGAATCCACAACTCATACATATTATGATTTAATTGGGCACTGGTCTGAGCATCTGCATTTTTAAAAAGCCACCTTAGTGGATTTTAATGTGCAATCACATTGATAATAATTTACTTAGAGACAGATTATCTGGGCTTATTTTCTAGATCCCTTTCTAGTTGCATGGCATTAGCCAAATTGCCATATGTTTCTGACCCTCCGTTTCTACACAAGTAAAATATGTTTAATAAGACCTGTCTTATAGCATGAAATGCATTAAAAGAAAAAAAATGAGCCATAAAATGCAAAGTGTATAGAAGAGCCTATAAGTGTTTCGTAAAGATTTCTATTCTTCCATACCTTGGCTATGCCAAACAAAGGATATTTCTGGGCATACTCAAGATAAAAAAAAGCAAATCTGGGATGGCAGAGAGAGTGGGATTCCTGACCCCTCTGAAAAAGCTTTAATTAAGTGAACCCAAGTGGTAATCAATTCCAATTTGGCCTTCAGTGGTGGCCCCCGTTTGGTATCTTCCTGCCTATCTGCCAGGAGCAGCAGCAGGGAGGCCATCCTGAAGAACATTTTATTCCATTGTGACAGGGAAATGTTTTGATTTTCTACCTCATTGACTTCCTGCAGAGACCTACAAATGTCTCCTCTGAACTCTTCCCCAGCTTCATCTGCTATTAACCCTGGCAGCTGCACCTGGCAGGTGGTACCTTGTAGGGCCTCTTGAAAAAGCCGTGGAAACTTTCAAAGGTTAAAGGTGCACAAAACAGAGAAATGACAAGTGATCTCGGTAGCCTACTCGTCACTTTGCGAAGCTAGGAAGTAATTTGAAATAGAGTGAGTTGCCATGTCAATAGAAACATAAACCATTTCACTCTTGAATTTCCACTTATTAATTATGCTGAAGGGACAGGATGTAATCGTGTTATTAATGCTGTATAATTGTCTTAATTGCTTTGTTCCTCTATCACCTTATTCTTAACTTTGCAAATAAATCCCTCAGGAAACAGATTCTAACTGCTCTGGAGACCTCGACTCTGTTGGGGGAAAAAAAGAAAAACAATTGTGACCTGAAGGAACATGCCAGTTCATAAATACACAATTAGCTAATTTTATTATTGAATAAATCAAATATCCTAGTTGTGTGCAGATAGCCAGCAAGCGACTATCAATTTTGGTAGATTTCCCTTTCTTTAGATAGAATTAAAATTGCAGTTGTTATATATCATTCCTCCTTGTAGTGAAGAGTCAGCAGGTATTTAACTTATATCAGAAGTTACATTCAGCTTACTTTGATGCCCTATTTTCCATAATTTGTTATCAGGCAAACTCAAACATTTTGTTCTCATAATTATTTATCAGTACATCCTACGGTTGCCCCTGACAGTGTATCTAGCACATATCATTAATCACATCCTTTTGTATTCCTCAGTAAGGTTAGTAAAGATTAGTTCTCCCACAATTATTCCCCCTGGTAGGTATTTGACACAATTTGCATTACAACAAAGATTTCTCTTTGAGGTGTTCTTAATTTATTGTAGAGCCAAGAAATCTAAAGCAATATACCTAACAAAACAATGATTCACATTATGACAGAATGACTTTAAAAGAACATTAGTTTTAGGTGAATAGCTTTGGATATCATACCAGTGATGTATAGAGAGCGCATTCTTGACTAGCAACACACAAAACTTATCTATCATTATTTAACAACTTTATATAATAAGGCGGTTAGTTTTAGTAGCTTGTTTCTCTGAGTGCTTTGCAATTTGAGAGTTATTCTTTATTTCTCATTTTCTTCCCATGGATACCTAACATATAATCAACATGTGGAGCCTGCTTGGTAGGTAAAATATATCATTCCTAGACATTAAACCACAAACAGTAGAAATAATATAATCTTCTCAAAATAATACCCTCATATTCCACCAAGCCCATTATTCATTATTAAAGTTTGCTTTTGAGGTACTCATTGAAGGGTACATTTAGAACTGTTATAAGAAACAATTCAGTTTGTTACAAATCTTGGGGACAAACTCAGCCAACTGGCCAGATCTGTCTCACGTTTGTCAATGTCAGAAGTAACATGTGAATTACAATCAATTTAAAACACTTGGCATGACAGGCACTCATCATACGTAATTGTTTCGTCTATATATATAAAAGCCTAAGTGGCCAGCCAACCTGCTGACTGTTCAACCATCCTATGGGTATCTTTGACATGCACTGACCACCATGCGGCAGATGCTCAATGCAGGAGCTGCTGAGCTTCAGTGACTTGGCAGCTTCAGTTCTTAGGTGATGCATCCAGAACCAGAGAGGAGGGGGCTCTATGCTGGGGTGTGTCACCTGAGAACCCCCCTCTCACCATCTGGGACCCCTCGGGGGATGTTGGAGGAGCCAGTTTCAGCCCAATCCCCACATTTCAGGCCGAGGGACCCCACCTGTGGATGAATCCGTGCACCAGGCCTCTAGTTGTTTCATATTAGTCTAAGATTTGCATCATTCAGTCAAAAAATGACATTGGTTCAATTGTCAACAGTTTTAATCTGAAAATGCCAAATTTCACTTCTATAATCTGATCAGACTTTTAAACCAGACTGATTTTCTCCACAGATACTAGCATGCCCAATGCCTAGTTGGTGACTACCTAGTTGTTGGGTTATACAGGCGAGGACTTGTGAAAATTCTTTAGCTATGTTTGTGCTGCAACAGGATTTTTTAAAAAAATTTATTGGTTTTTCACAGAGAAGAAGGGAAAGGGATAGAAAGCCAGAAACATCGATGAGAGAGAGACATCGATCAGCCGCCTCCTGCACGCTCTCCACTGGGGACGTGCCCGCAACCAATGTACATGCCCTTGACCGGAATTGAACCCGGGACCCCCCCCAGTCCTCAGGCAGACGCTCTATCCACTGAGCCAAACCGGTTTCGGCTGCAACAGAATTTTATACCTGGCTGTAGAATTCCAAATTTCCCCCATCCCATCCTAATTTTGCTTTTACTGCTGTATCCTGTGTTAGATTATGATTCCAACCTTTTTTATTGGAATCACATGTTTCTGCAATTGACCAAAAGCAGTAGGTCTTTTAAAATGGTTTTTTTTTAAATGAATTCAACTTTTTTTCTCTTTTAAAATTTTCTTTACTTTTTTATTGGCATACATTATTATGTTAATTTCAGGTATACAACCTAATTGTTAGGGTCCCTGAAAGAGGAATGTATGAGGCTAAAGTGGTAAGGGATGGCAGTCAGAGGTTTTAAAGGATTTCTGGGTGGGCTGTTTTAGCCAGGTCTGGATCCTGGGAAAGTGGGAGGGGCAAGATAATGGTCTTAGCCAGTGGAATGTGGTCTAAGCGAAAGGGAATGTCGGTTGTGAAGTGCTCTAAGGGTCAGTTCTCAGGGGAGGGGGAATCAATTTAATTATTTGATCAGAACTAGCATTAATAATTCAATCTTTGTATGCATTATGAAATGATCACCAAGTTCACATATATCAACCTATACAGTTACATTTTGTTTTCTTGTGATAAGCACTTTTAAGATTTAGCAACTTTCAAATATACAATTCACTGCTGTAAACATTATTTATTGATTGATATTGTAACCGGAAGTTTGTAGGTTTTGACCCCTTCAGGCATTTTGCCCAGTCCAACTCCTGCCTCTGGCAATAACCACGCTGTTCTATGAGTTTGTTTTCTTTTAAGATTCCACATATAAGTGAATCAAATAGTATTTGTGTTTCTCGGTGTGACTTATTTCCCTTAATAGAATGCCCTCAAGGGGCCATTCACATTGCAGCAAATGGCAAGCTTTTTTTTTTGTGGCTGAATAATTAATATTCCATTGCGCATCTTCTTTCTCCATTCATCCATTGACAGACACTTAGGTTGTTTTTATATCTTGGCTATTAAAAATAACGCTGCAATGAACATGGGGATGCAGATATCTTTCTGAGTTAGTGTTTTTGTTTTCTTCGGATAAATACCCAGAAGGAGAATTGCTGGATCATTTGGTAGTTCTATTTCAATTTTTTTTTTTTAAGGAAACTCCATACTGTTTTCACCGTTGAGTTTAATATTAAATATGGGATTGTCTTAGGTAGCCTTTATTATGTTAAGGGATGTTCCTTCTGTACCAAATTTGTTGAGAGTTTTTATCATAACTGCAGGTTTAATTTTGTCAGATGCTTTTTCATGGTGTTATTGCGTCACATTGATTGATTAGCAAATGTTGTGCCATCCTTGCATCCCTGGAATAAGTCTCATGGATCATAGTGTATGATATTTATTTATTTATTTATTTATTTATTTATTTATTTCTCTATTACAGATGTCCCCCATTTTGATCCTTTTAATATACTGTTGACATTAGGCATGGTAATATTTTGTTGAGAGTTTTTTTTGCATCTATTTTCATTGGGGATATTGGCCTGTTTATTTTCTTTTCTTGAGGTGTCCATACCTCCTGGTTTTGGTAATGCTGACCTTGTAAAATGAGTTTGGAAGTGTTTCTTCCTTTTTTTTTTGAATAGTTAGAAAATAATTGACATTCATTTTTCTTTGAATGTTGGGTAGAATTTACCTGTGAAGCCAGCTAATCCTGATCTCTCTCTTTGTTTATGGGGAAGCTTTTGATTACTGATTCAAACTCTTAACGAGTAATTGATCTGGTCAGATTCTATATTTCTTAGTGATTCACTTTTGGAATTTTTAGGTTTCTAGGCTGTTATCCATTTCTTCCAAGATTTCCAGATTGTTTTGTGAAAAATTGTTGATAGTGGTCTCTTTTTTTAAATTTAATTCTTTATTGTTGAAAGTCTTACATATGTCCCCTTCTCCCCCCACCCCAGTGACCTCTTCCCAGCCCGCTCCCACTCCCCAGCACATGCCCTTACCCCCCTATTGTCTGTATCCATTGGTTATGCTTATATGTATGGATATGAGTCCTTTGGTTGATCTCTTAGCCCGCCCCCTCCTGCCTTCCCTCTGAGTTTTGAAGGTCTATTCAATACTTCTATGTCTCTGGATCTATTTTTTGTTCATCAGTTTACATTGTTCATGGCAGTAGTCTCTCATGATCCTTTGTATTTCTGTGGTATCAGTTGTAATATCTCTTTCATTCCTGATTTTATTCATACTAGTACAGCCTTCTTTCCTTCCCTTTTCTTCCTTTTCCTTCCCTTCCATTCCCTTTCCTTTTGTTGTCTCCTTATTTCTATTAGTCCAGCTAAAGTTTTGTTAATTTTCTTTATCTTTTCAATAAGCAGCTTTTAGTTTCAGTGATCTTTTCCATGGTCTTTTTAGTTTATATTTATTTCTACTCTTTATTCCCTCTAGTACTACTTTTGGGCTAATGTTACCCTTTTCTAGTTCCTTTGGTGTAAACTTAGGTTGTTTAGTTGAGCTTTTTATTGTTTCTCGATATAGGCATTGATTGCTATTCATTTCTCTCTTAGTACTGCTTTTGCTCTGTCCCATAAATGTTGATATGTTGCATTTCCAATTTTATTTATCTCAAGATTTTTTTTTGCATTCCCTTTTTATTTCTTTATTGATCCATTGGTTGTTTTAATAAAATGCTGTTTAATACTTACATATTTGTGAATTTTCTAGTTTTCTTTTTTTTATTTCTAGTTTCATATCATTGTAGTCAGAAAACATGCTTGATATGATTTCAGCCTTTGTAAATGATTAAGACCTGTTTTGTGGCCAAACATATGATTTATCCTATGGAATATTAGCTGTGCAGTGAGAAAAATGTGTGTTCTGCTGTGTTTGGATGGAATGTTCTGTATGTGCCTGTTAAGTCCATCTGGTCTAACATGTCATTAAGGCTGCTGTTTCCTTATTGATTTTCTGTCTGGATGATGTATATGTTGATATAAGTGGGGTGTTAAAATATCCTGCTAATATTATATTGCTGTCTATTTTACCCTTATGGTCTGTTTTAATTGCTTTGTATATTTAGGTGTCCCTATCTCAAGTGCATAAACATTTACAAATATTATATCCTCTTGTTGGATTGAACCCTTTATCATTATGTAATGCTCTCTGAGTGTCTCATTACATGCTTTGTTTTAAAGTCTGTTTTGTCAGATATAATTATAGATATGCCAGCTTTCTTTGGTTTTCATTTTAATGAAATAGCTTTTTTGTTCCATTCGCTCTCTGTCCATGTGTATCCTTACATCTGAAGTGAGTCTCTTATAAGAAGCATATGGATTTTTAGATCCATTCAACCACTCCATGATTTTTTGATTGGATAATTTAGTCCATTTATGTTAAACATTGGTAGGTATGTACCGTTGCCATTTCTTAAATTGTTTTCTAGTTGTTTGTTTTTTTCTGTTTCTTTTTTCTTCTTTTCCTCTCAGTGTGGTTTGGTCACTTTCTTTAGTGGCATGCTTTAATTACTTTATCTTTTGTGTTCCCACTGTGCGTTTTTGCTTTGTGGTTAACATGGGGCTTACATATAACAACTTATATTTATAACAGTCTATTTTAAGTTATAACAACTTAAGTTTGAATGCATTATAAAGTTCTGTATTTTCACTCTCCTCCACCATGTTTTATTTGGTGTCAGGTTTTACATCTTTTCATATTGGTTGTCCCTTAACTAATTGTTGTAGTTAGGGCTATTTTCTCTTGTAATCTTTTAACTAGCTTCATAAATGGTGACATTTATACTTTTATATGTCTTATTAACTATCTGGTTTGCTGGTGATGAACATTTTTAGCTTCTTCTTGTCTGAAACATTATCTCTCTTTCAATTCTAAAGGATAACTTTGCTGGGTAGAGTATTCTTTTTAAAAATACATATTTTATTGATTTTTACAGAGAGGAAGGGAGAAGGATAGAGAGTTAGAAACATCGATGAGAGAGAAACATCCATCAGCTGCCTCCTGCATGTCCCCTATTGAGGATCAAGCCTGCAACCAAGGTACCTGCCCTTGACCGAAATCGAATCTGGGACCCTTCTTCAGTCCGCGGGCTGACGTTCTATCCACTGAGCCAAACCAGCGGGAGCGCATGGGTGGAGTATTCTTAATTTGATTTTTTTCTTACAGCAGTTTGATTATATCATGGCACTTTTCTCTGGCCTGCAAAGCTTCTACTGGAAAACCTGTAAATAATCTTATGGGGGGGGATCCCCCTGACTGTAACATGTTTTTAGTTTCATGCTGTTCGTTACTATTTCTATATTATAAAACTTGGTGAAATTTCTTGGAGTGCCAGCACTCAAACTGCAAAGTTAAGAAACCCTAGCTCCATGCCGAAACCGGTGTGGCTCAGTGGATAGAGCGTTGGCCTGCGGACTGAAGGGTCCCAGGTTCGATTCCAGTCAAGGGCATGTACCTTGGTTGCGGGCACATCCCCAGTAGGGGGCGTGCAGGAGGTGGCTGATCGATGTCTCTCATCGATGTTTCTAACTTTCTATCCCTCTCCCTTCCTCTCTGTGAAAAATCAATAAAATATATTTAAAAAAAGAAACCCTAGCTCCCATCCCCAGAAATATCAACAAAAAGTTAGACAGCTGTTCACGAACAGGGAGAGCTCTGGGAGAGCGCTGGAGTCCACTTAACACATTGTGGGCGGGTCACGAGCATTCTGGCGTTTTTATATTATGCAGTGTTTTACATAGATGATAAAAGCACGCCTTAAAATTAAATACCCCTTGCATTTTGAAGTTATCTATGACATGTTCTTACAAGCTAATATCTTTTTAAAGTATGATAGTTTGTAAAATGATTTTTTTGTATTGGTTCAATAGAAACTTATCTGGCCATTGGCTAAAGCTAGCGATAAAACTACTGGTGAGCAATATGTTGAGAAACTTTATCTACGCGGTGGAACGAAAACCTGAGAAGAGCTGCACAAGAAGAGAAGGAAGACAGGTGCGTTTTGCCTGCAGGATCTCATTCCTCAAGCCAGCATTGATCAGTGCCAAGAGGTCAGAGCTGCCTTTATAGGTCTTTCCTTATTAATTATCTGGTTTTCTTATTAATAAGCAGGAAAAGCCGAAACCGGTTTGGCTCAGTGGATAGAGCGTCGGCCTGTAGACTGAGGGGTCCCGGGTTCAATTCCGGTCAAGGGCATGTACCTTGGTTGTGGGCACATCCCCAGTGTTCCCACAACCAAGAGAGGCAGCTGACCGGTGTCTCTCTCTCATCGATGTTTCTGACTTTCTATTCCTCTCCCTTCCTCTCTGTGAAAAATCAATAAAATATATATTAAAAAAATAAGCGGGAAAGGAAGATTGAGGTGAGCAACCAGCTTCCTCCATCTCTTGGGGTACCTTTAAAGATTGGACCTCAGTTTCACTCCACCCATCCATTCAAAGCTGATATGTAGAAAGACAGCTAGAAAGAAGAAAAGCAGAGGTTATGCCCTATCTGGTTTGGCTCAGTGGGTAGAGCGTCAGCCTTCGGCCTAAAGAGTTCCGGGTTCAATTCCAGTCAAGGGCACCATACTCAGTTGCAGGCTCCTCCCCAGCCTGGGCCCTGGTCAGGGCGCCTGCAAGAGGCAACCAATGGATGTGTTTCTCTCACATGGATATTTCTCTCTGTCTTGTCTTCCATTCTCTCTAAAAATCCATTGAAAATATTCTTGGGTGAGGATTAACAACAATAACGACAAAAACAAAACAAAACACCACAAACAAATAAACAAAAAAGAGGAGTTTATCAGCATACACGAGTTACAAGTGATCATTGTTCTGCAGTCAAACCCAGGAGATTTGGAAATCAACAGCCAGCACAGCTGCCGCAGACTTTCTAACAATTTTACCAGCTTTCGCACCACAGGTATTCACATTTGCTAACGGCAGGCAGGAGAGTCCCTCTGGGCTAACTCTCTCCCTTCCCCGCTAGCGCCCAGAACTGCCCCAGCAGCCAGTCCAGGCCCCCGAAGTTGCACAAGTGCCAGACCCCTGTGGCTGACCTAGTGTTGTGTACGTTTTCAGGGCTAGCTCCTCCACTCTGCACTTTCACATGGCCAGCCTGATCCACAGCCCCATTCTCCACCACGGGGCACACACCCGGGGGGAGACTGTGCAGACGCGGCCAAGCACAATGACAAGCAGAGACCCTGCAGCTGCTTTGGGGACTAAATTGGGCTGTCTTCCGTCACTTCCCAGCGCCACTCCGCTCCCTCCAGCTTTGCAGCTGCATGCTTCTGCTTCAAGCCCCATTGTTAACCCTCCCTGCCATGTGCCCAGGCCAACACACAGAAGTCACGGTAGCGCGTGCTGCCAGTCAGGGCCCACATAGCTGCCAGTAAGCCTATAGTTGGCCCCAGTCCTAGTTGCCGCCCTGGCCCCCCCCCCTCCCATCATGTTTGTGTCTGCAACTCGCACCTGCTGCTGGTGCCCCCACCAAGTGTGTGCACACCATTGGCTGACCACCACCATCCCTAGCACTTGACCTTGAGACACCACTTAGGACTCCAACAGCCATATCAGCCACTGCATCCCCCCCCCCACAGTGCTTGCCAAGGGCCATACATTTGTCAGGGCTGTGGCCTGAGCTAAAGAGACATCATGTTTCCCCGGTGTCCACACCAGTCCCCAGGATTACAACATACCCAAGCTTGCGCCCACCCACAGGTGGAAGTCTTTCTTTATCAAAGTCGGTCCGTAAAGTCTGGAAAACGTGTCAGCTTCATCAAATATGCAGACACCAGTGCGAGGCTACCGGGATCATGAAGAATCAGGGAAATAGGACTCCACCAGAGGAATACGTTTAACCAGCAGAAATAGAGATCAAAGAATTGGCTGGCCAAGAAATCAATATAACTGTTCTAAATATGTGCAGAGAGCCAAGCGAACACAGATAAACCATCTAGAGAGCGGAGAGAACACAAACTACTTCACAATTTCAGGAAAAGAAGGCAAGCACAGGAAAGAGATAGAAAACATTAAAAGACCCCCCCCAAAAAAAAATTGGAACTGAAGAAATCAGTAAAGACCTTCGAAACAGACTTAATGAAGCAGAAAAAAAGAAAAGTGAGTATTAGCTGGATCAATTGAAGTGATCTAATCAGATCAGCAAAGAAAGAAGAGAATGAATCGGAGGAGTGAAAGCCCACTGTGCTTACTGGACACAGTGAGAGAAAAATGTACACATCATTGAAGTCCAAGAAGAACAGGAAGAACGTGTAGAAAGCTTACTTAAAGAAATTCTACCTGAGAATTTCCCAAACATGGACAGAGATTTGGTCATCGCGGTTCATGAATCTAATAAAAAATTGTAATCCAAAATGATCTTGCCCAAGACACATTATAATAAAACTTTCTAAAATCAAGGACAAAAACAGCTTTAAAATAAGCAAGAGGGAAAAAAGTCTCTCCTGAAGAAGCAAGACCAAAAAAAGAAGAAAAAAATCTCATACAAGCGAACCCCATGAGATTGTGGTCAGCTAATGGTGTTTGTAGGGTTTTACAGAACCCTTGAATTATCATAGGAAAAAAATAATTTCCCTATTGGATTCTCAATGTCCCAGAGTTTCTAAATTTGGAATCCTAAAATTCAGCAAGGCTTTGATCACCATTACGTTCTGAGAACAGTATCCTAGTGAGGGAGGAGTTGCAATAGTGCCCTCTTGTGGACATTCTGAGAACAGCATGTAAGGGATTGGTTGTAATAGTGCCCTCTTGTGGACATACTGAGAACATCACCCTAGTAATCAAATCAAGGAGTTTGGAAAGAAAACCCAATCGATACACACCTAGCTGGCTCTCTCCCTTGCAGGGAAGTGTTGAAACACTGCCCTCTTGTGGACATTCTGAGAACAGCACCCTCCTAAGGAATTCTGAGTCTGAAAATAAAACCTTGTCCAACAGCTCCCTTTAAGCTGTCCTGTTTTTGTTTTGTTTTTAAATTGTTTTCTCTTTTTGGTTCTCTAATTGATTTATTTTTTACTATCCTGTCTTCTAATTCACTGATCTCATCCTCACCTTCCCCTAATCGGCTGTGTATTCCTTCCAATGTGTTCCTTGTTAGTGCTGTCATTCTTTATTTCCAAATGTTCTTTTTTTTTTTTACAGTTATATCTTTTCTCATGCCATTGAGCATCTTTACCATCATTAGTCTGAACTCTATATCAGATAAATTTCATATCTCCATTTCATTTACCACCTCCTGGAGAATTCTCTCATTCTTTCATTTGGAGGGTTTTTTTTGTTTTTGTTTTGTTTTGTTTTTTTGTCGTCTCCCCATTTTGGCTGCCTGTTTGGGTTCGTGATTACCGGTATGTACTAGCATTAAGTGGATCTGCCAAGCCTCTCAATCTCTAGTGCAGGGCAGTGTCAAATGCTGTTTCAGCAAAGACTCAAAGCCTCCAGAGACCCACCTGATTGGCTTCGGTCTCGGTTAGCCAGTAGGCAATCATCCACAGGTGTGGGGAGAGGCTTGCCAATAAGTATTTCGATTGCTTCTACCTGGAGGCTCTTGTTCTCAGCCTCTTAATGGGCCTCAGCAACTCCACACTGTGGGGCAAAGTGTTTTCCAATAGGGTAGGTTGACTGTCTTTCCCGCAGGCAGAAACCGCCTAGATCAGTGGTTCTCAACCTTCCTAAGGCCGCGACCCTTTAAGACAGCTCCTCATGGGGTGGTGACCCCCACCCATAAAATTATTTCCGTTGCTACTTCATCACTGTCATTTTGCTACCGTTATGAACTGTCATGGAAATATCTGATAGGCAGGATGTATTTTCACTGTTACAAATTGAACATCATGAAAGCATAGGGATTAATCACAAAAACAATAGGTAATTATATATTGTGAAATATTTATTTCTAATGACACATAAATGAAATGTTGTCTTGAATCGTGGTGTAGCATGGGTAACAGTCTTCCTATGACAACAGTAAACTACATGGCTACACTTTGCTACACTGAGGAGCGGTCTGTTGGTTCCTAAGACCATGGGAAATAAATGTGTTCTGATGGTCTTAGGCGACCCCTGTGAAAGGGTAGTTCGACCCCCAAAAAGGGTCGCGACCCACAGGTTGAGAATCACTGGCCTAGATAGAAAAGTCTGCCTGAGAAAGATGACCTCCCCAGCATGAGGGAATAACTCAGCACAGGAAACTGGGGTGTCTGCCTTCTGAGCTCCAACCCCAGAGCCCCCAACCCTGGCTTCTGCTCACAAAGCTCCAGTCCACTCTGCCCTTCCTCTGCAGAGCACAAGGTGAGTGGTTCCACAAGAAACTTAGTGATGGGCAATGGGAAGATACGTATACCTGTAATAATTAATAAAAATTTTTAAAAATAGAAATTTAGTGTGTTGGCCCTGTAAGAGGGTGCCTGTATGGCCAGCCATCTCTCCCCGGCAGACGGTAACCCCACCGCTTTTCGCAGATGTTATGTGGGCCCCTTTCTCAGTTCTGGTGCTCTCTGCTGGGGAGCTCAGCTTAGGGATTAGACACCAGAGGTCTCAGTGGCAACCCCCACAGCTGAGATATCTCCCCGGAATTTCAGCTCTTTTCTGTGGGAGCCTGACCATTTTCCATCCTTGCTTATCAGGGTTATCTCCGGTTAGTCTTCAGTTGATTATTCAGGATTTTTTTTTTTTTTGGTATTTTAGTTGTAATTCCAGTTTGCTCCTGGGAGTGTGTCTGGGTAGCATCCACTTACTCTGCCGCCATTTTTAATCTCCCCTTTTGTGGGATTTTCCAGAACAGCACCCCAGTAAGGGATTAGGGACAAGAGCACCCTCTTGTGGGCATTCCATTTACATTTAGGGAGATTTTTGATATGGGCGGACTTAACTACAACCATTTTATATTTTGTTCTTAAAAAAAATGAATTCTTTATTGTTGAAAGTATTACATATATCTCTTTTCCCCCCATTAATGTCTCCTGCCTGCTCCCGCCCCCACCCCCAGCACAGGCCCTCACCCCTTACTGTCTCCATTTCTTCAACTGAATTTATGTTTGCCATTAGATTTACATAAAATGTCTCATATATACAATACAGTGGTACCTCGAGATACGAGTGCCCTAACATACGAGATTTTTGAGATACGAGCTGTCGCGAGCGATTTTTGCTTGGAAATACGAGCAACATTTGAGATAGGAGTCATCGCGCGGATGGGCAGGCTCCACACGACCCACCAGTTTGCCGAGACTCGAGCATCTCATAGTTTCCCACGCCTCAAGGTTACGGAACGAATTAAATTCGTATCTCAAGGTACCACTGTAGTATTTTTTGTTTAGATTGGGGTTTCTTTTTATTCACCTTTATATGATCACTCCTTTTTCTACTCTCCTTTTTTGTTGTCTCAATTTACCTCATTTTATGTGTGCATTTGTTCTAACATTGCAGTAGCTATTGTTAGTTTTAATGCTTTTTTAACCTTTTAACCTTTAGGCTATAATTGTTTAATATCTTACTCTGAAGTAGAGTTCCATTTCTCTGCTTTAGTCTCTCTCTTTGTGATATTACTCAACGTTTTGTAGTATACTTTTGTCTTTTTGTTTCTGGCATAAGAGGACCTTTTAACATTTCCTGTAATGCAGGTCTTCTGGTAGTGATTTCAGCTTTTGATTGGGAAAGACTTTATATCTAAGATAACTTAGCTGGATATATTATTCTGACTAATCATTGTCTTCTTTCAATATTTTGATTATTTTATTCTACTCTCACCTGGCACAGAAAGTTTTTGCTACAAAATCTGATGATAGTGTAATGGGGATTCCCTTGTAGGTTACAGTTGTTGTTTTTTTCCCCTCTTGCTTTCCTTGTCATTAACTTTTGTCAGTTTTATTTATTTGTTGTTTGTTTGTTTGTTTAATTTATAGGTTTATTATAATCCCAGTCTCCATTGTAATGGAGTTTTTTAAATTAAATCTTTATTATTCAGATTATTACATTTGTTTCTCTCTTTTTTTCCTCCATAGCTCCCCTCTATCCAACTCCCACTCCTCCCTCTACCCTTACCTCACCCCCCCAGACATTAATCACATCCATAGGTGTATGATTTTTGTCCAGTCTCTCCCTGCACCCCCTCACCTCTTTCCCCCTGAGAATTATCAGTCCACTCCCTTTCTGTGCTACTGATTCTATTATATTCACCAGTTTATTCTGTTGATCAAATTTTTAATTCACTTAATTTTTAGATTCACTTGTTGATAGATATGTATTTGTTGTTCACGATTTTTTTAATCTTTTACCTTTTTCTTCTTCCTCTTCTTAAAGAGTACCTTTCAGCATTTCATATAATACTGGTTTGGTGTTGACTAACTCCTTTAGCTTTTTCTTCTCTGTGAAGCTCTTTATCTGCCCTTCAATTCTGAATGATAGCTTTGCTGGATAGAGTATTCTTGGTTGTAGGTTCTTGCTATTCATCACGTTGAATATTTCTTGCCACTCCCTTCTGGCCTGCATAGTTTCTGTTGAGAAATCAGCTGACAATCATATGGGTGCTCCCTTGTAGGTAATGAACTGTTTTTCTCTTGCTGCTTTTAATATTCTCTCTTTGTCTTTTGCTCTTGATATTTTAATTATGATGTGTCTTGGTGTAGTCCTCTTTGGATTCCTTTTATATGGGGTTCTGCGTGCTTCCTGGACTTCTAAGTCTATTTCTTTTACCAGATGTGGGAAGTTTTCATTCATTATTTCTTTAAATAGGTTTTCAGTATCTTGCTCTCTCTCTTCTTCTGGAACCCCCACAATTCTGATGTTGGTACGCTTGAAGTTGTCCCAGAGGCTCCTTTCATTATCTTCATATTTTTGGATTCATTTTTCTTCTTGCTTTTCCAGTTGAGTGTTTTCTTATTCTTTATATTTCAAATTTTGACTTGATTCTTGCCTTCCTCTAGTCTGCTGTTAGGTCTCTGTATAATATTTTTTATTTCAGTCAGTGTATGTTTAATTTCTAGTTGGTCCTTTTTCATCTCTAGTTGGTCCCTTTTCATCTCTAGTTGGTCCTTTTTCATCTCCTCTTGGGTCTCGCTAAATTTATCCATCTTTTCTAGGAAATTCTTGAAAAACCTTATAACCGTGGTTTTGAACTCTATATCCAATCGTTTGTTTTCCTCCATTTCTTTTGTTAGTGATCTCTTCCTTTGTCTCCGAATTTTCACTATGCCGAGAGAACTTCTGTGTTGGATTCAGCCTTACAATACAAGACCTGAAAAACTGCAAAAGCCTCTCTGTTGAGCTTGGTAGGGGTGGAGTCTCAGGGCTTAACAGACCACCTTGCCTTCCAGTTGGCCCTGCCCTACACAGCCCCTGGGTCTCATGTGTCTCTTGGTAATTGCTGGAGTGGTCCCTGTGTGCATGCACACTGCCTCTAGACCACTGCCTTTCCGGCTCTCCTGTGCTCCGGGACCATATGAGTCTGGGTCCTCAGGGTCTCGCCCGAAACTGGGGTTTAGTGGAGTTAGAAGTGGTGCAGTTGGGAGGCTCTGTCTCCCACCCACTCATGAAAGCCAGCAGCACAAACAGCAGTTGGTCTTCTGTGTGAAGTTCTGTACACGCCACTAGACTTATGATCTTTTGTGACTCCCCTAAATTTCCGTGTACTTCTCCTTTTTCACAGTCCAAACTATTCCATATGAGTTTTGGCTGGATCTGGGGTTCAGTGCCATAGGATAAGGGGGTCAGTGCAGTTGGGAGTCTCTGTCTCCCTCCCACCAGAGAAAGCCAGCCAGGTACTCTGGCACCCGTTCTCTCCCTGTGCGCGTCTCCGTACCTCAGCTTTTTGCAGCTCCTCTGGGTCTCTGTGAGCCCTTCTCTTTCCTTCTAGTTGTAGAATTTCCACTCAGCCAGCTTTCCTGTGGTTCTGGATGATGTCCGTTCTGTCTTTTAGTTGCAGTTTTGAAATTGTTGTGCGAGGCAGCAGTGTAGGTGTTTACCTATGCCGCCATCTTCGATTCTCAACTTTTGGCAGTTTTGCTATAAGGTATCTTGGAGAACATATTTCTTGGGTTGAGATAGTTAGGGTTTCTCTTACTTTCATGTTTGAATGTTCCTTTCCATATGTTTGAGAAGGTCTCATCAGTTATCATTTTTATATATTTTATTGATTGTTTTAGAGGGAGAAGAAGTGAGAGGGAGAGAGAAAAACATCAATGAGAGAGAAATATCAACCAGGCTACCTCCTATGGGCCCCCTACTGAGAATCAAGCCAAACCCAGGCATGTGTCCTGACCAGGAATTGAACCATCAACCTCTCAGTGCATGGGATGGCATGTTATGTTATTTGATCTCTGTTGGCCACGTTGGCCAGGGTTCATCAGTTATCTTTTTAAATAGACTCTCTGATCTCCTCTCTCTCTCTTCTACTTCTGGTACAACCATTATACTTATCTTGCTTCTAATGGAGTCAAGTAGTTTTTATAAAATTCTTTCAGTCCTTAACTATTAGTTCTCTCTCTTCTTCCTCTTGAGTCATTTCTAGGTATCTGTTTTTGAGTTTGATAATTCTCTCTTCCATCTGGTCTACTCTGATTCCTATGCTCTCTAATGAATTTCTCCTCTCATTTAATTCTTCAGGTCCAGAATTTCTGTTGGGTCATTTTTCATAGCTTTAATCTCTACTAAAGTGTATCTTTTGTTTGTTCATTTTATTCCTGAGCTCATTGAACTATATTTTTGAATGTTCTTATATTTCATTGACTTTTTTTTTCACGACTGCAAACTTGAAATCTTATCATTTAAGTCACAATCTTCCATGTTTTTGAGTTTGGTTTCTGAAGAGTTTTAAATAAATATCCTTTTGTGCTTCATTGTTACCTTGGTTATTCATGGTACTTGATGAATTGTTTTTGTTCCTATGGATTTTAGGAAGTGAACCCTTCTTGTTTAGGTACTGTTTTGCTCTTAACTCAGCAGGTTGACAAGTAGAGGTCTTTCTTTGACTTTCCAGTAGATGGTGCTATAGTGAAAGTTTTGTTTTCTTTACCAGCATTACTGCCACCTCCAGGATCTGAGTGGCAGTATCCCTTTGGTGGTGGAAAATGCCCCTCATGCCATGGGGCTGTGGACATTACATTTGTGTGAGGGTGGCCTTGGTCTCAGGGTATTCTTTTTTGCTGGGATATGGTGGGCCATCTGGGCCTAGGCCTGTAAGCTCCAGATATTATTTCCTTGTTACCCATGGCCACTACCCATAGTGTGCTATTCAAGGTGTCTCCACTGCCTCAACTGGGTTCTGCCTATAACCAGGGCGCAATGAGCAGGTAGGATTTTGGTTTTGTGGCTTTGTGTCTATGTCAGTAATGGCCATTGCAAAGCCATGACTTTGCCAGCAATGGCCATCATGTGTCGCAACTTCTCTGCTCCATCACCAGGTTTCACCTCAGTAGGAGCCGGATTTTCAGGTAGGTATTTTGCTTCTACTATCCCCACCCTTCAGGTCACAGTATGAAAGCTGCAGCCCAGCTCTTCCAGTGCTGTCATGTGAGTAGCGACTGCAGCTTGCTCCAAATTGTATATGCAGTCCTATCTCTGTTTTTTCCCTTTCTCCCACCTCCTCTACTCATGCCAGTACTCTGACCTTTAGATGTCCCAATGTGTGGATCTGTCAAATGTATTTGTATGTTGAGCAGAGGATCCTTTGTTGAAATGTAGTTGTTCAACATTTTGTGAGTTTAAGGGGAGATACAAAGGAGTCTTCTCACTCTGCCATCAACCCTCACAAACTTTTAATTTATTTATTTGAACCAAGAACCAAGGAGAACAATTCAGGGGAAATCCGTGTTCTTTATGAGTTTGTTGATTATTTTATTACTTTGAAGTATTAATTTGATGTTTTTGTAATTATATATGCCATGAATCTGTCTGAAAAATCATCTGTCCCATTTTTCTTATTATAATAATAACTAGAGGCCTGGTGCATGAAATTTGTGGATGGGTAGAGTCCCTAGGCCTGGCCGGCGATCAGGGCCAATCTGTGAGGTGACCAGCAGGGAGATTGGGGGATCCCCTGCTGGCACAGGCCTTGGCTGGCCTGGGGCTTACAGGCTGGGAGCAGCTCCTATGTTGAGCATCTGCTCCCCTGGTGGTCAGTGTGCATCATAGTGACTGCTCATTCTACCAGTTGGGCAATTTGCATATTAGGCTTTTATTATATAGGATACCAGTTGTAGCTATTATTTATTGAAAATCTACTACACTATATACACTGAGTGGCCAGATTATGATGATCTCTGAATGCATAATAATCTGGCCACTCAGTGCATATTCTATATAATAAAAGGCTTATGTGCAAAATTGTCCTCTTAACTAGGAGTTTGACCAGCAGGCAGGCCAGCCAACCATCCATGTTCCCTCCCCCTAGCCAGGCTGGCTGGACCCCACCCATGCATGAATTCATGCACTGGGATATATACATACATATATATATATATATATATATATATATATATATATATATATATCTCCAGATTATTATGTGTTCAAAGATCATAATAATCTGGCTACTCAGTGTATATGTTATGTTATTTAATCCCTGTCAACTAGCATCATATGCCTGGATACGAACTTTTGAACCAGCTGTGAGACCATCTCCTGAACTTTCCTTCCTTGTCACCATAGCAACCAGACCATTTGCTCTCTTCAAATACATTTATAATTCTCTCTACTTCTATACTTTGTGATCCATATACTAGGTATCATTGGTTAACCCAACTAGGTCTGGCCTCACTTACTCTGCAATTCAGAAATAATATGCTAATAAACACTCCCTGATTTCACCAGGAAACAGCCACTTAATTTTTTTTCTGCTTGCAGTCACCATCTTTTTCCTTGCCTTTATCTCTTCCAGTTGTCTTCACCCAGATGTCTACTACTCTCTTTCTTTTTTCCAGGTGAAGTTTGAATGTTAGCCTATAATATAAGGCTTTATATTTTCAACCCACTGGCAGATCCTCTTTATTTTTAGTATAATATTTATAGACAGATGTTACAAGTGTGCCAGTTTGAAATAAGAGAAAAAAGGACCATCAGCCTCATTTTGCATCACTGAGACCCTAAGTATGAGAATGGAAGGCTCTGTCAGGCAGCAAGTTTGGATGTGTTACCTACTCCACATGTCCTACTTTTTCTGACTTCTTTTCAGAGCAAGAATGACTCCAATTATTCTAAAAAGGTGGCTGGTAGGCTCCAAATCACCTGTGATCTTTGAATTCAAGTGTAAATGGAAATTATCTCGATAGAGTCATTTATGTCAAGAAAACTAAAATGGAGCCAGGAAATCACAAAGAGGTTTGTCTTATGCTCATCCCACCAATGAACTTTCCAACCAGCTGTGAAACCACCTCCTGAACTTTACTTTCTCCTCACCATAGCAACCAGACCATCTGTATTCTTCATCTTGAAAGGAGTCAATCTGATTCACCAGCCGGTATCCTTCTTTTGCATAGAAGACCTAAATAAAGTTTGAACTCTTGGACTTTTGTGCTTGATGTAGAAGCACGTTCTATAATGTGCTTATTTCAGAGCCTCACCACCCAGACCTGACCAATAATTTTTTAAAATAAATTTTTATTGTTCAGATTATTACAGATGTTCCTCCTTTTCCCCCCATAGCTCCCCTCCACCTGATTCCCCAACCCACCCCATACCCTTACCTCCCCCCGCTACTGTCCTCATCCATAGGTATAAGATTTTTGTCCAATCTCTTCCCGCACCCCTCAAACATCTTGCCCCCCAAGAATTGTCAGTCCACTCCCTTTCTATGTGCCTGATTCTATGATATTCATCAGTTTATTCTGTTTATCAGGTTTTTTATTCACTTGATTTTTAGATTTACTTGTTGATAGGCATGTATTTGTTGTCATTTTGTTGTCCATAATTTTCATCTTTACCATTTTCTTCTTCCTCCTCCTCTTAAAGGATACCCTTCAGCATTTCATATAATTCTGGTTTGGTGGTGATGAACTCCTTTAAGCTTTTTTTAAATCTCTGAAGCTCTTTATCTGACCTTCAATTCTGAATGATAGCTTTGCTGGGTAGAGTAATCTTTGGTTGTATGTTCTTGCTGTTCATCACATTGAATATATCTTGCCACTCCCTTCTGGCCTGCATAGTTTCAGTTGAGGAACCAGCTGACAATCTATGGGTACTCCCTTGTAGGTAACTAACTGTTTTTCTCTTTCTGCTTTTAATATTCTCTCCTTGTCTTTTGCTCTTGGCATTTTAATTATTATGTGTATTGGTGTGGTCCTCTTTGGATTCCTCTTGTTTGGGGTTCTCTGGATTTCCTGGACTTGTAAGTCTATTTCTTTCACCAGGTAGAGAAAGTTTTCTGTCATTATTTCTTCCAATAGGTTTTCAATATTTTGCTCTCTTCTTCTGGCACCACCATAATTTGGATGTTGGTATGCTTAAAGTTGTCTCAGAGGCTCCTTACACTATCTTCATATTTTTTATTCTTTTTTCTTTGTTTTTCTGGTTGGATGTTTTGTTTTCTCATATTTCAAGTCTTTGGTTTGATTCTTGGGGTCTTCTAGTCTGCCATTGAATTTCTGTATATTCTTTATTTCAGACAGTGTATGCTTAATTTCTGACTGATCTTTTTCCATTTTTTGTTTGTTTGTTTGTTCTCAGCATTCTCATTAAGATCCTTAAAGGTCTCACTAAGTTCCTCAGGGGTTTTTAGAAGATTCTTGAGTAACCTTATAAATGTGATTTTGAACTCTATGCCCAGTAGTTTGCTTTCCTCCATTTCTTTAATTTGTGGCATGTTTCTTTGTCTCCACATTTTGACTGCTTCCCTGTGTTGGTGGGGTGGTTTTCTGAGGTAGGTTACCTTTAGGGCTCAGTGGTTCAGCCTTCCCTATCACCTGATGTGGACACTCTTGGTGCATTCCTTTGTGGGCTGAATCCAAAGTCTTGTTGTAGTTAAGTCTTGATTGCTGTTGGTATCACTGGGAGGAATTGACCTCCAGGCCAATTGGCTGTGAGGACCTGCTCTATAATAGAACTGCTGTGGTGGAAACACCCTTATGGGGCAGGACTTTTTTCAGTGGGGTTTTGGTGCTCACTGAGTCTGCTTCTTGAATGTGTCACATATGGATATGAGGAGTTGAAATCTGATGTCGCCTCACACTGATCACTAGGTACATTGGCTTCTGGATCTGCAATGGTGTACAGGTCAGCTATTGTCTGAGGCTACCCAGCAGGAGCTATAGCAAGATCTGCAGATTTCTCCTCTTAGCTTGGTGTTTGGAGGTTTTGGAGCTGTCAGACCAGAGCTACAGTTTGTTAGGTTAGGCTGTGATAGGGCAGGCCATTTATATGCAAAAGTCACTGCACAGAGCTTGGGTACGTTTGCAAATTGGGCAGGGCTGGATCTCAGGGAGTCACTAGGCTAGGGCATGGCAAACAGCAATGGCTGCCAATCAGCCTTCTCTGCGTCTCCAAGTTTCCGTGTCCCCATGTCCCGTGCCCCAGTGCAGTAAACAATGATTTCTGCATGCACATCTGTAAGAAAGCCACCCTCACTTTCTGACCCAATGGAAGACAGTCCAGCTTCTTCCCATAGGATTCTGGGTCCCCCAGAGTCTCTCTGGAAACTGGAGTTCAGAGTAATCAGGAGCTTGTGTCTCCCTTTGGGTTGAAAAAAAGAGCGCACCCAATTGCCAGCTGCCAGCCCGATTCACGTGCCTCCATACCTCAGCTTTTCCACGCTTGAGCATGTCTCAATGCTCTTTTCTCTTTCCTTCTACTTGTAGAACTTCTACTCATCCAGCTTTCCCATGATTCTGGGTGATAGACGTTTTGTCTTTTAGTTGTAGTTTTGGTGTGGTTGTGAGAGGCAGCATGTACAATGTACATCTTATGCCACCATCTTGGTTTCCCCTGACCAACAATTTTTTAACAAGCCATCACACCATGTTAGACAGCCAATAGGGAAAATTCTTTTGTTATGAACTTGTGGTTTGTGATTTTATAAGATCTGGCTTTCTTTGTCTTCCCCAGAACAAATTTCAGGTTTTCACCTGAATCTGTGTCTCCCAGATTCAAATCCCATAAGATTCCAAATGAACTTTTATTTGTTTTATAGCTTCAGTTATTGGTCAACATAAGCACAACCTGAATTAATGAATACATGAAAGATAAATTTTAAAGTTGGCATTTGGGTGTATCCCAAAGGACTGAGAAATCTGACAATGCAGAGTAGGGAGACAATGAAGAAAGCATTCTAGAAAAGTGAATCTCTCACAGAAAAATTTGTGACTTTACACTCATACAAACATTGTAGGGAGTCCTGGTTGGATGGCTCAGTTGATTGGAGCATCGTCCTGTACACCAAAAGGTTGTAGGTTTGTAGGTTTGATCCCCATTTAGGGCACATACCTGGGTTGTGATTCTGGACTCTGGTTGGGCACCTACTAGAAGCAACCAATCAATGTTTCCCTCTCACCTCTCTCTCTCTCTCTCTCTCTCTCTCTCTCTCTCTCTCTCTCTCAAAATCAATAAACACATGTCCTCAGGTGAAGATTTAAAAATAATTTTATTTTTAAAGGGAGTTATGTCATTAGAAGCTGCTTGGTTCTCCTGGAACTCTGTTTAGAGAAAAATTATTCTTGTATGTGGCCACTGGCAAGCTTCTCTCTCCAGCTCTTTAATTATCAAGGGCATTTTGACAGTTAATTTTATAAGGAAATGTGATTGTTCTTCAAATTTATGGCAGCCTCCAAGCATAGTGAATATTGGAGAGCAGTGCATTTTAATCAAACCCAGCTTTTCCAAATAATCTTGAGCCTTAGTTATTTAAGATGTAAATCACCTGACTTTTCTGCCTGTAAACAATAGCTAAATCCCAACTTCACTGCCTCACTTTGTCACATTGTTATACCTTAAAACGAGACAAAAGTTTATTGAAGTCTCACGTTTATCCACTGATCATATGTACATAAACACACCCGTAATCTATAGGTTGTCTCTAGGTAAATTCAATACTGGACTAGAATTGTGGTGGCATATATAATTGTGGCACGTTGGGTAATAGTCTGTGTCTTGTATTTGGCTCTCTCCAAAAGTCAGTGAGCTGGTAAGTACAGAGAATAGAGAAAGAAAACTTAAACCAAGCAGGAAGCCTGAGAAAGCCTGGACAAGTCATCAAAAGCTATTTCCTGCAATAGAATTGGAGTCATGGGTGTGGGCAGAATTGGATACTCAGCCAGCCGAACCAGAGGTGGGAATTCTAAGCAGGGAAAATACTTCAGAGTACGGATAAATCGGAGATGAAACATTGCAGGCAAAAACAAGAAGAAAATCCATAGAGTAAATGTTGCCAACCCCACAGGCCAAATCCATTCCACGGATGCGTTCTGTTTTTCTCTGCGCAATATTGGCCACTATTGGGTTTTAAATTACAGTCAGTTGCCAATATTGTAAATTTAAAGGATATCACATAAAAATTCTGTTTCTCTTAAAATACCTGACAACTCTGGATTGTATTTCTACATGGTAGCAATCAGTAAGAACTGGTAATAATAATAACAGTGCTGCCCAGCATTGAGCATTGACCTATGAACCTGAAGGTCATGGTTTGATTCCTGGTCAGGGTACATGCCTCGGTTGCAGTGCTTAATAATAATAATAATAAGCAAACATTTTCTGAGTACTTACTCTATACCAGGTTCTAGACTCAGATTTGTAAGTATAGGAACTCATTTAATCCTTAAAATAGCTCTATGAGTTGGATGCTATTATTACTAACATTTTACAGTCTAGCTCCACCAGCGCTTGTGATCTTGGACAAGTTACCTCTGAAGATCCACTTTTTCAATATTAAAGTGGGGATGCTATTATTGACCTGAAATTTCACAGGTCATCAATAAATATGTGATGAATGAATGAATGAATGAATGAATGAATAGGATTGTTTTCAGAAATCTCATAAATTTGTATAAAGACAATACATGTGCTCAATGAATACTACTTAGAATAATTGTTAAGCAAATGAATTTGGAGTTAGAACTGTGTTTGAGTTCCTGTGCTCTACCATTCGTATGCCCTTAGACAAGTATCTTGACCTTGGTCAGCCTCTTCTTCCTCATCTGTAAAATGGAGATAATTCGACGTATAAGGTGTTGTGAGATTAAAGGAGATAAAGAATGGAAAGTATTTGGCACTTAGACTTAGCACACATGCGAAACAAATGGGAAGTGTGTGGGAAGAATAATTAGCTAGCCATTCTTCTATTTTTATTATACAATTAGATAATTTGTAGTCTGAGGCATTTTGTTTGTCTGTATTGCCGAACTTCATTATATATAGCTTTGTGCATCATTTGAACTAATTTTTTTTATAATAATAGAGATCATTTTGGTTAATTTCTCACCATTCTATCACCCAAACCTCCTTTTAACAATAATATTTGAGCAAAAGATAGTGTTAAGTATACTGGCTAAATTATATAGATTTCAAGTATACAATTCTCTGATATATCATCTGTATATTGCATTGTGTATTTACCGTTCAAAGTCAAATCTTCTGCCCTATCCAATTTTGCTCAGTGGATAGAGTGTCAGCCCATGGACTGAAGGGTCCTGGGTTCAATTCAAGTCAATGGTACATACCTCCATTGCAGACTCCATCCTGAATCTGATCAGGGTGCATGCGGGAGGCAACCAATTGAGGAGTCTCTCTCACATCAATGTTTCTCTCTCAGTCTCTCCTCCTCCCTTCCACTCTACTAAAAATCAATGGGAAATGGGAAGATATGTATACATGTAATACATACATACATAAATAAATAAATGTAAAAAAAATCAATGAGAAAATATCCTCAGGTGAGGATTAACAACAACAAAATCTTCCATTATCAAATATTTGACCCCATTTGTGTTTATTTTACAAGTGATTTTACAAATTTTAGTTGGTCATTTTGGCATTGCTGTATGAAAATACTTTGACCCAATCTAAGATTCTGTGGCAGAATTTAAATAAGGTCTGTTACATGTGGTCCTTTCCATCGTATTTTCTGTTATCATACAGAAACCCTATTGGAATAATGGTAAGGTTTGGATGGAGGGAGGCTGCATTCTACAGTCCTGTCTTAGGTCTCAGTCTTCTAGTGAGCTAGTGTCTCCAGGCTATGACCTTCCCAAGTGCTTTGCAGTTTTGTTATTTTTTCTTCTTTGATGAAACTGGAATGTTGGAGGGAGCTGGAGGTGTGTATTTCTTTTTCTAGTTTGTTAAGTTAATAGTAAATCATTTTTCTTGAGCACAGACAGACCTTGTTAAGGAGAACAGGCTGCTCTGGATATATTACAGAATGGCTATCCTTCCATCTTTGCTGGAAGCAAGAAGACATTTTCTCATCTTCACTGTGAACACCTGGTAGGGCTCTTAGAGGTAAAACTCACAAATTTGTAGAAACTCCTGCAAGACTGGGATTTACTGGAGTTTTAGCTCTCAAACTTGATCACACTGATCATCCAGCAATTCACTAATTACAGTATTGGTTTTCCTATCTAGGTACTGGTTCTGTGGAGGTTTCTGCTCTGATAAGTTGTGATTCTCTGTATCTGCCTGCCTGTCTTCCCAATTTTCGAGGCAGTAGTTTGCCCTATGATCTCAGTTATCTGATGGATACAAAAGTGGTTTTATATTTCATTTTGTTTAGTTGTTGTTGTTTGTGAGGATGGGAATGATGCTTTCTGACCACTTTACATGCCAGACTGGACACTGGAGGTCTCTGGCGAAAATGAAAATATGTATATTTTATTGATTTCAGAGAGAAAGGGAAAGGAAGGGAGATAGAAACATCAATAATGAGAGAAAATCATTGATTGGCTGTCTTCTGCATGCCCCAAACTGGGGATCGAGCCGGAAACCAGGGTATATTCCCTGATCGGAATCCAACAGTGATCTCCTGGTTCATAGGTTGACGCTCAATCACTGAGCCATACTGGCCAGGCTCTGGTGAGACTTTTTAATGAAAAAAAAATTAAATGGGCCTTGTGAATTTCTCTAGCAATGCTCTAAGTTCAGGAAACAAGGTCAGAGAAGGAGAACAATAAAGAGAGGAGAGTGATAGCTAAAGGAACTAGTTGAAGTGAAAAGATATGGCCCCTTGATTCAGATAAACCCAGGTTTACAATGTATATGCTTCATTTACTCTCTTTGTGACTTTGAATATTTCACGTCCTCCTCTATATAAGTAGTAATATTTACCTTGTTGGCATTTTTTGAGGATTAAATAAGATAAAACACATAAAACATCTCATATATAAGACATAGATAATGAATAAATAATAATTGGGAATTTTTTCATGTAGAAATAACCAGTGATAAAATGGAAGGATTATTTAATGGGTAGATCAAGGGACTAGAAAGAGTGAGAAAAAAATACAAGTATATGTTTGGAGATAGAGATCAATAGATAGATAGATAGATAGATAGATAGATAGAAGACAGAATTTTCAGGTTAAGGCTTCAAAGATTAGGTAGTTTAGAGTAATAATGACAAAATATTCAGACGAGGTGAGGTCTTAATAAAGACCCATGGTTTAGTAACAGTTAAAAACAATTAAAGAACCAATATGAAGAGTTTTGTACTTTGTTTCATCAAAATGCCATGTGTCTTAAAATAACACTAGTGTCTATTACTAAAAATTTCCTGGATAATTGACAGGGATTTTCAAATAATTTCCTGGTGCTGTGAAATAATAGCCTTATAGCCTTTGGGTGTTTTATGTAACCAGTAAAATAAAGATAGGTAAAATTCAAAGGATGTTTATCAAATTGAAATGACCCTCTCCAGGCATTGATAATTTTATCTATAAATGGGAATAATGATTTTTCTTTGCTTGCCCGAGGTTAGAGACTAAGCAGTGATCTCTTGAGAATCTTCTTACCACTTGAATCTGAGTTTCAAGCATTCTGTTTTACTTTTCATTGGCTTTCTTCTCTATTTTTAGTTCCAGTGGTTTTCAACTACAGGAAGTGTCACTCCAACATACAATAATAGGTTCTGAACTTTATCCTTCCTTAGGTCTCAGGAGCCAAACTAAGCTATTTCAAACATACAAGGAAGGGGAAGATAATAATGAAACTATATTTTTAAAAAGACTGACTCATGAGACCAAAAACATGAGCAACAAAAGAAAAAAAAATAGATGACTTGGATTTCATCAAAATTAAGGACTTTTGTGCATCAAAGGACACTATTAAGAAAGAAAAAAGATAACCTACTGAATAAGAAGACCTTTGCAAACCATATATGATAAGAAATTAATATCTAGTATATATAAAGAACACCTATAACCTAACAACAATAACAACATAAAAGAAACACACACACACACACACACACACACACACACACACCCCAAAACAACTGAATTCCAAAATGAACAAAGGACATTTTTCTAAAGAAGATATTTAAATGTCCGCCTTAACTGGTTTGGCTCAGTGAATAGAGCATCAGCTGGCGGACTGAAGGGTCCTGGAGTTTGATTCTAGTCAAGGGCACATATCTCAGTTGCAGGCTCCTCTCTGGCCCAGGCCCTGGTTGGGGTGCGTGCAGAAGGCAACCAATCGATATTTCTCTGTCTTTCCCCTCTCTCTTCCACTATCTCTAAAAATCAATAGAAGGTAGGAGAGGATGGGGGGTTAAGGGGAGAGATCAACCAAAGGACTTGTATGCATGCATATAAGCCTAACCAATGGACACAGACACCGGGGGTGGGGTGAGGGCATGAGTGGGGGTTGGGGGGCAATGGGGGCATAAGGACACATATGTAATACCTTAATCAATAAAGAAAAAACAAAAAAAATCAATGGAAAAATATCCTTGGGTGAGGATTTAAAACAAAAAAGGTATTCAAATTTTTCAAATGTCCAATAAGTACAGTGGTCAACCTCATTAATTATTAGGGAAAGAAAATCAAAACCATAATGAGATACCACTTCATGCCCACTAGGATGGTTATAATAATAATTTCAGAAAATAACAAAGATGGAGGAAATGTGGAAATTGGAACCCTTGTGCGTTACTGGTAGGAACATAAAATGTTGCAGCCACAGTGGAAAACAATTTGTCAAGTTTCTCGAAAGGTTAAACACAGAACTATCATAGGAATTGAACTACTAAGTATATGTCCAAAACAATTGAAAGTAGGTACTCAAACAGATATATCTGTACACCAACCTTGATAGCATCAATAATAGCTAAAAGGTAGGAAAAACCCAAGTGTCTGTCAACAGATAAATGAAAAAAAAGAGAAATATACATACAATGGAATATCATTCAAACATATATACATGTATATATATATGTATGTATGTATATATATATCATTGTTTTACATATATACAAACACATATATACAAACAAATACACATACACACACACACACACAGACACACACACAATATGGACAAACCTTGAAAACGTTATGCTTACTAAAATAATCCAGACACTGAAGAACAAATATTGTATGACTAGAGGCCCAGTGCATGAAATTAGTGCACATAGGGGATGGTCCCCTCAGCCCAGCCTGTACCTTCTTCAATCCAGGATGCCTCAGGGGATGTTCGACCATTGGCTCTTAACTGCTCACCTGCCTGCCTGCCTGGTCGCCCCAACTGCCCCCCCCCTGCTGGCTTGATTGCCCCCAACTGCCCCCCTGCCATCCTGGTCACCCGCACTGCCCTCCCCCCCCGCCAGCCTGGTCACCTCACACAGCCTGCTGTTCAGTCGTTTGGTCATTTCTCACTAACCCTCCTGCCGGCTTTGTTGCCCCACACAGTTCTGTCATTACCGTGATGCCATCCTGGACAATTTGCATATTCCTCTATTGTTAGTATAGATTTTACTATATAAGATACCCAGAATAGGAAAATTCATACAGATAGAAAGTAGAATAGAGGTTGCCATGGGTAGGAAGAGAAAGTGGATAGAGTTTTTGTTATTGTTTGATGGGTATAGAGTTCTTGTTGGGAATGATGAAAATGTTTTGGGTAGGGGTAGTGGTGATAGTTACACAATATTGTGAATGTATTTAATGCTACTTAATTACTTAATTGTATATGAATGGGCAAAATTATATATATATAATAATTAGTTTGGCTTAAAATCAGGCCATACTAATTGATGCTGGTTTCTCCCTTTCCTGAGTATTTCCTTGAACTGTGATGAAAAGGAAGAATCCTAACTGGACAATCTTATGGCCAGTTGTGGGCCAGGCATAATAATGTTGTTGAGGTGCAAAGAGTTCCCAAGATTTTGATTGCCTAATTATAACTACTGAATTCAATGAGGGAGAAATAGAGTAGAGATAGTAGAATATCACAGCTCTTACTTGTTAGGATATAGATAACTGTGGTGCCTATATTCAGTGGAATATTCTAAAACAGTTAAAAGAATTAAATCACACAAAAAAGAATGAAATCACCATGGAGAGAGCTCAAAATAAAAATTATGAATAAAAAAGCAAGTTATAGAATTATATAGGATATCCCACAAACATATATATATATATATACATATATATATACACACACACACACAGTTTGAATAATTATAAAGGCAGTGTTTATTAAAATTGAGCTATCAGCTGTTAAATTATGTCTACATTTTTTAGGATGCCCTATGTACAGGAAAATACTATTTCTGTAAAAACATGTGAAACAATAATATGTTTTCCAAACAAAACATAATCATAGAAACAAAGGGATGTTTGCCAAAGGGGAAGAGGATGAAGGGATGGATGAAAAAGGTGAAGGGGAATGAGCAAAAAATACAGTGATAAGTTTGCACGGTGACAAATGCTTACTAGAATTAGTGGGGTGAGCTGAAACCGGTTTGGCTCAGTGGATAGAGCGTCGGCCTGCGGACTGAAAAGTCCCGGGTTCAATTCCGGTCAAGGGCATGTATCCTGGTTGCGGGCACATCCCCAGTAGGGGACGTGCAGGAGGAGGCTAATCTATGTCTCTTATCAATGTTTCTAACTTTCTATCCCTCTCCCTTCCTCTCTGTTAAAAAAAAAATCAATAAAAATATATATAAAAAAAAGAATTACTGGGGTGATCACATTGTAACATATAAAAATGTCAAATCACTATATTGTACATCTGAAACTAATGTAACTAATATAATATTGTACATTATTATATTGTATGATTAAGGAAAGCATGAAAATATCTTCATATAAGATAAAAAGACTATGTTTTTTATTGACATAAGCCAGTGGTCGGCAAACCACGGCTCGTGAGCCACATGCAGCTCTTTGGCCCCTTGAGTGTGGCTCTTCCACAAAATACCACGGCCTGGGTGAGTCTATTTTGAAGAAGTGGCATTAGAAGAAGTTTAAGTTTAAAAAAATGTGGCTCTCAAAAGAAATTTCAATCGTTATACTGTTGATATTTGGCTCTGTTGACTAAGGAGTTTGCTGACCACTGACATAAGCACTTAAAGTGTGATTGATGTTGAAAAGCGTTTTTGAAAGATATGTCCCAAACTCAAAACTCATCATTGTGGTTACCTCTAGTTGGCAGGAGATGGGAGGAAATCAGCATGGAAGTTAGAAATCAAAAGGAGTTTTTTGCTTCCTACTAATTTCAAAAGGACAATGTGTTCATCTATTACTTAGAAAATTTAACAAAATAAAGAAAAGTACTAGAAGAGCAAAAAAACAAGAAAACCCCCAAACTCTTCATTATTGTTGTCTATGCACTTCTCTGTTGTTATATATTTCTAAAAAGAAAGAAAATATTATTATAGAAATTTTGTATAGGTCAGTGTTTAGTTGAAGATAACCAAATATCCACCCTAGCTAGCTTAAGCATAAAGAAATTTCATAGAGGAAAATAAATGTTTATTTGCTTGTGGGAAGGTCTGGAGGAGCAGGCTTTAAGCTATTTTGCTTCTAGGAACGAATTCAAGCCATCTAAGGCACTAAACCTTGGCTTAAATTACGTAAACTGCCCCTGCTATTGCGTAAATGTAACCATTTAGGATATTTCATCTCAAATTTTGAAGCTATCATTATGACTGCAAGTTCTAAAACTGTATCATTACCATCACTGTTTGCATTAGTAAAATGAATACCTCACATCTTACCCCTTTCTTGATATGACTCATTTCTAAATCAGTCTCACAGATTTGTAAAAGGCATCTAGAGAATATAATGCAAAGGCATCTAGAGAATATAAGGTTATGATTAATACTGTTAATATTAACTTTCTAGCCTCTGCAGAATAGAGGAAGTCAGAATGGATATTAAGCAAGCCAGTCCACAGTACCTTCAATGGTCATTTTGAAAATTACAAGACCAAAACTAGATTACTGATATATATATATATATATATTGATACTTAGGTTATTCTTTTCAGCAACTGGAGGCAAAAATCATCATACAACTGAAACTAGATTGTAGAAAATCATAGGTGAAGAACAGGACTTTCTAAGTCTCTACAGTAAATTTAAAGATGCTGACAAGTGCTCCACTTCATCACTTCAAATATATTTGACAGTACATATAGTCAAAATGAATATATCTGAATGAACCTGTGTTGTTAATTGGAATGAATAAAGATTTAAATTGTAAACACTGCTAGTTGCAATTTACTACATATTGGTCTTCTTTTCCCAATCTGAAGGATATTGCCTTCTGTATAACAAGAGTTACAAAGGGTGAAATAAGTTAATTGTAATTTTTTAAAATAAATATTTATTGTTCAGATTATTACAATTGGTCCTCTTTTTTCCCCCCATAGCTCCCCTCCACCCGGTTCCCATCCCACCCTCTGCCCTTACCCCCCACCCCCACACTGTCCTCATATATAGGTGTATGATTTTTATCCAGTCTCTTTCCCAAACTTGACACCCTTTTCCCCCCAAGAATTGTCAGTCTACTCCCTTTCTATGCTCCTGATTATATTATATTCATCAGTTTATTCTGTTCATCAGATTTTTTATTCACTTGATTTTTAGATTCACTTGTTGATAGATATGTATTTGTTGTTCATAATTTTTATCTTTACTTTTTTTTTCTTCTTCCTCTTCTTAAAGAATACCCTTCAGCATTTCATGCAATACTGGTTTGGTGGTGATGAACTCCTTGAGCTTTTTCTTATCTGTGAAGCTCTTTATCTGCCCTTCAATTCTGAATGATAGCTTTGCTGGGTAGAGTAATCTTGATTGTAGGTTCTTTCTATTCATCACTTTGAATATTTCTTGCCACTCCCATCTGGCCTGCATCATTTCTGTTGAGAAATCAGCTGACAATCATATGGGTACTCCCTTGTAGGTAACTGTTTTTCTCTTGCTGCTTTTAATATTCTTTTTGTCTTTTGCTCTTGGCATTTTAGTTATGATGTGTCTTTATGTGGTCTTCTTTGGATTCTTTTTGTTTGGTGTTCTCTGCACTTCCTGGACTCATAAGTCTATTTCTTTCACCGGGAGGGGGGAAGTTTTCTGTCATTATTTCTTCAAATAGGTTTTCAGTATCTTGCTCTCTTTCTTCTTCTGGCACCCCCATAATTCTGATGTTGATACTCTTGAAGTTGTCCCAGAGGCTCCTTACACTATCTTCATATTTTTGGATTCTTTTTTCTTTTCAGGTTGGGTGTTTTTTGCTTCTTCATATTTCAAATCTTTAACTTGATTCTTGCAATCCTCTAGTCTGCTGTTGGATCTCTGTATATTATTTTTTATTTCACTCAGTGTATGCTTAATTTCTAGTTGGTCCTTTTTCATATTCTCAAGGGTCTCACTAAATTTATCAGCCTTTACTAGAAAATTATTGAAAAACCTTATAACCATGGTTTTGAACTCTATATCCAGTTTGCTTTCCTCCATTTCTTTCATTTGTGACCTGTTTCTTTGACTCCACATTTGGCTGTTTCCTTGAGTTGATAGAGTGGCTTTGTGTGCTAGGTGTCCTATAGGGTCCAGTGGCTCAGCCTCCCCAGTTACCTGAGGTGGACACTCTTGGTGCACCCTTTGTGGGCTGTGTGCACAGTCTTGTTGTAGTTAAGCCTTGATTGTTGTTGGTATCATTGGAAAGAATTGACCTCCAGGCCAATTGGCTGTGAGGATCAGCTGTGTCTATGATGGGAGAACTTCTGTGCTGAAGATACCCTTATGAGACAAGACTTGCAAGAGCCTCTGAGCTTAGCTTGGATGGGGTGGAGTCTCAGGACTGAGCAACCAGCAATGGCTTCATGGGGTGGGATCTCTGGGCAGAGCAAACAGCTATGGCTTCCCATCAGCCCTGTCCTAAGAGGCCCCCAGGTCTCAATGTCCTGTGTTAATTGCTGCAAGCACCCCTGAGAGAAAGCCATCCTCAAGTTACGCCCACTGCCAGACAGTCCAGTTTCTCCCTGTGTAAGTCTGAGTCCCCAGAGTCTTACCCAGAACTGGAATTCAGAGAGGTCGGGAGCTTTTGTCTCCCTCCTGATTGAGAAAGCCAGCCACATACCCAGTTGCTAGCTCTCTCTGCATGCACATGTGCCTCAGTACCTCTGCCTTCCACAGCTCCTCTGAGTCTCAGTGTGTTTTTTCTTTCCTTCTAGTTATAAAATTTCCACTCATCCAGCCTTCCTGTGGTTCTGGATGATGTCTGGGTTTTTTTTTTTTGTTTTTTTTTGTTGTTGTTGTTTTGAAATTATTGTGCGAGGCAGCAGTTTAAGTGTTTATCTATGCCACCATCTTGGTTTCTCAAGTTAATTGTAATTTATTCACTAGAGGAAGATATTGGATTTTTTATCATTTCAAATTGGGTCTTTAAGAAGGTTATTTTCAGAGCAGGCTGGAGGGTAAATTAGAGGGAGCGGAGATAGGAAGCAGAGAAACCAAAACAGTGCTGTTGTAACTGTCCATGTCAATCTCAGGACTAGAAATATTGGCAGTGATGATGGAAAGAAAAGAACAAAGAAGAGATAAATTGCACAGGCAGAATCAGCAGAGTGTTAATTTATTAGATCCAGAGAGAAAAAGAAGAAGAAAAACTGAAGAAAACTTTGGTAGAATTAAGTCAATAACAGAAAGCAAGTTTAAAGAGAAAATGCTGACTTGAGGGTGGGAAAGAAGGTGAAAGTACAAGGTTTGCATTTGTTTTTGGACACGTTGAGTTTAATATACTAGTACCTCAAGGAGTGTTCTGTAACAAATTAACATGTAAGACTAGGGATGGAGGAAGAGGAGGACTGAAAATTTTGGATTGTGGGAATCATGTAATTATTAAATATCATTTTTCAACATTGTGAAAGTTAAAAAGAAATGAGCTATGATATGAAGCATCCAAAGGAATGTTAAATGAACATTACTGAAAGAACAGAGCCAATCTGAAAAGGCTTCATGCTGGATGATTTTAACTCTATGACATTATGAAAAAGGCAAAACTATGAAAACAGTAAAAAGATGGGTAGTTGTTGCCCAGCCGGTGTGGTTCAGTGGTTATGTTGAACTATGAACCGTGAAGTCAAGGTTTGATTCTGGTCAAGGGTACATGCCTGGTTTTGGGCACGATTCCCAGTAGGGGGTGTGAGGAGGCAGCTGATCAATGATTCTCATCATTGATGTTTCTATCTCTTTCCCTCTCTGAAATCAATAAAAACATTTTTTTAAAAAGATGGATAGTTGGTAAGAATTTGGGGAGAGGGAAGATTCAATAGGTGGAGCACAGGGAAAATTTTAGGCAGTGAAGCTATTTTATAAGATACTATAATGGTAGATACATGTCATTATACATTTGTCCAAACTCATATTATATACAATAACAAAAGTGAACTCTAATGTAAACTATGCACTTTGGGTGATAATAATGAGTATTAGTTCATTACTTGTAACAAATACTAGTATACTGCTCTGGTATGAACTGTTGAAGGTGAGGGAGGTTGTGAGAAAGAGGTGGGGGGACATAGGGTAACACTCCAGAGCAGTGGTTCTCAACCTTCCTAATGCCACGACCCTTTAATTCAGAAATTATTTTCATAACTGTAATTTTGCAACTGTTATGAACCATAATGTAAATACAGTGGTACCTCGAGATACGAGTTTAATTCGTTCCGTAACCTTGAGGCATGGGAAACTATGAGACTCTCAAGTCGCGGTAAACTGGTGGGTTGTGTGCAGCCGGCCCATCCGCACTATTACTCTGATCTCAAATGTTGCTCGTATTTCAAAGCAAAAATCGCTCGCTTGACGGCTCGTATCTCAAAAATCTCGTATGTTAGGGCACTCGTATCTCGAGGTACCACTGTATCTGTGTTTTCTGATGATCTTAAGCAACCCTGCTAGCAGTTCTCAACCTGTGGGTCGCTCCACCCCACAATGTACCACGTGACTATCCAGAGGACCAGGTCCACATGTCCAGGCAGCTGCAACTGGCTCAATGAAACTCTGGTAACTAGAGCAGCCTGAGGAAAGAGGTTAAAGCCACACATCCAGGATATTCACCATCTGTGCTTGAAGCAGAGTCCAAACAGTGGCCAGACTGTGCTCATGACCCGAGAAACCAGGTCCTACTGCCTTTGGTGCTCTCTTGGACCGAGAAGGGGAAAGAAAGTGTAGAAGAAATATCTCCCAGCTACTGAGAGACTTGTTTGCATCCGTTCAAAAATTGCATTCTTTAAAGAACTAGAAAGTGGAGCAACCTTTCTTGACTTCCTGGGCCTGGGCAACCTCAGAGCTGGAGTACTGAGCTGGGTTCAAACCCTGGGTCCTTCCTGCTTGCCACATTTAACTCTATGGAAACATGAGTTTCCAGGTTTTTCTTCACTGGCTCGCCCCGAGCATGTCATGAGAGGCTCTTAGGATCTCAGCCCCCCTTTACTTTCTAAGCTTGTGCCTTTCATATCATTTACAAATAGAGTGGTACCTCGAGATACGAGTTTAATTCGCTCTGAAACCTTGAGGCGTGGGAAACTATGAGACGCTCGAGTTGCTGTAAACTGGTGGGTCGTGTGCAGCCGACCGATCCACACAATTACTCCTATCTCAAATGTTGCTCGTATTTCAAAGCAAAAATCGCTCGCTCGAAGGCTTGTATCTAAAAAATCTCGTATGTCAGAGCACTCGTATCTCGAGGTACCACTGTATTGCTTCCCAATTCTTTCCAGATCTTCTAGCCTGGATTCCCTTTACAGTTCCAACAAACTGGTGGGAGACTGAGAATGATTCTGGAGCAACACTGTCTTGATAGTCAGGGGCTGCTCCTGGGTTCTACAGTTTTTCCCCAACTCCCTGGAACCATGCTAAGGGAATAACCCACCGCTTACTTGGAAGGGCTGCTTTGGTCTCGCAACTCCCTCCCCACCACCCACCATTTCCCTATCTCCACTGCCACACCAGGAAAACACCCCTCTGGTCATGGACAGATGGATCCCTTATAATAGTGGAGACAGTGCCCCTTGGTGGCAGCCAGAAATATCCCTTTTAGCATCCCTCACTGTTGTCCTGTAGGCATGTGAGCCCAGAAAGGAAGAGCCAAGAGCAAGCCAACATCCCCCCTTTCCATAATCCTCCAAACGTGCAGTGTCACAGAACTAGTGGAGAGATGGCATTGACACCAAACCAAGGTCTGATGAGTGCCGGGCTGGAAGGTCAACATGCAAGCTCTCTCAGCAGCAATAACCAGAATCCAATAGAGCTGGGCTGGAGGACTTGGCATAACGCAAGGGAAAAGGGAAATGGAACTTCTCAGCATTGACGCTGGTTTGCCTGAGACAGCACAAGCCCTCCAAACCAAGAACTGGGGTACACCCTTCCTAGCAGAACAGCAGCTTCATCCTGCACTTGCCACAGGGCCGTCTCCAGACCCGGTTGGTTTGGAACCAATTGTGAGAAGATCAGAGGCCTGCGACCTGATTCCCTCCTGGCTAGAAACTCTTTGAAAGGAAACGCAACCCCTCACTCCTAGAGAAAGCAGTGTCCTTCCACCACCTCCTACCCTGTAGTTCATGGAACCACAAGAAAGCCATGCAGAGAAGTTAGGGTGCCATTTCCAAAAAAAGAAAGAACTTTGGGCCTGAGATTAGGGAGAGAGACACTGAGAAAAACAAACCTATCTTGGGGAGGACGTGGAAGGAGAGGAAAAACACTCCGGGAAATGTAGAACGCAACACAGAAAGGCAGGCCCATCCAGCGAAGAAGATTACTACCTCCCACTTGGGGGCCTCTAACCCCACTGCCCTTTGGCCACAAGCTTTCCTTTAGGAAACAGAGCCACGTCCTCTGCCCCTGCTTCTGGCTGCCTCACTCCCCATCTCAGAATTTGATTTTGAAGTTTGTAGGCTACGGGGTCACAGAGGCCCCGGAGGTCTCGCAGGAAACCTTCAGCGTGAGGTCAGGAGCCACTTCGGCAGGAGGGTTGGATGAGGCAGCAGAGTTCACCCTGGGAGGCAGCTCACGCTCCTTTATCACCAAGTGGCTGTCACGCAACTGGAGCAGGATGGGCTGCACGGAGGTGATAAGGTTCCCATTCGTGTGAATGTTGCACTTATTGGTTTCCCGTCCAGACGCCGGTTGTTATATTTCTTTTCCTCTCTTTTTTTTGTTTTGTTTTGTTTTGTTTTGTTAATCCTCAAACTGAGGACATTTTCCCATTGATTTTTAGAGAGAGTGGAAGGGAGCAACATCGATGTGAGAGAGACGCATTGATTGGCTGCCTCCCACACGCACCCCAAATAGGACCAAGGATCGAGCTTACAACCAAGATATGTGCCCTTGACCTAGAATGGAACACAGGACCCTTCTTCCTAGTTGGTTTGGTTGCGCCCTATCCATGGAACCAAACCAACTAGGGCTGTTATATTTCTTATATGCGATGATGGCATCATCCTTTTTATTTATTTTATTTTTTATTGATGAAGGTATTACATATGTGTCCTTATCCCTCCCTTACTTTCCCATCCCCCCCACTCATGTCCCCACCCCCCTGGTGTCTGTGTCCATTGGTTAGGCTTACATGCATGCATACAAGTCCTTTGGTTGATCTCTCCCCCTTACTCCTGCCCTCTCCTACCTTCACTCTGAGGTTTGACAGTCTGACCTATGCTTCCCTATCTCTGAATCTGTTTTTTTTAAATATATTTTATTGATTTTTTACAGAGAGGAAGGGAGAGAGACAGAAAGTCAGAAACATCGATGAGAGAGAGACATCAATCAGCCGCCTCCTGCATGCCCCACAGTGGAGATGTGCCCGCAAGCAAGGTACATGGCCCCAACCGGAATTGAACCTGGGACCTTTCAGTTCGCAAGCCGACGCTCTATCTACTGAGCCAAACCAGTCTTGGCTTGAATCTGTTTTTGTTCATCAGTTTATGTTGTTCATTATATTCCACAAATGAGTGAGATCGTGTAATATTTATCTTTCTCTGACTGGCTTATTTCACTTAGCCTAACGCTCTCCAGTTCCATCATCCTTCTTAACAAAGACCATTTCTGCTGCCCGAGGATGGACCAGCCGAGCCGCTCCAGGGCTCCACATACACAGAAATCTCCACAGTATCTTCCTCGGTGACTCTAAGGTGCAGATCAGTCACAGTCATCTCGGTGCCTTTCAACAAGCTAACAACAGGCTCAGCAGGACACAGCTCTTTGGGGGACTCTTCCTTGTTCAGTAGCGTCCAGGACATGCTGGTCAAGGCTTTTGTTCCAAGCGAAGGGAGGAGAACAGGAGTTGTATATGCATCATTCTGAATGGTGAGGGAGGGCATTGGATATGGACCGCTTGGAAATGCTCGGCTCGGGAATGTGGAGGAGTCAGCTGCCTGAGGCTGGGAATTTCATGTTTACTAAGAATGGGAGCTTCAACGTCTTCATCTTCATCCAGGCTGTATCAGTTCTATTTGACTTAGTGATTATTGGCAATGTTATCCCTCATTCCAGCGGGATGGGTACGTGGTGGTTCTGAGATTTAACTAGTTAACAGAATTTCTGGAAGGATCATTTCTGTAGCTATCAACCAGACTCAGTTTCTATTGTCTCCAGCACAACAGCCTTGATAGAAAGTCATTTATACTATTAGCTATAGTTTGAGCAATTATTTATAAGCACCAACCACACTAGTGACTCTCAAATGAAAACAAGTTCATAATCATTTGCCTACCCAGTGAGATATCCCTTATTTAGCCTGTGGGCCATCCTATGTTCTAACTTCTTAATGAACTACACAATCTGAGAAATTATTACAATTTATTCCCTCTCATTACCCCGTTACTTTACTGCTAGGTGATAGGAGAGTAATCTGATTGGGCTAATACAATTATAATTTGAAGAACAGATGATACAGTGTTTTGGAATTAATTTGAACCCAAGAGAAGAGTACATACATTGATGACAGGATAAAAGTGAGTAGAGCAGTCATCCTGGTTCTCAATTGGGTTACAAATCTTCTCTAAGTACATTTCTAGGAGGCCGAGCTCAAGACATGAAGCACCAGGTCACCGTTGCAAATCTCCCTATCCTTATGGCCTAACTGTGGTGTACAGACCAGTATAACATAGGACAAAAGATACCCTCCTCACTACTGCACAACAAAACCACTGAGGCCTGGAGCATACCAGAAATATGTCAGAGGGGATAGAGCTACTGAATATATTTAAATAAAACTGAAACCGGACTTATTAGCCCACTTTTTAAAAGACTGGATTAACAGTGCACAAGGGATATAGGAATTGTAAAAACCGTAAGCATGGTACACAAATGACTGAGTTTGGGAAACACCTCTGTATAGCATCTAAAACAGTGGTTCTCAACCTTCCTAAGGCCGCGACCCTTGCATACAGCTCCTCATGTGGTGGTGACCCCCAACCATGAAATTTTGCTACTGTTATGCATCGTGATGTAAATATCTGCATTTTCTGATGGTCTTAGGTGACCCCTGTGAAAGGGTCATTCGACCCCCAGGTTGAGAACCACTGATCTAAAATGTTGACTCTCTAGGGCAGTAACTTATCAGAAGGGTATTAGCAAAGCTAGATTGGAAGATCATTAAAGATGACCCCCTGACCATATTATAAAGTCATCACTCCCATGAATAGTCAATCCGGACCCTGAGACCTTTGGAAATACTCATCAAGGGAGTCTTTTCCATGTTATACACTTATTGTTTACTATGTGTCCAGCACAGGGAGCAATCCATCTAGAAATGTTGATAACGGTGCTTTGTTTGGTGGCCGACACTCACAGTGCCTTCCGCCCATTCAGACTCTCTCTTAAGCAGCAGCTGATTGGGATTTTTGGAACTAGGGTGTCACTAAAGAAGTTAACTATGAGAGAATGGCTAAAAATTCATGCTCATGGAAGGGCTGACATGTCTGTTTTATGGCAGGTACAAGCTGAGAAAAAGATGATCTCGAGGTGTAGAGAGAAAAATATACAACTGACAGACTCAACTGACCAAAGGAGAAGTCAAATGGCCTCTGACAAACAAGATAGAACGTCTGTTCCTGATGTCTGCCTTGGTCATTTGAAATTTGATTGGACTTCCTTTTTTTGTCCTTGCACTCATCAGGACAGGTGCATTTAGAGAATGTCACCTACTGATACCCTTGACACATGTACTTTTTATTTTTCTCAAGACACATTGAATGGGTTTTAGTTCCTTGCAACCCAGAGTCCTGATTAGAAAATAAATCAGAAGATAGTAAGTACAATAGAGACGTGGAGTAAATATAAGGCATCAAGGAAGAAATAAAGGAAGCAGAAGGCCATTCGATCATTGACTTGTTGTAAAGCTATTCAGAGGAGATAAAGGTTTTGAAAATGAGCCCTCAGTTTCTTTTTCTTGACTTCTCATATTCTCCAGCAATTCAGTAATTTGTATCAAACTATGGTGTTTTCATATGAGGGTTTTTCTTTCAACCTGTGTAATAAAGGTCATTAGTAGGGATTTCAGAAGATAAATTTTTATTTCCTTTTTCAAAAGTTCACCTTTTGTTCATCTTCCTCCTATTTCTTCTCCCACTCCCACTGTGCATGTGTGCGCGCACACACACACACACACACACACACACACACACATACACACACACTCCACCAAAAGTTAACAGTTGACAAACATCCAGATATTTGACTTAGCGAAAAACAAACTATTACATAAATGTATTTGTAGAAAGGAATTTTTTTGCTTAACCTTCTCTTAGCTACATCTTTTGTGTTTCAATTCTAATAAATGATATTTCAATGCAGTCTTTAACCATTTGCAACAGCCTGGATGGAATTAGAGAGCATCATCGAAATAAGCCAATAGGAAAAAGATAAATATCACATGATCTCACGCATATGTAGGATATAATAATCAACATAATCTGATGAACAAGAATAAATCGATCTAGAGACAACTCGTAGGGGAGGGGATGTTATAGAGCAACCAAAGGACTTGTATGCATGCATACTAGCATAATCAATGGACACAGACACTGGGGCGGTGGGGGCTTGCCCAGGATGGGAATGGCTGGGGGGGGTCAATTGGGGGAAAAGGAGACATATGTAAAACTTTAGACCATAAAAAATTAAAAATAATTAAAAATAAAAAACTTAACCTGTGTAATAGTCATGGTGCTCACCCTCACTCTCCTTTCCAAGTAAAGGCAATTCAAGTGCTAAGCCTCTTATTCTTGGCATTAATTACTTATGTTGGCTGTTGTCTTTACATCCATATTCTAATAAGAATAATTAATCATCATAGAATTAATTGGTCTTTCTATGAACCTCCTGGAAAATGCCTGCCAGTTTATTCCATTCCATCTGGACAAAAAGAATAGTAATAACAGTTTACAAAGCATATCCACATTTACTGTAGGGGTCTCGATTTCAGAATAAGTATACATGGAGCTTTCTTTAGGAGAGTACAAACAGCAAGGTAAAGAAGCAATCCCAAGATGTGGTGCTGAGAACTAGTTTGGAAACCATGGCTTAGCATTTCTCAGCTAACTAAATCTTGTGGGTTTATCTAACTACATTCACTCAAGAAATACATCACTACTATTTATAGTGATGTACATGCACATATGCCTATGCATTGAATACTTTCCATGAAATGACACCCAATTCCACAATCCAAGGCTGGTTGAAAGCCAGATAGGAGGGAATGTGTAAGAAGGAAGTTACTAAAAAAAGTTCAAATGGTTATGGTGAAGACAAGGGCATTGTCCACGATTTATCGATCCAATATTAATGTTTATTTCTAAAAGAGATAGTTGGCACAGGAATAGAGAAGAGAGAGAGAAAGAGAGAGAGAGAGAGAGAGAGAGTTAGTTGGCTGTTTGGTTTGTATTTTCTGGATGATTTCTTTTAAGTGTCACTCCCGGCAGAAAACATATTCAGTGTAAGAGGTCCAGATCTTGTCATCTGTCTGATCATGGGTGATAGTGCAGGTGCCAGTGGAATTGCATGCTACCATGTGAAAGCCAGCATCAGCTAGTTTGTCAAAGGCTTGTTCCAGAAAGTTAAATTTGAGGTAATATCGGGAAGTGTACCGCTCAGGAGGACGGTCAGGGTCTCTGCTCTCATTTAGAGTATCTCCAAATACCTCTTTGGCCAATGAGATCTTACCACACACCATGATTCGGGCCACGCGGCGGAATTTGGCATCTGTTTGGCTATCCCGACCCAGAGTATAGGAGCCTCGATAGCCAATGGTGATGAAACCTGCCTTCTTGAGGTCGGAACCAGTATTTGCTGTCAGAGCCGGGCGGTTAACAGGACTCCTAACTTTGATGTTATTATTTGAAGAGAGGTTACATGCGATGTCAATGTTGGTGGAGAGCTCTTCTAGATCGCTTTGGCATAAATCATTACCCACTGCGTCGATCATGTTGATTTTAGGAGCCAACATCTTCACTAACTCTGGTAGCTTGAAGTATTCTGCTTCTCTCTGGAGCCGACCACACTCTGGAAAATGGTCAGGAAGCACTAATTTCCGGTCTCTCATGTAGTCTAGCACATAGCGAAAGAGGAAACCATCCCGGTCTACAAAAAACCTCCCTTTGTTGTCCTGGATTAGGGAGCAAGGATTCTTTTCACTGAACATTTCCCAGAGCAGGGAGCCAGGAACACTGACCAAAGTAGGATAGCGAGTGATGTACACCTGACCGCCCACATTGAGTTCGACAATCTCGGGAAAATGACTGAAATCCTTGCTTGATTTGGTACAACTTGATTTCTCTGGCATGGCCATATTGATCTGCAGAAGCAAAAGACATTGGTTCTAAGTGAAAGTTCACGGTATGGAGATTCTGTTTCTAAACATTAATTTTCTGCATTCATACATACTCTATACCAAGAAAATCAAGCAAGCCATAATCTTTTGCAAGTTAACTATTTTTAACGTCGGAATGGCAGAATTGAAAAGTCGCACATAATTTAGCCTTGCAATTATATTTTTAATGTCCTTCTGAATGTGGAGTGTATCAAATGATCACAATCCTCAATTTATGGCATGTTATTACAGTACATGCAGGGATTTTCTTGTGGTGTTTGTTTTGGTTATTTTATTTTACTCTCAGTCCATTCCCATTCCTGTCCCTGGTCCCACCATAGGCTGCCATTCTGAGGTTCAGTGATATCTTTCTGTGCATATATATTCTTGATGTCATTGAATCATACATTTCAGTCTTCATTTATACATATTTATATACTTTTCACTCTCAGCACTATATTGCTCAAATTCCTTGATGTTGCTATATGTATACCTAATCCCCTGCTTCTAACTGTGACATGAGACTCCATGGTATGCACCACTATGTTTTACTATCTACTCTCCCAGCGACAGACACCCAGATTGCCTCTAACTCCCTGCTCCAATTTATATTCCTGTGCATGTTTCCTATGAACTTGTATGAGAACATATTTAGACCATATAGTCAGCAGTAGTATTTCCAAGTCACACTGTATACATATATCTAATTTGACGACTCAGTGACCTATTGCTCTCTAAAATGTCCTTTGTCTGCATTCCTACTTCCTCCTCACATTCTCACCATGACTTGGCATTATCCAGATTTCTAAATTTTGCCACTCTCCTGGGTATATGGTGATACCTTGTTGCAGTATGAGAAAATTAATTATAAAATAAAGAATATAGACAACTATTGTAAGACCGTAACTTAGTACCTTCTCAAATGTCCACTCATTCCTCACCTTTTATATCCCAACTTCTGCCCCCCATTTTATTAGAACCACTGTTTCCAACAATAAACATGGTGTACTCATCATCTTTCTATGCTCCCCATTCTCCTTTATTTCTATACTAGAGGCCCAGAGCATGAAATTCGTGCATGGGTGCAGTGCCTAGGCCTGGCCGGTGACCAAAGCATGAGCATCTGGTGTGGAAGGACAGGTCCCAGCTGATCTCTGGGCCCTAGGCAGCACTTGGGTCCCCGGGCCCTCTTGTTCCCCACTCTGCTGGAGTCACAGCACCCAATTCCCCACACGGAGATGCAGTGAGCATGGCCAGGAACTGCGGGCTGAGGCACAGTATGGGCCCCTGAGCCACCCAGTGGTGCCACACGGAAGCCAGGCAGGCAGTGCACTCTCTCCCGACCGACCTCACAGACTGGCTCCTACACAAACTCACAGGGAGCCCAACTGGCCCCTGTGTCCCAGCAGCTGCAGCCCGGCTCACCCGGAAGAGGATGTGCGGGTGTGGGGTGGGCTCCTCACAGGCTTCCAGAACCTGAGCGCAGGGGGCTTCCTTGGCATGTGAGTCCTGGTGCCACAAAGGAGGGTAGCAAGGGGAATGAGAGTGAGCTCGGCGGACACCCTGCATTCTCACCACACCTCCATTCCCATCACCCCGGCTCCCAGGTAGCCTGTGAGAGGTTGCAGCGCATCGCCAACACCCACCATTTCTGCACCACCCTCTGGTGGTTAGCACACGTCATAGCGAGTGGCCAAAATCCCAGTCTCCCAGTCAAACTCTCGGTCAAACCACTGCCCAAGGGGATAATCCTATATAGGATAATCCTATATAATAAAAGCCTAATATGCAAATAGACCAAACAGCAGAATAACTGAACAACTGGTTACTATGATGTGCGCTGACCACCAGGGGCAGATGCAGAACTTGGCTGGTGCCAGCAGCAGGTGATAGAGCACAGAACATGGCAGGTGTAGGCCATGGTGGGATGGTGGAGCAGGTGAGTGGGGGCGCCAGAACAAGGTGGGGTGCTGGTTGCTGTCATCAGAGTGAACCTCCTGTGGTTACTGAAAATTCTTTGCTCCCACATGCTACACAGTCCTGCCCAATGCTCAAACCTGCTGCTGGCACCACCCCTGCTGCCAGCACTGGAGCCACTGCTCACACCTGCTGCCAGAACCCAGTGCCAGCCCCGATCACTCAGTGCCATCAATGGGTACAAGCAGCAGCTGCTGGCCCCAATCAAACCTCAGGGCTTCTCCACCTCCCCCTGCTCCTGAGGAGTGATTAGGGCCAGCAGCTGCCTCTCACACCTGCTGCCAGCAACAGCCCCATTTACATCTGCTGTCAGTGCCGGAGCCACCATTCACATCTGCTGCCCAGCACCAGTCCCAATTGCTTGGTGCCATCAGTGGGTATGTATGGCGTTTGCCAGCCTCGATCACCTCTGAGTGCTTCTCCATCTCCTCCTGCTCCTGAGGGGTGATTAGGGCAGCAGTCACTGCTTACACCCCTGCTGGCGCCAGCCCCAATCGCTCCGCATCATCAGTTGGACATTTCTCAAGAGTTCCCGGACTACAAGAGGGCCCAGGCTGGGCTGAGGGATGCCCCACTCTGAGTGCACGAATTTCATGCACCAGGTCTCTAGTTGTCCATATTAGACTTTGCTGAGCATCGTATTACCTCCCAGTCAATTCCAATTGCATCATTGTCACTGGCTTCTCTTGCTTCTCAAACCATCCTAAAATGTGACTGTGCAAGACTTAAAACTGTTTTTTTTCTTTTTTGTGTGTTTTTTTCTACTCTCCCTCAGAGAAATCATCCTCTTAAGCTTTTCCAACTATTACATTTACATATATGATTACAAAATCTTACCTCTCTCAGAAGCTCCAGTTTACTATTGGCAACTGCTTGCAGAGTGCATCAGCAGTTCCTTGAATTCATCTTTTTCCAAACCACACTCATGTGATAGTATGTGAAAGTGTTTTGTAAAATCTAAGTTATTTTAATAATCTTTGTTTCATTTTTCCAGCCAAAACAGGCCATATTTTATGATTTTTTCCCCCTGGAAATAATATCACATTTTCCCAGTCTTCAACCTGGAGATTTAGAAACTTTAGAGTCACCTTCATGACCTCATGCATATTCCTCACTAACTTAGAAATTATTCCTTTATGATATCTCTTGTATATACATACTAGTACTAGCACTGCCACTTCTGTTCTTCACTCTGCACTAATTACTCTGAACTTCTGAATTCATCTGTCCATCTCTAGCTGGGATCCATCCACATCTGCCCTACAATCTGCCTCAACTTCCAAAAAATATCTTGCATTCTATTACCAGATCAGTTATTATATCACCTTCTTCCCTGTTTAAAATTGTCAGTGACTCCACTTTGCCTAAATAACAAATCCAAATCTCTCATCTTAGAACTCAAAGCTATCTATAAATTAGTTATTTTCTCTGATTAATTATCAGAATAGCTAGCACTGCATAGGACTTACTATGTGCCAGGCATTGTTCTTAGCCAATAAAATGGGTACAAATATTATCCTTATTTTGCCAATAAATAAACTGGTAAGTAACTTGCCCAACATTAAATTAATAAGCGTCTCAGGTGGCATACAAACTCAAGCAGTAGGACTCCAGTGTCTTAATTGAGTGTATCTGTTAAGAACTCTTTAAATCTACAAAATGGTGTGGGTATTATTGCCTGTCTATGATATGTTCACTTTTTTTTTGCCCTTGCCCATACCTTTCCCCTTTGGTCCTTGGCATCAAGGACCAATTCAAGTCTCAGTTAAGATTAAGCTCCTCCTCATATGTCTTTGTTATACTTGAAAATTTCATTTCATTTTTTATTCTTTGGTTTCCTACTCTTTTACATAATATAATAACAGTAATATTAGTAACATAGTAACAATAGCTAACATTTATAAAGCCCTTACTATATGCCAGTCTTTTTAAAAAATATATTTTTTATTGTTTTCAGAGAGGAAGGGAGAGGAAAAGAGAGAGATAGAAACATCAGTGATGAGAGAGAATCATTGATCAGCTGTCTCCTGCACGCCCCACACTGGAGAGCGAGCCCACAACCCAGGCATGTGCCCTGACTGGCAATCAAACCATGACTTCCTGGATCATAGGTCAACACTCAAACACTGAGCAATGCTGGCCTGGCTTGGATCTCTTTTAATGTGATAACTCAGTTAATATTTCTAATAATCGAATGAAATAACTATTGCAATTCTCATTTCTCAAAGGAATAAGCACATGCAGTTAATTATACTAGTAATTCCTCATACAAACTAGTGTTTTTAGTCTCCACTTACTAATTCACCCTTCCATGATAACTAGAATTATCTTTCTCAAATGCAAAACTGATTATGGCCTTTCTTGCATAAACACTGGCTTCTCAAAGTGTTTGTAGAATGAAGTTCAAATATATTTAATACAGTCTATGAGAAGTTCTACTCTGGTCTTTGCCTTATTGCTGGGCTTTGATTCCAACTATCTTTCCCTTCATATCCCCAAAATGACTCTAAATACAGTTCAGACACACCTACTTTTTTATGTCTACCTTGCTTTAACTTATGATTCCTTCTGCCCCAAATGTCCTCTTTTACTCTACATTCCCCAACCTCCTGTCCCTTCTTCTTTTTTTAAATATATTTTATTGATTTTTTACAGAGAGGAAGGGAGAGGGATAGAAAGTCAGAAACATCGATGAGAGAGACATCGATCAGCCGCCTCCTGCACGCCCCCTACTGGGGATGCGCCCGCAACCAAGGTACATGCCCCTGACTGGAATCGAACCTGGGACTTTTCAGTCTGCAGGCCGACGCTCTATCCACTGAGCCAAACCGGTCCCGGCCTCCTGTCCCTTCTTGAGAAATGTTATAACATACTGGCTTTGGAAAGGTCTGAGTTTTAATCCCACCTCTGCCATTTACAAGCCAGGTAACTTTGGACAAATTACTTATTCTCTATGAATCTTGATTTTCTTATCATGAAAATGGGTATAACAAGATTCATAAGCTGAGGAAATTATATAAAGTATAATGTATTTGAAGTTATCTGTGTCAAGCAATGAAAGATCCACCAGTTGGTTATGGTACTAGAAGTCTTATAATGATCCATTAAGATTCTGCTAAAATAAAACATCCTCTTGAACTGCCCTCCCCATCCCTTCATATCCTTTATTATTGCTCCAGATTGGAAATATTTGTTAGAGCATTTATTACACAGCACACAATAATTATTTATATGGTGTCCATCCCAAAAAACCTCCAAGTCACATAGTATCTTGACTTGTATCTGGATTCCCAGCACTGTGAGCCTAGTAAGCAGTGAGCTTATAGTAAGCAATTATTGAATGACTAGAGGCCCAGTGCATGAAATCTGTGCATGGGTAGGGTCCCTAGTGACTGCTGGCTGGCTGCTGGCTGCTGACCAGGCCTTCCTTCATTCCACGCCGCCCCCTGGTGGTCAATGCATGTCATAGCGAGCAATTGAACTCCCAGTCTATTGAACTCCTGAGGGGACACTTTGCATATTAGGCTTTTATATAGAGAGATGAGTAAACTACCAACAAACAAATGTGATATCAATTCCATTACTTTCATAATTCCACAGTATGAATCCATTTATAGAAATTCATTTTGAGAGATGTATAAGTATATAAACCAGAAATATATATATACTAAACCTTGCAAATTTCTGAATGCAAAAAAAGCTGTTATATACTCCCTCTAAAAACAGTAGTAAAAGTTAAAGATAGTTGTTTCTCACTGTAGAAAAAATATCATTTTATAACACAATTAAGCAGATGAAAAATAGTAGTGTAAAGTTGATGCCTTCTTATTTCACATTATTCTTTCTTGATGCTTTAGAGTTACTTTCGCTACTCAAATCAACTGATGATTTAAAATCCTATGAGTCAGAATCACATTCAGCTTGAGGAGTCAAGGTGGGTAGTCTATTTTGCCTCTTATGTTAGAAGAGGATTTTTAGCTAAAACCTAAGGACAGAACCTTTATTTCTGTAGGAAGAAGTCAAAAGGGAAAAATTTAGGACTAGAATTGCAGTAGATCCTTAACTGCCACACCCCTGTGGCACAACCACAACCATATTTTAAACCATAAATAGACATTTTATTCTGGCCCAGCTGGCGTGGCTCAGTGGTTGAGGGTTGACCTATGAACCAGGAGGTCAAGGTTTGGATTCCTGATCAGGGCACATGCCCAGGTTGCAGGTTTGGTCCCCAATGTGGGGGTATGCAGGAGGCAGCAGATCAGTTATTCTCTTTCATCATTGATATTTCTATCTTTTTTTTCCACTCCATTCCTCTCTGAAATCAATAAAAATATTTTTCGAAAAGAAATTTTACTCTGAAAGACATTCATAAGACTATTCCTAAAAGTTAGGAGTTTCAGGTTGTTTTAAAGAAAGAAATGGAGGCAGTTCTTCCAATAATGAAAAAAGTGCAACTTAAAAGAGCCTCTTGTGTATTATCATAGCATGAAGTCAGAAAGGACATTTCCCAAACAGGAATGAATATTTCTCATCTGTTTTGCATGTATTTTTAATGTAAAAATATCTTTTGCATATGAAATTCTCTAAATATTTTCCCTTCCTTCCCCCATCCCAGTGTTTCCTGTTCAGCTAGCTTACTGAAGAGGAAGCCAAATAATTGTTCATTGAATCTAACCTTTCCTCAAGTCTTTTCAATATTTGTTTGGGATATAGCCCTATAGTGTCTCATTTTTTCCCCCTGCACATAAACCTCAGGCTGATAATAGCTTGCGGTTAGCTGCTCTCATTAAATCAAAGAAGTAAAAATCTTTGCAAGAAGGAAATGAAAAGATAAGATGTGCAAGGTAAATAGTTTAAATCAGAAGATGAAATGTTCAACCCAGCTGTATGCTCCAAAAAGCTGAACTTTACATTTCAATGTTTCAAAAATACTGAAGAAAGTAGCTAGTGCATCACTTGCTTTTGTAGTCAAAGAATCCTGCAACCAAGATGCAGTGTTTTTAAAAGAAAAATAAAGTCAGATAGATCAAAACCCCTGATTTCTATCTGAAAATTGGAAGGAAGCATTTTCTAAGGAAATGAGTTAATAAATGACCTATTTTCAATTTTATTAACCCTTATAGCTCTGTGTCCTAATATCTCCTCTCTCCTCTCTCTCCCCCTTACTTTCTCTTCTTTTGACCAGTCTGTATTAAAAATACACTCACGTATAAAAATGAACCCATCAATGTTCATTTGAAATGTGAGGCCCACCTTTTATGTTGTTCCAGTTCAAAATGATTCAAGAAAACAAAGTAGTGACAGCTGAACTGGAAGTGTCAGCAAAAGGAACAACAACTCTAATAAGAATTAAGAAAGTACCTTTTCCTACTTGAAGGAGAAAGCCCTCAGCAGCATTCCTAGCCCCAACAAGTAGCTTTGGTGGATGGCTTTTTGTCTGTTCATAAAATGAAATGCTAGTAACTCACAAATAAAGACAACCAACCCAATGATGAAACGAAATGTGAATTTTCAGAATTCCCTTTCAGGGAAGAAACTTGCCCGCTGTTGGATCTCTAGGCAGTTTTCCCATCGGCACACGGAAAGAACATACAGTCATACTCATCCCTAGCTCAAATGCAGAAGCTCCAGAATTCCAGAAGCTTTGGGCCAGAAAGGAAAGGTAAGGGGATTAATGGAGTAGTTACCTTGAATCTCCAGCCACTCGAATATTGCCAAGCACAGCCTCCGTCCCTCTCTGCCTCTCTGCAAGCCTGGCTCCACTGGGGAACTGTCTTCCTGCTCTCCTCCCTCTCTTTTACTGTGTGCTTGGGGTTCAGTCTGAGTTTCCCCTTTTAACACTAGGAAGTTTGTGGAACCTCCCCTCCTGCTATGACATACTTGGCTCCCTCCCCAGACAGCCTCCCAGATGGAAAAGGCAGTTGGAGGAGGAAGCAAAGTTCAGAAAGGCAGAAGATGGTGCTTGTGATGTTAGTAAAAGAGTGTCACTTGGGGATAAGAGAAACAGTTTTCTGACGTTTGGTGATTCAAAAAGAACAAATAAGCATTTAGCAGCTGCAAATGGTGTTTTGTTTTAATTAAAGAATTGGTTGAATTTTCAACATGGATGCATCAGAGATGTTCGTTTTAATAACTTTATTGCAATAAACACTCAAATGGCATCCATAATTCAAATAAATCATTTACTAAGCACTTCTTATGTACCAGATACTGTGCTAAATGCTGAGGATAAAGAAATAAATTAGCCGAAACCAGTTTGGCTCAGTGGATAGTGTCGGCCTACGGACTGAAAGGTCCTGGGTTTGATTCCGGTCGGGGGCATGTACCTTGCTTGCGGGCACATCTCCAGTGTGGGGTGTGCAGGAGGCGGCTGATCGATGTCTCTCTCTCATCGATGTTTCTGACTTTCTATCCCTCTCCCTACCTGTCTGTGAAAAATCAATAAAATATATATTTTTTAAAAAAGAAATAAATTAGTCACATACGCCTTACATTTTAATCTAGGAGAACAATTTGTGAACAAATAAATTCAATATAAGTTAGTGTTATGTTATGGAAGAAGTGGGCACACAGAGCTGTAAGAACACAAAGGAAGTACTCCTAGCTCATATAGGGGTTACCAAAGACTTCCTGGAAGAGATGTATAAGCTAAGTTTTATCAGATGAATAATAATTAGTAGGAAAATGAGTAAGAAAAGCATTCCAGGAAGAAAGAACAGTGTTAGCAAAGTGGAACAGGTTGAAAGAGTATGTCATCTATTAGGAACCATTTTTTTTAACATTAGAATAAGGAGAGACAGGATTTTATAATCCTAAACTCTAAATTTCTTCAGATTGTCTCTGTAATCCAAGTAGAGAATGAACAAATGATCTAATATGGGTAGCTCTAACTTAATGATTGCATTTCACATGCAATTTCTCTTTTTTTTTTTTTACCTCAAGTTGAATCACTGAATTCAAATGTGGATTTTTTTCAAAAAGGAATTATGAATTTTGCCATGGCCAGGTCTCTCAGAACCTTATACTTTTTCTCCATCAGTTAAACAGCCAAACAGATTCCTGAAAAATAATGTTAGAAATGGTGCGATTTGGGGTGAGGTTACCTTTGTTTATAAGGAACAGAAAGGCAGACTCAACAATAAGGGGATATGTGTTTTTCACATAACAAATCTTTAGGTAGGCCAGTTATACTATTGGTTGTTTCAGTAAATAAACGACTCAATTAAGGACACTTTTCATTATTATGTTCAACTGTCTTTGACATGTAACACCCTTCTCAGTCACTAAATGGCTTTAGCAGCTTCAAATATTAGAAAGTTTCACAAAAGGACCTATAAACATACAAGTGAAAAAAAGGGTTCTTCTCTCTCTCTCTCTCTCTCTCTCTCTCTCTCTCTCTCTCTCTCTCTCCCCTACTCTCCTATTTTAGGAGTATTTAAATAATGACAAAACAAAGAAGGATGTATACAGTATTATCAAATTATTTAGAAGCTAATGTATTTGGACTTTATAATTACAAGATCTCATTATCTATAGCTCTTCCAATATTTATTGTTAAGGTAAAACAATTATTCCCAGGAGCACTACCTGTTCCCCCAGTAGATATTCCAACAGATGACATTGGCCCTGATTGGGTCATATGCCCACCCATATGAACCAATTGCTGGTCAGGGGATTTAGATAACAATAATAGGCTTAAATCAATCTTAATTTTTAAAAAAATTATTAGGATGACATAGGTAAACAGCATCTTAGGTATCAAAAGTTGAGCTTCTTCCCCCAATTGCATTGGTCAGGAAAGAACAAAAACTTGAGCTATAGCACCACTTACTGGAAAACAAAAGAAATACCTCTCTTTAGCAAGCTGCTGAATTGTTCAAATCAAAATGGTACCTGAATAGGAAAGATGTTTTCCACTTCAAATGCACTGGCAGAGACCAACCTATCAAGTACCACGAATAACCATGGTAACACAGTATCAAAAGGAAAATGATAATTTTCCAGAATTAAACTCAAAGTCATGGAAGATTATAATAGAAATGATAGAGAATTCAAAATAGCAGTCACGAGCAAACTAAACAAGATACAATAAGACTCCTGAAGACACCTCAATAAACACAGAAATAAAATTAATGAAGAGAAATATTTTATCAAGATCAAAACTCTAAAAAAATCTAAGCAGAACTTCTGGAGCTGAAAAAACTCAAATAAAATGAAGAATGCATTGAAAAACACTGGAAATATAGAATATCATATGAAGCAGAAAATGAGCAAGCTTAAAGACAGAAATCTAGAAACAATTCAGGTGGGAAAAAAAGAGAGGACTGAGGGTTTTATTTATTTATTTTTATTGATTTCAGAGAGAAATGGAAACATCAATGATGAGAGAGAATCATTGATCGGCTGCCTCCTGCATGCCTCACACTGGGGATCAAGCCCGCAACCCAGGCATGTGCCTTGACCAGGAATTGAACCTTGACCTCCTGGTTTACAGCCTAGAGGACTAATATGTTCACATTAAAGAAGCCATTGTTCCTTTGCTGAGCCCTCCCCTTACCGTTGCAAGCAGGTGGCATATCTGCGTCTCCATCCACCTACCTAACACTGTTCAACCTGCCCTGGCAATTCCCTGACACGTCACCCCGCCCAATTTGCAGGCGCACCTAAAGCACTCCCAGTGTCTTTTCCATAGAAATTGTTAGTCGTGGCTCATGTGTCGGACTTTCCTCAAATCTCTCAAAGGCTCACAGACCCCAAAGAAGCCGCCTCTGGCCTGGGCATGCCTTTGCCGCTTGTTAAGTAGCCCCAAATCTGGCATTAGAAGCAGCCGGCCTTGGCTGACAGCTTAACCTGCCCCAGCACCTCCGATCCCAGCACAAGTGACCACCATCTGAAATAGCTTTGCAGCTCCTTCCAGGTGGCCATGAGCAAGCAAAGGCAATGACTGGCTTTAGTCTGCACTTCCTGGGAGGCCCAGAGCTAGCATGAGTAATTCTAAATCTTTTATGGACCCACAAAAGACTGCAAATAGCCAAAGTAATCTTTTTTTAAAAAATATATATTTTATTGATTTTTTTACAGAGAGGAAGGAAGAGGGATAGAAAGTCAGAAACATCGATGAGAGAGAGACATCGATCAGCCACCTCCTGCACGCCCCACACTGGAGATGCGCCCGCAACCAAGGTACATGCCCCCGACCGGAATCGAACCTGGGACCTTTCAGTCCACAGGCTGACGCTCTATCCAATGAGCCAAACCAGTCTCGGCTTTTTTTTTTTTAAAGCAAAGTTGGAGACATAACACTACCCAATATCAAACTATGCTACAAAGCTATAGTACTCGAAGCAGCACGGTACTGGCATAAAAACAAAAATAGAGCAATTATTCAGATGGAAAAAAGAGAGGATTAACATTTTTCTTTATTTATTTTTATTGATTTGAGAGAGAAAGGGAGAGGGAGAGAAAGATAGAAACATCAATAATGAGAGAGAATAATTGATCGGCTGCCTCATAAATCAATGGAACAGAATAGAGAGCCCTGAAATAAACCCTCACATATAGGGCCAATTAATCTATGCAAATGAGATAAGACTATAAAATTGAGTAAAGACAGTCTCTTTAACAAATAGTGTTAGGAAAACTGGACAGATGCACACAAAAAATAAAACTAGACCACTTGCTTACACCGTGTATAAGAATAAACTCACATAGACTGAAGATTTAAATATAAAGCCTGAAAACATAAAACTTTTAGGAGAAAACATAGACAGTAAATTCTTTGAAATCACTTTTAGAAATATTTTTGTATGTCTCCTTAGGTAATGGAAAGAAAATTTAAAAAATAAGGAAATGGAAAATGTATAGCAAACTAAAATAAGTTTTGCACAGTGAAGGAAAAAATCAACCAAATAAAGTCAACCTACTCAATGGCAGAAGATTTTGGTCAATAGCACCTCCATTAAGGTATTAATATTCAACCTGATGGGATATGACATTTACAAATTATATTTCTGCTAGGGGGTTAATATCCAAAATATATAAAGAATGCATATAGCACAATAGCAAACACATAATAAAAAAGCAATCCTATTAAAAATGGGCTGAAGTGCTGAGACCGGTTTGGCTCAATGGAGAGAGCGTTGGCCTGTGGACTGAAAGGTCCCAGGTTCGATTCTGGACAAGGACATGTACCTTGGTTGCGGGCACATCCTCAGTAGGGGGCGTGCAGGAGGCAGCTGATTGATGTCTCTCTCTCATCGATGTTTCTAACTCTCTATCCCTCTCCCTTCCCCTCTGTAAAGAATCGATAAAATATATTTAAAAAAATAAAAATAAAAATGGGCTGAGGAAATGAATAAATATTTTTCTAAAGAGGATATACAGGCATATGAAAAAAATGCTCAATTTCACTAATTATTAGCAAAATGCACCTCAATATCAAAATGAGATATCATGTGTCACCTGTTAGAATGGCTATTATAAAAAAAGATAGATAGCAAGTGTTGATTACAACCATTTTGATATGTATGAGGGGGTATCTCAGGACAGTTTAATTTGCATTTCCTTGATGATTAGTGATGTTGAGCATTTTTTTCACGTTTCTTTTGGCCTTCTCTATATCTTCTTTGGAGAAGTGTCTATCTAGGAACTTTTCCCATTTTCTAATTGGATTGTTTGTATTCCTTTGTTAAGTTGTATGAGTTCCTTATATATTTTGCAGATTAACCCCTTATCAGGTGTATCATTGGTGAATATGTTCCCTCATTCAGTGTGTTATCTTTTCATTTTGTTGATGGTTTTCTTTGCTATATGATAATCGCCATCTTATTATGTGTGAGATGGTGTCTTATTATGGTTTGCTTTGCATTTTCCTAATGACTAGTAATGTTGGGGATATTTTCATGTGCTTATTGGATATTGGTTTATCTTCTTTGGAGATGTGTTCCTTCAAATCTTTGTCCATTTAAAATTGTTAATCTTTTGAATTTTAAGTGCTCTTCACATATTCTGGATACCAGATGCTTATCAGTTGTGTAATTTGCAAATATTTTCTATTCTGTGGGTTCTCATCACTTCTGGATAATGCCCTTTCATCCATAAAAGTTTATAATTTAGATGAAGTTCAACTTATCTCTCTTTTCTTTTGTTGTTTGTGCTTTCTACATCATATCTGTGAATCCATAACCAAGTCCAAGTCATAAAGTTGTGCCTCTGTTTTCTTGTAACAATTTTATATACACCCCTATATTCATTGCAGAGTTCTTTCTAATGGCCAAGGTTTGGAAGCAGCTCAAGTGCCCATCTATACTAATAAAAGGGTAATATGCAAATTAGACCAGGAGACCTTCCGGACGTCCTTCTAGACAAAGCCATGGAGGCAGAGGCAATTAGGAGCGATCAGGCCAGGGAGGGAGGGCAGTTAGGGGCAAGCAGGCTGGCAGGGGGGCAATTGGGGATGAGCAGGCCAGCAGTGGGGGCAGTTGGAGATGATCAGGCCATCAAGGGGGACAAGTGGGGGTGAGAAGGCTGGCGGCAGGTCAGTTGGGGGCAAGCAGGCAAGCAGGCAGAGTGATTGGGGGCTACCAGGCAGGCAGGTGAGCAGTTGGGAGCCAATAGTCCCAAATTGCAAAAGGGATGTCTGACTGCTGGTTTAGGCCTGATGCCACAAGGTCCCAGATTGGACAGGGTCTGGGCCAGTCTGAGGGGCACCTCCCTCCTCAGTGCATGAATTTCATGCACCAGGCCACTAGTCAGTAGATAAGTGGATTTAAAAAAAGCTGTGGTACATTTACACAATGGTCATAAAAAAGAAGGAAATCTCATTTTTTTGTGACAGCATGGATGGACCTGGAAATTAGTATGCTAAGTAAAATACAGTGGTACCTCGAGATACGAGTTTAATTCATTCCGTAACCTTGAGGCGTGGGAAACTATGAGATGCTCTAGTCGCAGTAAACTGGTGGGTCATGTGCAGCCGGCCGATCCGCGCGATTACTCTTATCTCAAATGTTGCTCGTATTTCAAAGCAAAAATCGCTCGCTCGACGGCTCGTATCTCAAAAATCTCGTATGTTAGGGCACTCGTATCTCGAGGTACCACTGTAAGTCAGTCAGAGAAAGACAAATACCATATGATCTCACTTATATGTGGAATCTGATGAACAAAGTAAATAGACGAACAAAATAGAAACAGAGGCATGAATACATGGAACAGACAGACAGCTGTCCAGAGGGTGTTTTTTGGGGGGCACTGGATGAAAGAAGGTGAAGGGATTATCCAAAGAACATAATATGCATAACCCATAGACTCAGACAAGAGTGTGCTGATGGCCAGAGGGAAGGGGGGCCAAGGGCTGGGTGGAGGTGGGTTAAGGGGAGGAATGGGGACATCTGTAATAGTGTCAATAATAAAAACAAAGTTAAAAAATGACGGTCAATCCCTAAATTGGTATTTTGTGAAGCCTTTAAAAAGACATTTAAAAATGAGAATAAAGAATACATTATCTGGAAAACTTGCCAAGCTGTATGGTTAAGTTCAAAACAAAACAAAACAAAACAAAAAACTAAGTATAAAAACTGAATATTTCACAGAGTTCTTAAAAATTCCTAGTTAGCCGAGACCGGTTTGGCTCAGTGGATAGAGCATCGGCCTGTGGACTGAAAGGTCCCAGATTTGATTCCGGTCGGGGGCATGTACCTTGCTTGCGGGCACATCTCCAGTGTGGGGTGTGCAGGAGGCGGCTGATCGATGTCTCTTTCTCATCTAGAAAGTTTCTGACTTTCTCTCCCTTCCTCTCTGTGAAAAATTAATAAAATATATTTAAAAAAAAATCCTAGTTAAATAATACATTAAAACTTAAAATAAAACCAAAAAATCATACCTGTATTCTCCCTCCAAAAGATTCATATTTTTCATTTTATGAAAATGTTGCAGAAACTCTAAGATTCTTGTCCTTAGATATGTACTTAGGCCAAGGAAAGGGAAGGTGGGGGAGAGTAGAAGCAGGCAAAGGGAGGGATGGGAGGGAGACTCCTGCAATAATGTCAACATAAAACCATTTTTTAAACCTTTATTGTTAAGAGTATTACAGATGAGCCAAAACCAGTTTGGCTCAGTGGATAGAGCGTCTGCCTGCAGACTGAAGGGTCCCAGGTTCGATTCTAGTCAAGGACATGTATCCTGGTTGCGGGCACATCCCCAATAGGGCATGTGCAGGAGGCGGCTGATCGATGTCTCTCTCATCCATGTTTTTAACTCTCTATCCCTCTCCCTTTCTCTCTGTAGAAAATCAATAAAATATATTTTTTAAAAAAAGAGTATTACAGATGTCCCCCCATTGCCCTCCTCCACCAAGTTCCTGCCTTGTCCCAGGCCTTCATCATCCTAGTGTCTGTGTCCATAGGTAACGCATATATGCATAGAAATTCGATTAATCTCTTCCTGGCCCACCTCCCCTCTTCCTTTGAGATTCAACAAACAGAGAAGTCCTTTATATTTCCACATAGAAGAGAAAAAATCTTGACCTTGAGAAGAAAGTTCATTTCCTAAAGAAATCACAATGAATTAACCAACTTCTCAATTAAAAAAAAAAAAGAAAACCGATTAATGTCACCCAGAGGTGAGTTCAGTTTTGTTCTTTGTCTTGGTGCTCTCTTCGGGCACTTGAAATTATGAAAGAAATTCAGATCTACAGACCCTTTTAAATCTGGTTCTTCAATTTACCAGGGTCCCCTTCTGGCTCCACGTTTCACATTCTGCTCATCCATCACTGTTGGGAGGGGTGGGGGCGGGGTAGGGACAAGCTTAACATGGAAAACATGATGGGGAAAATTATTTTGAAACCTAAACGTAAAAGGCTTTAGTTTTCCATCTTGCTATGACAAGATAAATGAGCAAAGATCCAGTGGTGAGTATAATGGTAGCTGCGAAGTGCTGGGGAGAGGGCAAAATGGAAAGCTATACTTACTGTGTGTGAAAAGTTTCTGGAGATTGCACAACATTGGGAATATACTTAACACTACGAATCTGTATACTTAAAACGGTTAAGGTGGTATGTTTTGTTATATGTATTTTACCACAGCTAAAAATAAACAAGCCCCATTGAAACAGAAAGAGTGCAGGTTGGAGGCAGCCTCTCTAAATTGAGATTGTCGTCACCTCAAGTCAAAAATGTTTATAATAAATCAAAGCCAGCTGGAGTTGATATAATTGTAAATTCCCGTCATTTCACTAAAATGGGCACATATTTCTCTTAATTTACAAAAACTAGAGCTATAAAGCAACTGCATTTCAACTTTTACTCTTAAAGCCTCTAGTCTCGAAGATTTGGAGACCCATGTAAAAAAGACTGTAAAAATGCCACCACTTACTTTGGGGAATAATAAAATATTCTTCAATATATATAAAAAAAAATAAAGACTCAAAGTTTGGCTTCTACTGACTCAAAGGCATGACATTTACTGAGATTAAGAAAAAAAACAAAAAGCAGCCCTAGCCGGCTTGGCTCAGTGGATAGAGCGTCAGCCTGTGGACTGAAAGGTCCCGGGTTCGATTGTGGCCAAGGGCACATGCCTGGGTTGCAGGCTCGATCCCCAGTGGGGTGCGTGCAGGAGGCAGCCAATCAATGATTCTCTCTCATCATTGATGTTTCTATCTCTCTCTCCTCTCTTCCTTTCTGAAATCAATAAAGAAATAAAAATAAAAACACTTAGGAAAGGGACAAGTTGGGTGCTACTGGCCTGGGTTGTGGTACTGTTAAACATCCTACAATATGCTGGAACCGGTTTGGCTCAGTGGATGGAGCGTCAGCCTGCGGACTGAAGGGTCCCACGTTCGATTCTGGTCAAGGGCATGTACCTTGGTTGCGGGCACATCTCCACTGTGGGGCGTGCAGGAGGCAGCTGATTGATGTCTCTCTCTCATTGATGTTTCTGGCTTTCTATTCCTCTCTCTTCCTCTCTGTAAAAAGTTAATAAAATATATTTTAAAAAACATCCTACAATGCACAGGACAGCCTCTCTCCACCTCCCCAAGAACGATCTGTCCTCCAATATCAACAGTGTCAATAAAACCTGGATTAGAGTTCTTTCCTCTGACTTTGGCCTTTGTAGCAGGCTTCTCTTCTTCTGTCTCTAATGACTCACCATTTTGCCTCTAGCCCACTTCCCTTTTCTCCATATTTTCTCTTGGGGATAGCATCCCTTCTCGTGATTCCAACTACCACATCCATGTTACTGAGCCCCACATCTAGACGTCTTGTCCCAACCCCTGGTCTCGCTCTAGAACTTTTTTCTCCTGATTCCCCTTCCCATATTTCTCTTTCTTTTTAAAAAAAATATATTTTATTGATTTTTTTACAGAGAGGAAGGGAGAGAGTTAGAAACATCGATGAGAGAGAGACATCGATCAGCTGCCTCCTGCACATCCCCTACTGGGGATGTGCCTGCAACCAAGTTACATGTCCTTGACCGGAATCGAACCTGGGACCTTTCAGTCTGCAGGCTGACGCTGTATCCACTGAGCTAAACTGGTTTCGGCCCCCATATTTCTCTTAACCTATTGGTAGACAGCGACGGGGTCATTTATATTCCCAGCATTTTCTGAGCATCTAATTTGCATGAAAGGCTGCGCGGCTACTTGGAGGAAGGCAGTGACGGTGGAGACGAGAGGCAATCATGGCTAATAAGCGCTTTAATTGCGTTATATCTGATTATGGCACTAGTTCTGCAAGGGAGGAAAAAAAAAAAGCATTATCTCCTGGAAAGTAATGTTCCAAGTGTTTCATCAACTCCTTAAAAATCGCAAAGTTTTCTTTTAGCAGAATGTTCACAGTGTTGTTGTATTTTTGTATTAAGGTTTTAAATTTTCCCCCCCCCCCCCCCCCTTTTTTTTTTTTTTGATGAGGACAGCGCTGCAAATGTGTGGCCAGGTTCCTCTGTAGCCAGAGGGGGAGGGGTGTGAATGTTGAAGTAAGTTCTAGTAGCCTCCTCTTCTAAGCCAATTTGCGCCCCCCCTCCCTTCTGGCTGCTACCGTATGTCACAGAATATAAAACTCGCCATAGGAAGATGAATCATTATTTCCCACACCTCTCGGGGGGAGGAGGAGGGGGAATACACATTGCCCATTAAAGTATGACAGGCCGTCAATTATCCAAGATGTCCCAGATGCAGAAACATTTTTTTCAAAGGCAAGCCTTCAGAGGTCTCTCACGGGCGAAAATAGGAACACAAAAGTGGTATCAGATTCTATGACATACGGTGACTTTATTCTCCACATCCATTTCCCGGGCCAGTTCCAGCGTCCTATTTTGCACTTGCAGACACTCTCACGGGTGTATATTGTTTTCGAAAGAGTCGTCTGCAACTCGATCTCTAAAGCCCTCAGCTCTTCAATCATTTCTTTGTCCGCCCAGCCCGCCCCTGCCACTTCGCGCTGGTCAGTGATTGATGCAGAGTTTACGATTCAGGAGCCAACCTTCTTTTCTTCTCCTCGTAAAATTGCATAGATCGTATATGCCTGTCCATAGCATTCGCGACATGAAGTGGGGGGGGGGGGCGAAAGGATGGAAAACATCATGTTACATAAACGCATCTTTTTTTGTAAAGACCCGTCCTGGCAGAAACGGTGAGATGGGGCAGGGTAGGGAGCCCGAGCGGAGGCGGAGAGGGGATATACGTCTCGGGATCCAGGAAATACGGTAGGAGAGAAAGCCGGAGGAAGCTCTGGGTCTGAGGGGAGGGGACCCGCCGCCATCTCAGGTCTCTGCCTGGCTGGGGCCCACCGGAGAAGGCTGACGCCCCGCTCCTAGAATCCTTATGGGGGACCAACCTTGTCCCTCCGGGAGAGCCACGCTCCCGTCTGCCAACACGCGAGAAAGCAAGCCTCCGAGGAAGCGCTGCCTCTTAGCCCCGCGGTGGGATTATCCAGAGGGGACCCCGAACGGAGGTGCCCCTCTTCCCTCCGCACCTCCTCCGGCATCGCCCGGCCTGAAGTCGCACCCTCTTCCTCCGGAGAAGTCATAGGGCAGACGTCTCCCACCCCAAAGCAGGTCAGATTCTTTCTCCTCTGGCACAGGCTGCCTCTCAGAAACTTAATTATGCGTTTCCTCGCTCGCCTTCCCGTTTCCCCTCCGCCGACCCCCCCCCCTCCCTCCTCCCTCCCGCACTCCGTGCTCTCCATGATTTAAACATTGAAGAAAGCATATGCGGACAGATAGCTCTTTTTATAAAATAGGTTTGGATGACATTTGGGCTATTTAATGACATTAAGTAATTATTTTAAACATACAGGGTCTCCCCACCCCCCAGAAAAAATGTATATACACACTTCAACAGCTGATAGTGCAGTTTTGAAAAGGAAATGCATTTTAAGAAACGCTGCCTTTATCATTATTCAAAGTGTGTGTCTACATTTTTTGGGGGGGCCATCCTATAGCAGCTGTGATAATTGTGGCTTATATATATTTTTTTTTAAGAAATCGACTTGAATGTTTTTTATATACGCAAAAGTAATTTAGTGGGGTCCAGGTGGGGGGTACGGACTCAAGGTTCATCCGTTGATAATTGGTAACTAGGCGATGTATTATGCTGATTCATTATAATGTTCTCATTACTTCTGTGTACATTTGAAACTTTTCCATTTAAAAATGCTCAGCTCCAGATTAATAACCACAAGTGTATGAAGGCCTAATTGCTACGCCTAGCACTGTGCCAATAGAGGGATTTATAAGGTGAGCTACGAAAGTGTGTGTTTCTCTGTAGGTGGTAGGAGAATTTAATGAGTCAAAGCAGTGACAATATTGTAAGTCAAACCCAAGTGCCACACTGTTTGCTTGTTCGGTGTATTCAGTGAAGCATCCTAGGATGGACCAACCCATTCTGCCTGAGAGTAATCATGAACTTTGAGGGAGGAAAAGGGAAATGTGGGTGAGCCTTAAAGACTGAGTGACATCTGCCCTACGGAGGTGGAGTGTTTTTCAGGACTTTTGTTTCTAGAACAAAAAAAGCCCCAAGACAGGTTTGTTCCGGGGAAAGCTTGGCTCTAACTCTGAAATCTGCTAGAAGATCTTAGGAGTTGAGATAGAATGTTGTAGGGCCTTGAATGTTATACGAAAGGAATATGCCGTTTAATCCATGAGCATCAGCAAGCATGGAAGCTTTTCAAGCAAGATGATGGATGTTAGGAGGCCAGTTTTTCACATCAGAGGAACAATCTTGTATTTGCATCCACTTATAGAAGGCAAAAACTAAAACCGAATCTGATCTGAGCCTCACAGATCCTTGTAATCTAAAGGAGACAGGCCATTCTTTCTTCACTTCTGCAATAAACTTCTCTATGAAGCCCTTGCAATGGACTAGTATGCATTGTGCTGGCAGCTGGAAGGGATGTATGACCCAGGAATAGTGCCTGGTACATAGTAGGAGTGAAACAGATATTTGAATAAGCAAGTCAATGAATGATAAGAAAATAGTAGCAACTAAGAGGGTTCTGGATTTAGGGGTTGGTGGCAGTGCATAGAAAATGAATGCGCTCTGTTTTACCTGAAAGCATCGCCTGGCCATTCCTTACAGCCTCACTTCCCCCCACTTTAGCTCTGTGTCCAAACCAGTAGTGGCAGAGGGTGAGAGAGCAGAGGAACAGCAGTGATTATGTATGGCAAGAACCGCAAGAGCTACTTAATTCCTTTTAGTGATTCCAATCATTGAAAATTATCATAATAGTAAATATTTACTGAACATCTTTCTGTGCCAAATACTGTTCTAAAGGGCTTCCTTAGTCTATGCTGATTATTATGCTTACTAGAGGCCTGGTGCATGAAATTCATGCATGGGGGGATGTATCTCAGCCCAGCCTGCTCCCTCTCTAATCTGGGACCCCTTGAGGGATGTCTGACTGCCCATTTAGGCCCGATCCTATTGGCTATCCCTCTCGCAATCCAGGACTGCTGGCTCCCAACCGCTCATCTGCCTGCCTGCCTGATTGCCCCTAACCGCTTCTGCCTGCCAGCCTGATCACCCCCTAACCACTCCCCTGCCAGCCTGATTGATGCCTAATTGCTCCCTTGCCAACCTGGTCACCCCTAATTGCCCTCCCTTGCCTGCCTGCCTGATCAACCCCTCACCACTTCTACCTGCCAACCTGATCACCCCCTAACCACTCCCCTGACAGCCTGATCAACACCTAACTGCTCCCTTGGCAGCCAGGTCACCCCTAACTACTCTCTCATGCTGGTCACCCCCAGCAGGCCTGATTGCCTGCAGGCCTGGTTGCCTCCAATTGCCCTCCCCTGCTGGCCCTGTCGCCCCCAAATGTCCTCCCCTACAAACCTGGTTGCCCCCAACTGCCCTCCCTTGCCAGCCTCTTCCCCCCAACTGCCCTCCTCTGTAGGCCTGGTCCCCACAACTGCCCCCCCTGCAGGCCTGGGTCCCCCTCCCCAACTGACCTCCCCTGTAGGCCACCTTGTGGTGGCCATCTTGCATCCACATGGGGGCAGGATCTTTGACCACATGGGGGTGGCCATCTTGTGTGTTGGAGTGGTAGTCAATTTGCATATTGCTCTTTTATTAGATAGGATTGTTAATATTGTTAATTATTACTATTGCTATGCAATAAACCTTTTCTAATACTATCTCTGTAACTGTTTTGCAGGGCTATATAATTGAAATGTGGGCATGGTAGAGCATAAGAACTTGAGCAGGCCAGGAAAAGATAAACAGCAACAGAAAAAATGATTTTACCTTATTTTACTATTTTTCAGTTTTGGAGGGATTGCAGTATGACTCCATTTCCATGGTGCATTCATAAAATCGTTTATCCAGTGACAACATTGAAGGCTATTGACAATGCTACCCTCATTTTTCTGTTCTTCTGCACTGGAAAATTGTGATTTTTTTAAGGTAATGTCTTTGCCAAGAACTCATTAAAGGGGGAAGAAAAATAAGTTGATTATGACACTACACTTGATCATGACATTACAAATAAATGATTAGCCAAACAAAAACCAAAAAGTTATCACCAAATGATAAAATTGAAACCACTTTCTACACTATATGAAGCCATATATACCACATAATAATGCGATCTATAAGCTGTTTTGTTAGATTAACTCCTAATTACCTTATAGTTCCTGTTGTTATTGTGAAATGTGTCTTTTAAACGAGGTGAGCTGATTATTTCTGGTGTTTGGGAATAGGATTGATATATTCACATACTGATTTAATATGCTGCAACCTTTCTAAATTCTATTTATTTTAATAATTTATGGATTCTCTGTTACTAATTATATTGGGACTAATGGCAGTTTCTTCCTTTCCATTTTTTTAGCTTTTCCAATATTTGTAGCTGTTTTTCAGGTTGTTTTACTGTGCTCGCTAGGATCTTCAGTACAACAAAATATAGTTAAAGCGATAGAGAATTTCCTTGTCTCCCTACTGAATTTACAAGGGAATTCTGCAAATGTTTCATTATTTTTAGTAGATTTTTCTTTCAGGATTTTTTTTTCTATTCTTAGGTTGCTGAAAGTTTTTCTTATGAGTGCCTATGGAGTTTTTCTCCAGGTACTTGGTATTTATTGTCATGATCATATGGGTTATTTCTCCACTAATATGATAGCATGACTGTGTGATAGATTAAGATAATCAATTTCTAATACATTTCCTGCTTTTGATTTCATCTGGTCTCACCATTGAATAATTTGTTTTCTATTTTAGTAATTTTTGCTTTCATCATTTTTTTCTTTACTTTCTGTTTGCTTTTTTCTATTTATTTATTTGAACCGTTAGCTCAGTAATTTCCACTTTTCTAAAATAATTTGTGACTATACATTTTTAAAAAATATATTTTATTGATTTTTTACAGAGAGGAAGGGAGAGAGATAGAGAGTTAGAAACATCGATGAGAGGGAAACATTGATCAGCCACCTCCTGCACTCCCCCTAGATACATGCCCTTGACCGGAATTAAACCTGGGACCCTTGAATCCGCAGGCCGACACTCTCCACTGAGCAAACTGGTTAGGGCATGACTATAAATTTTTAACTATCACTTTAGAAGAATTTCACAGGTTTTTATATGTAATGCTTTATCATTCAGTTTTTCTTAATTTCACTTATTTCTTTTTGCTCATGAGTAATTTTTAAAATCTACAAACACGTGTCTCTTTAAAAATCATACTGTGAAATCATTAGTTCAATTACAGACTAACTTATTTTCTGCTCTGAAGGGTTTCATGTCTTTTATCCATCTGGTAACAAAAAACAGAATTACACACTGGCTCCTCATCCCACTGGATTTTGACAATATAAAATTTTTTCTTTCATTAAATACATGGAACAGAGTGATTATATTATTCAGTGATGGAATTATTGCTGACAGTTATGCTTGTGGTTTTTTAAACCTTTGAAATCTTTTTTTAAAAATATGTTTTTATTGATTTTAGAGAGGAAGGGAGAGAGAGAGAGAGAGATAGAAACATCAATGATGAGAGAGAATCTTCAATCAGCTGCCTCCTGCATGCCCCCTACTGGGGATCGAGCCTGCAACCTGGGCATGTGCCCTTGGCCGGCATTGAACCTGGGACCTTTCAGTCCGCAGGCAGAGGCTCTACCCACTGAGCCAAACTAGTTAGTTGATCTAATTCTACACTTAAAGAAAATTTGTGAGAATATCACAACAAACTTTCATATATCCATTATCAGGATCTACCAATTAATACATTTCCATGTTTGCTTTATCATTCTCTATGTAATTCTTTATTTCTGTATTATTCTTTATCATTTTCTATCATTCTGCTCCCCCTTCTTCCCTGTTTTCCTCTCCTCGCCCTCCCCCTCATTCCCCTTTCCTCCACTTCTTTCTCTTCCTCTCACCTCCCCCTCTCCCTTATTCTCTTTGAGAATATCTTGCAGGCATCACACTTTACCTGTAAATACTTCAGTGTATATATCCTCAGAGCCGTGTCTTTCTCTTAATGACCTTAATATACTAGTAAAAATTTGGCATTGTTCCATAAACTGTTTTTTGTCAAAATTATATGGTCATGCTTACTAAAAAAAGGGATGAGTTTGGAAAAACATATTTATTTGTTTAAAAATCAGTTTAACAGTTTTATTTCAGTATAGTTAACATTCAATAAACTATACATGTTTAAAATGTACAATTTGAGTATTTTATCATATCTATGGGACCATAACCATAGGCAAGATAGTACGGCATATTTTCTTGGGATTCCTTTTTATTTTGTTTTGTGGTGTTTGTTTTTTAATTTATTTTTAGAGAGATAGGAACATTGATGAGAATCAAACATCGATTGGCTTCCTCCTGCATGCCTCCCTCCAAGCATCAAACCTGTAACACAGGTACATGGGTGCCCTTGACTGGGAATTGGACTCAGGCCAACACTCTAACCACTGAGCAACACTGGCCAGGGTTTGTTGTTGTGTTTTTATTCTTTGCTTTCTTTTCAGTTGTTAACAACAGCTATTCTTTTCTTTCTTTTTTTTATTGTTGACAGTATTACAGATATCCCCCATTTCCCCTCTTTACCCCCCTCTTCCTGGCCCCCGCCCCAACCTAGACCTTCACCACAAAATTGTCTGTGGGCATGGGCTATGCATGTATGCATATCAGCTCTTTGATTAATCCCTTCCCATCCTTCTCCCCCACATCTCTTCTCTCGGAGATCTGACAGTCTGTTCCATGTATATATTTCAAATGGACAATGTAAGCTGTAATCTTTTTTCCCAGCTTTATGGAAATATATTTATCATATAACATTTTTTTAAGTTTAATGTGATTTGCTATACATATATGTTACAGAATGATTAGCACAATACGATTCATTAATAATCAGTCATCTCAGAGTTACCATTTTTTATGTCTGATTAGAATTTTTGAGATCTACTCTTTTAGCGACTTTTAAATATACGGTACAGAATTATTAACTATAGTCACTATATTTTTGTTAATATTCACCTGAGGATATTTGTTCCATTGATTTTTAGAGAGTGTGGAAGGAGGGGGAATGGAGGGGGAAAAAGAGAAAGAAACATCGATGTAAGAGAGACACATCGATTGGTTATTTCCCACACGTGCTCTGACCTGTCAGAGATCAAGCCTGCAACCGAGGTACGTGCCCTTGACTGGAATTGAACCCATGATTCTTCAGTCGGTGGGCCAATGCTCTAACCACTGTGCAAAACCAGCTAGGGCTATATTCACTATTCTATAGTATTGTACTATACTATGACTATAGTAGTATAGCTATATATAACTAAATACATTATAACTGTATTGTTAACTATAGTATGATGTACATTATGCTGTATATTAGATCTTGAGAGCTTGAAATATTTGAAGGTTTATACACTTTGATCTACTTCATCCATTTTCCCCACCCTCCCACCCCAGAAACCACCAATCTACTCTGTTTCTATGAGTTAGTCTTTTTAAATTTTATTCATAAGTAGATTATACAGAATTTGTCTTTCTCTGTCTAAATTATTTCACAGGTCTTCAGATTTAGCCATTATATCTTTTTATAACTGAATAATATTCTAATATACACTGAGTGGCCAGATGATGATGATCTTTGAACACATAATAATCTGACCACTCAGTGTATATCCTACATAATAAAAGGCTAATATGAAAATTGCCCCCTCAACCAGGAATTCAACCAGCAGGCAGGCCGGCCAACAGCCCACGTCCCCTCCCCCTGGCTAGGCTGGCTGGACCCAACTCATGCATGAATTCATGCACCAGGCCTCTTATTCAGAGATAATAATCTGGCCACACAGTGTATATATTCTGTATATCATTTTTGGTTCATTCATCTCTCTGTGAACATTTAGTTTGTTTCATTGTCTTGGTTATTAAAAATAATGATCCAGTCAGTGAACATTGGGGTGCAGATATCTCTTAGAGATAGTAATTTCATTTTTTTCAGCTATATTCCCAGAAAGAGAAATCCTGGGTCATATGGTAGTCTTTTTAATTCTTTGAGGAACCTCCATACTGTTTTCCATAGTATATGTAACAATTTACATTCCCACCCACAGTATACAACGATTCCCTTTTCTCCACATCCATACCAGTATTTGTTATCACGTGTCTTTTTGATGGTAGTAATTCTAACATGTGTGAGCTATCTCATTGTGGTTTTGATTTGCATTTTCCTGATGATTAGTGATGCTGAGAAAATTTTCGTGTACCTGTTGGCCATTTGAATATCTTTGGGAAAATGTCTATTGAGGCCCTGTATACCCTTTAATATTGGATTACTTATTTTTCTTCTGTTGAGTTGTATGAGATCCTTATATTTGGGGTATTAATTTCTTATCAGATATGTGCTTTGCAAATTATTTTCTCTTATTACACGGGTTTTAATAAGAGATCTTTATACTCTGTTGATCATTTCTTTTGCTGTGTAGAACCCTTTCAGTTTGATGTAGTACTACTTGTTTTTTTTTCCTTTATTCCTTTTTCTTGTAGTGTCATAACCATAAAATCATTGCCAAGACCTATGTCAAACTTTTTCACTATGTTTTTTTTTCTAAGACTTTTATGGTTTCAGGTCTTACCTTAAGTCTTCAATTCATTTTAAATGGATTTTTTGTGAGTAGTGTAAGATGGGGCTCCAGTTTCATTCTTTTTCACGGGAATATCCATTTTCCAGCATCATTTCTTGAATACACTATTTTTCTTTATTGGATACTCTTGGCTTCCGTGTCAAATATTAGGTGATCATGTATGTGGGGGTTTATTTCTGGGCTCTCGATTCTTTTCTGTTGGTTTAAGTGTCTTTATATGCCAGTACCGTACTGCTCTTTTTATAAATTTTCATTGAAGTATAGTAGCTATGTAATATTATATTAGTGTACAATATAATGATTCAACATGCATATACTTTACAATATGATCACCACACTAAGTCTAGTAGCCATCTGTCACCATACAAAGTTATTACAGTATTGACTATCGTCCCTGTACACTATATCCCTATGGCTTATTTATTTATTTATTTATTTATTTATTTATTTATTATTTATTTATTTATTTTAATACGTATATTTTATTGATTTTTTACAGAGAGGAAGGGAGAGGGATAGAGAGTTAGAAACATCGATGAGAGAGGAACATCAATCAGCTGCCTCCTGCACATGCCCTACTGGGGATGTGCCCGCAACCAAGGTACATGCCCTTGACCGGAATCAAACCCAGGACCCTTCAGTCCGTAGACCGATGCTCTATCCACTGAGCCAAACTGGTCAGGGCGGCTTATTTATTTTATAGCTGGAATTTTGTTCCTCTATTCATCTTAACATTTTTCACCCATCCCCTATACATCCACCCTTCTAGTAATCATTAGTTTATTCTTTGTATCTATGAATCTGTTTTTGTATTGTGTTTCAGATTCCACATATAAGTGAATAATAAGGTACTTACTTGTCTTTCTTTGACTTATTTCACTTAGCACATCACTCTCTAGATCCATTCATGTTGTAGCAAATGGTAAGATTTCATTTTTTTTCTGACTAATATTGTCATATATATATATATATATATATATATACCCTGTTTCCACAAAAATAAGACAGTGTCTTATATTAATTTTTGCTCCCAAAGATGTGCTAGATCTTATTTTCAGGGGATGTCTTATTTTTCCATGAAGAAGAATATGGTACACATTTATTACCTGTATATGGTACGGTAGTCGTTGTCATCACAAACCAGCTTGCTGATGGGCCGCAGCGCAGCCGGAGCTGCTCAGGCAGTGTGAGGTCTCTTTAAATCAGGAGTCAGACGCCTGACGGTAGCTTCGGGGGTCTTCTATTCCTGGGAGGCCTTCTGTTCGGGGGAGGCCTTATTATCGGGGAGGTCTTATTTTTTTGGGGGGTGCCTTATATTACAGCGAGAGACAAAACTGGAAGTTGGTCTTATTTTGGGGGGATGTCTTACTTTCGGGGAAACAAGGTATCAAATCTTCTTTACACACACACACACACACACACACACACACATCAAACTTCTTCATCCATTCATCTAACAATGCACACCCAGGTTTTGCTTCCATATCTTGGATATTGTAAGTAATGCTATAATGAACATGGAGGTGCATATATCTGTTCACATTGCTGTTTTCTTTCTTTTTCTGATAGAGTCCCAGAAGCTGGATCATATGCTAGTTCTATTTTTAATTTTTTTGAGGAAACTTCATGTTGTTTTCAATAGAGGCTACACCAATTTACAATTCCAGCAACAGTGCACGTCCATTCCCCTTTCTCCTCATCCTTGCCAATACTTGTTGTTTGTTGATTTATTGATCACTAGAGGCCTGGTGCATGAATCATGCACGGGGGGGTTCCTTGGTCTGGCCAACAATTGGGGCCAATTGGGGCCATCTCACCCAGTACCAATCAGGGTGATAGGGGCCAGCTAGCTGGGGGTGGGGGGAGGAACTGGGAGAGGTTGGCTGGCTGCAGGAGATTAGCTGTGGAAGCACACTAACCATCAGGGGGCAGCTCCTGCGTTGAGCATCTGCCCCCTGGTGGTCAGTGCACGTCATAGCAACTGGTCAACCAGTAGTTCGGTCAACTGGTCATAACAGTTGTTTGGGCTTTTATATATATAGATAGCCATTCTGACATGGGTGAAGTAATATCTTTTTGTGGTTTTGATTTATATTTCCCTGATGATTAGTGATCTTGAGCATCTTATGTCTGTTGGCCATCTGTATGTTTTCTCTGGAGAAATGTCTTTTCATGTTGTCTGACCATTTTTTGACTGGGTTGTTTATCTTTTTTGAAATTGAGTTGTATGTGTTCCTAATATATTTTGGATATCATAATAGTGGAACACAAATTTCAAACTACAGTGGTACCTTGAGATACGAGTTTAATTCGTTTTGTAACCTTGAGGCGTGGGAAACTATGAGACGCTCAAGTCGCAGTAAACTGGTGGGTCGTGTGCAGCCACCCGATCCACGCGATTACTCCTATCTCAAATGTTGCTCACATTTCAAAGCAAAAATTGCTCGCTCGATGGCTCGTATCTAAAAAATCTTGTATGTTAGGGCACTCGTATCTCGAGGTACCACTGTATACTACAAAGATATAGTAGTCAAAACAGTGTGGTATTGGAGGCAGGTCTAAGATGAAGCAGAAGAGGACTTTGAACCTGTCCCTCCCTTATTGGTTATATCATTTGTGCATATCTTCTCCCATTCAGTAGGTTGTTTTATTGTTTTGTTGATGGTTTCCTTCATTGTGCAGAAGCTTTTCAATTCTACAAAGTTTCATTTTGCTCATGTTTACGTAGCTTGAGTAGCTTTCTCTTCCCATCTCAAAAAAGTGGTTCTTGTATTAGACTGTGAGTACAAGGTGGCTTGGGCAGGCCATCTGGAGTCATATTGGCCACAAGCAGCACCTGGTCCACTGCTTGGCTGAGGCCACCGCACGCTTGGTGCAGGGTGGCCCAGTGCACTTGCAGTGGCCCCCCATTAGTAGAGCTGTCCTTGCTGAAGGAGGTGCCAGGTAGTGTGCTCAGTGTGTGCACATGCAACAGTGCCTCAGCTGTCTGAGGCAGGTACAGCCTCTGGGCAAGGCAGCCCAGTGCGCATGTGCACACGGTCACCCCTTCCTGGTCTGACTTTCAGGGCTAAAGCAGGCTCTGGGTGAGTCATCCCACTGTGGGTGTGTGCAGTGGCACCTTGGGTATCATGGGCCAGATTGAGAATATGCTGGGCAAGTCCTGCAGCAGCCTTGTAGGTCCGCAGAGCATCTGAATAGAGGTCCAATCGGCACTATTTAGGTGGAAGGGGAAGATTGACAATGGTGCTCACCACTGCCTTCAGTTCTGGAGAGGTCCCCCAGATCCCAGAGAGCTGTCATGGTTCCCCAACCTTCTCCATACAGTTTCTCTTTCCACTCTGATGTGCAGAATCTGTTCAGTCCACCTTCAGTTGTCAGGAAGAATTGCTCTCCATCTAAGTGTTTGTGGGAGGAACAGGTTCAAAGTCCTCTTCTGCTTCATCTTAGACCTGCTTCCAATACCACACTGTTTTGACTACTAGATTTTTGTAGTATAGTTTGAAATTTGTGTTCCACTATTATGATCTAGGCCATATTCTCATTTGACCAATTGTCCCACTAATGTTTTTATAGCTATTTTCTCAGTCAAGTTTTCATTTAGGATTATCCATTGCATTTCGTTTCCATGTCTCTTTAGTTTTCCCTAACCTGAAATAGTACAACCAATCTTTGTCTTTCGTGACATTGATAATTTTTAAAAATACAGGAAAATTATTATGCCCCTCAATGGAAGTTTGTGTGTCGTTTTCTCATATATATATTTTGCATTTTGGAAGGAAAACCAGAGAAGTAATGTTATATTGTTCTCCGGATATCATATCAGTGGCACATGATACTGGTTTGACCCTTTAGAAATAATGTTAACTTTGATTACTTGGTTAAAATAATACTTGCTATAATTGAATTTTTCTTTTTGTAGTTAATGGTTTTGCTGGGGATACTTTGAAACTGGGTTAATATACTGTTTCTCAACAAATTAAAATCCACTGATTTGGCAGCCCCTGACATTTCTTGACTGACTGAATTTTTACTGTGCTCACTGTAAAATGGTAATTTTCAAATTCCAACATTTTTACTGCATTTATTAGTTGATATTCTATTTCAAGGAAGAGATTTTTTGTCCATATATTTGTTTTTTATTTATTTATGTTGGTTTGGAAACAAATTTTACCTTATTTCATGATTATCTTATTTCTATCATTATTATTATTCATTTCCTAGATTTATCCATAGTAGCCAATTCAAATTGGCTTCCCTGTCTTTTTGACATGTCTCTATCATTCTTTAATACATACTTTGACCCCAGAATATATTAACTTTCTTACTTTCAGGCCTATCTTATATTTCCTGCTTTATTAACCACTTCTCTATGGAACTCTGATACCTTCTAATGGGAAATGGTACTTAGAAATCAAGACATGGGTACATAAATCTTTTTTAGCTGAACATTTTGTCATTCTTTTCCAATTAATTAAACATAGTACAGACGTTATGGTTTATATGATAGTGGTAATCTAGTATTTGTTGAGTTTTGTTCTATGTTACAGAGAACATGATCCATTTTTAAATGTTTCATGTGAGGCTGAAAAGATTTTGTATACTCTAATTATTGCATATAGGGTTCTATAAATGTCCATTAAACTTATGATTCTTCTACACTGAATGGCCAGATTATGATGATCTCTGAATGCATAATAATCTGGCCACTCAGTGTATATCACCATGAATATTGTTAGTTGCTAAACCTATCAATTATGGAGAAAGTTGTCTCTCTAGCAAATTTAATGGGGTGACTGACCCTGGTTAACAAAATTAGATAGTTTTCAGGTGCACAATCCTACAATACATCATCTATATACTGTACTGTGTGTACACCCTAAGACAGGTTTCCATCAATCACCATTTATTTCATCATACCCTCCTCTACCATCTCTCCCCCTCCCCTCGCCCTGGCAATCACCACACTGTTGTCTATGTCCATGAGTTTTTTTTTCTTTTTTGTTCAATCCCTCCACTTGTCCCCACCCAGCCCCCAAACTGACGCCCCCTTTATAGCTGTCATCCTGCTCTCTATGAGTCTTTCTCTATTTTGCTTTAAATCTCCCACTGTGATGATGGATTCGTCACATTCTCGTAATTCTGTAAATTTTTGTTTTGTATAATTGAAGCTCAGTAATTATATGCATAAAAGTTTGAAATAGATACATCTTTTATTATTTTTAGTGACCTCTTTTCCTTTGGGCATGTAAAGTCCCTTTTGTTTTATAGAACATCCTTTGCTCGGGTGGTATTTGTTTTTCCATTCTTTTACTCACATTTTCTTTTCTTTTTCAGAAAAATGCTTTGCCAACAAAAGGGAATGCCTTGACTTATTTCTGAAGTTAACAGCAGGATCTATCATTAGCAGGAACGATGAGCTTTATATCCCCAAACATGTTTCTTCACCAGCTGTTTTAAATACAACTTTAACTTTTCAGACATTCTTTGGGTTGATCCACCAATTGTTTATTTGGCTACATAACTCTCTTTATAAGGATATACACACACTCACATTGTTTTTGCTTCACCATTTGGAAGTAACTTGCAGATACCATGGCACTTCAGCTCTAAACACTTGAAATGTTTATCTCCTAAGAACAGGGGCGTTACTATTGTCACACTCGGAGAAATTGAACATTAATTCAACACTGTTATCCAATATACTGTTTATATCCAAGTTCCCTAATTGTCCTAACACTTTCCTTTATAGTTTTTTATTTTCATTTTATTTTTTAAATATATTTTATTGATTTTTTTTTTTTTACAGAGCGGAGGGGAGAGGGATAGAGAGTCAGAAACATTGATGAGAGAGAAGCATTGATCAGCTACCTCTTGCACACCCCTTACTGGGATGTGCCTGCAACCAAGGTACGTGCCCTTGACCGGAATCCAACCCAGGACCCCTCAGTCCACAGGCCGACACTCTATCCACTGAGCCAAATCGGTCAGGGCTATTGTTTTTTATTTTGATCCAGGATCCAGTCAAGCAGCATTTACTGTATTTAGTTGTCATGTCCCTTTTAGTTTCCTTTAATCTAGTATAGAGGCTCCCTATCTTTTTCTTTTCATTTTTTATAACATTGGCATTTCTGATGAATGCAGATGGTTGTGCTGCCTGTGTTCCACAACCTGAACTTGTCTGTTTTCCTGTAATTAATTTAAACATTTTTTATCAAGAACACTACATAGGTGATGCTGTAGTCCTTGTTATCACATTGCATCAGAAGGCCCAAAATGCCAGTTTGTCCCATTCATCATCATCATCATCATCATCATCATCATCATCATTAAGAGTAGTAGTAGTAGCAGTAGCAGTAGTAGTATTTTTATTTTTATTTCCATTTATTACTGAACCAGCCTACCATTGCAGGGAGGAAACTCATGCTTCCAATAATTTACCAATTAAAATCCCCAACTGTCCAGACAGTAATGATCTTTTCAGTCATTTAAAGGTGCAGGCAACCTGGATACCGCATACATGTCAGCCATCTCTCATGTGAGATTCCTTATAGACCCAGTTTGATTCTTTTCCAATGTATTCTCTTGTAGTGGTACCTGATTTGATGACCAAGTTTTCATCCAAATCTACTGGGGAATAGGCTGATTCTGCTTTTGTTTCTTGGCCAGGAATCTCTTGATCCTGAAAGTCTCGTGAGAAGACACGGTGAAGGAGAATCAATCACACACACCACAATGACAGAGATAGACAGGAGGAAGTGGAAGGATGTATTTAGTGGCGGTCTGTCCCATTCATTATTGATAATGCTAATTCTGTTGACTTCTTAATGAGCAGTTTTTAAGCTTCCAGCAAAATTGAGAGGAAATTTTCTCATCTTCACCTGTACACATGTATAGCTTACTCTGTAATCAACATTGCCTTCCAGAGTGGCACAAATGATGTCCCAAAGAATGAGCCTAAATTGATAGGTAATCACCCAAAGTCCATAGTTACATTATTGTTCACTCTTGATGTTATATATTCTATGGGTAACAACAATATATAATGACTTATTCATCATTATAGTATCATAGGGAGTATTTCACTTCCCTGAAAATTCTCTATGCTCTGCCTATTCATCCCTCTCCTCTCAACCCCTGGCAGCCACTGATCATTTTACTGTCTCCATAGTTTTACCTTTTCTAGAATGTTTTATACTTGAAATTATGCAATATATAACCTATTCAGATTGGTTTCTTTTGCTTAGTAATATACATTTAAGGTTCCTCCATGTCTTTTCATGTCTTGATAGCTCATTTGTTTAGTATACTGTAACATTCCATTGTCTGATTATACTAATTTTTTTCCATTCACCAGCTGAAAGACACTTTGGTTTCATCTAAGTTTTGGCAATTATGAATAAAGTGCTGTAAACGTCCATGAGCAGGGATTTGTGTGGATATACGTTTTCGACTCCTTTTAGTAAATATCAAGAAGGATAATTGGTCCTAGCTAGTTTGGCTCAGGGGATAGTGTGTTGGCCTGTGGACTGAAGGATCCCAGGTTTGACTCCAGTCAAGGGCACATACCTCAATTGCAGGCTCCCCAGCCCTGGTCAGGGGATGTGTGAGCGGCAACCAGTCAATGTGTTTCTCTTACATCAATTTTTCTCTCTCTGCTCTCCCCCTCCCTTCCACTCTCTCTAAAAAATCAATGGGAAAATATCCTTGGGTAAAGGTTAAATAAAATAAAATAAAATTCAATCTGGAGATACCATATAAAAAATTCCAGCCCTAGCCCGTTTGGCTGAGTGTATAGGGCACCAGTCTGTAGACTGAAGGGTCACAGGTTTGATTCTGGTCAAGGGCATATGCCAGGATTGCGGGCTTGATCCCCAGTAGGGGACCTGCAGGAAGCAGCCAATCAGTGATTCTCTCTCATCATTGGCGTTCCTCTCCCTTTCCTTTCCTCTCTGAAATCAATAAAACTGTTTTTAAAAAGAAAAATTCTAGCAAAACAGATTTTTAAAAGCCTATAATGACTAATTTTGCTGCTTCTATAAAAAATAGCAGAAAAATGTTTAAAAATAGACATATTTTGGAAACACTTCATTCTTAACTTGGCTATCTTTGATAAAAATGAGGGCGACTTTTGAAAAATCATGTTTCAGTACTATACCTTTTTGGATATTAAATTCTAGTGCTATTCATTATATTTGGAGGTTTTTATTTTCCTGCCTACAAATTGGACCAGATCTGGAAATATTCTTGTTTTTTATAACATCTGCCTGACTCTCCAAACATTTCCAGTTTCTCTCCCACCCTTCTGACTTGCAATCATTGAGAATTAAAACTGCCCTTTTCCAAAAGCCATGCAGTTAAAGTGAAGCAACTTAATAGAAACTTCAGAGCAATCACAATACCTCATGCATGGTCGATCTCAGTGCCGGTGGCAGGAAAAAAATCGCCAGAGACATTTATATTGCAATCTATCGGATTTTTTTTTGTTTGGTTCATAACTTTATTTTTTTAAATAAATCTTTATTGTTCAGTTTATTACAGATGGTCCTCTTTTTCCCCCATAGCTCCCCTCCACCTGATTCCCCACCCCCACCCCATGCCCTTACCCCCACACCATTGTCCTCATCCATAGGTGTAAGATTTTTGTCCAGTCTCTTCCCGTACCCCTCAGGTTGTCTCTCCCCTACCCCTTTACTCCCCCAAAAGATTCTTTAGCCATTTCGAAATCTTTTCGACTGGCAGCCTTCGGGAATGAGAAACTGGGACTATACTTTGCATTGGTGAATAACTGTTGCTCATCATTTTGTCTCCATAGGGATGCCTCTTAGTAAATACCAGATTGCTTGTACCATAAGCCTATCTTCGGGAACCACCTGCGTCATCACCTCCTGAAATGAGAGACAACTGATAACCGAACTGTTTGCAACACTGAGACTGGTTCTAACACTTACATGTCATAATCATGTCCTGTCTTAAGGCTTCAACATAAAAATTGGCACACATATTGAGATGAATATAAACTCCTATATGGCAAGCATGTCTCTTGCCCACACCTCCCCCCCCCCTTACAAGGAACATAATGGACCCAAGAAAGGTATTGTCACCTTGGCAACGAGGGGCTTTAAAATGTTTTGTTTGATCTATGATGGTTTCTGAGAGAAAAATCTTAATCCACGGGGGGAAAGTAGGAATGGAGTAAAAAATAAAATGAAGTCACTGTGATCAAGCTGCTAATTACTAATATCAAGTAGGTTAAGCTATGAGGAAACTGTTCTATTCTTGTCTTAACTAGGCTGAGAATGAAGTTACGAACTTTCCAGTCCTATGTCAATGCCTATATATATCTCAAACCTCCAGATAACCCTCTGATTAACCCCTGAAGGATTAAGGAAACAATTTTCATGTATCCAGACCACATAGCATCCAGTATGCAGACCACTGGTCATCTAGAGAATTACCATCTTGGACTAATCCAGAGGCTAAGAACACAGGACTGATTCTTCTCAAGAATGTACCTTTTACTATAAAACACTTAGGTTTTCCTTTTTTCTTTCTTCTTGTTTTGTTTTGTTTTGTTTCAGAAGACTCTGACTATTTCCTAGCAGTGTTTCGAGTTTGTAAACCCTAATACCCTTTAATAAATCATATTATTTATTTCTAGTAAAGCCTCCAAACTTTTTGAGTTTGTTCAACAGGGGCAAACATTAGAGGTTTCAGTGATTCTGAATTGGGGGTTCGGGGGTGGGGAGCCAGAAAAGTTCAGAATAAGCGTGAATTTATTAGGCTGAACTCTTCTTTCTCAATCTCAGCCTCACCCTATCAGTTCTAGGAAAAATACTTTTTCTTTCTTTTTGAAGTGTTTGGGTATAAGTGCTCCTTTAAAATACCCTGTGAACGTGTGGACCTCATTTAAAAAACACCCATTCTTGGGTCCATACCATTCTGCTTTGCCTTTGTCAATGAGTTTTTCTTAATCCCCACCCTCATTGGAGGCCCACATTTCATCCAAGTTCACATTCCATGGCGAAAGTGTGCTGGTGGCCACCATCCAAGCAACAAGGAGAAAATTCGGAGATGTCCTAAATTCAATTACAGCAGGTCAGAGCGTGGAAGGAAGAGATAAGAGCGTATACTCATTCAAAAAGTACATGGAAAGCCCAGCCAGTGTGGCTCAGTGGTTGAGCATCACGGTTCGATTCCTGGTCACGGCACATCCATGAGTTGCGGGCTCGATCTCCAGTAGGGGGCATGCAGGAGGCAGCCGATCAATGATTCTCCCATATCAATGTTTCTCTCTACCTCTCCCTTTCTCTCTGTGAGAACCATGCCAGGTCCCTAGATAGTCAAGGCTGGTGGGAGCATAGAGACCTTGGCATGTGCCTAAACAGGATGTTCAAGGTCTCTGAGCCTGGGAGTCCTAATTAGGCCAAGATACCACAGGTGCAAGGACACATCGTACATTGTGCCCTTCTGTAACCAAAGTATGATTGATGTCACTGTTGGCAACTAGCCTTCTTTGTCTCTGGAGTGATATACAGGTTCCTGACCAGGAGACAGCAGAAAAAGCAGCAGAGGAGAGGCCAGAAAGCTCAGAGAAGCAGCGGCAGTAGACACAGAATGTGTGCAGGAGAAGCTAGAGAGCTCAGAGTTGAGAGCTGACACTGCTACAATGTAAGGCTAAGAGCTCAGAGAGGGCTCAGCTAGAGCTACCACATTAACCGGCCAGTGTGCTGGGCAGGGGAGACAGGAGGAGCTGCTGAGCCAGAGAGGTTACTGAGGTTGTAGCTCTAAAGTGCCGCTATAAGGTGAGGTGGTGAGTCTGGGGCAGCATGCAGCTGACTGTGGGTACAGCAGTCAATATTACTATGTGAGAAAGATATGTATTCACCAGCCGGTGTCTGGCTGCCTAGCTATATGGACTGTACTATAAAGGACTATCTTGTCTGATGGCCATGTGGCCACTGACTTCTGCAATAGACTCATTCTCACCAGTATATATCCACAACTTCTCATGGGTTCTCCGTCTGCCCCGCTGCAGAGAATTGACCTGTCTCTGTAAGCAGAAGATAAAGGAGGAACTTGGACTAAGTTCCCAACAGTTAGTTCAGTGGGTAGGGATTGAGAGGGACCTGCCCCGGCATAGGTCAGATGGGAGAAGTTAGGAGAATACGTGGACCCAGAACAACTCAGAGTACCATCTGGCTGCACTCTGACACTCTCCCTCTCCCTTCCTCTCTGAAATATATATATATAATGTTTAATTTTTGTTTGTTAATCCTCACCTAAGGATGTTTTTCCATTGATTTTTAGGGAAAGTGGACAAGACAGGGAAAGACAGAAAAAAACATTGATGTGAGAGAAACATTGATTGGTTGCTTCCTGCATAAGCCTCAACCAGGGCATAGCCCCAGCTGGGGAGGATCCTGCAATCAAAGTAGATGCCCTTGACTAGAATCGAGCCCAGGACCCTTCGGTCTGTAGGCTGACACTCTATCCACTGAGCAACACTGGCCAGAGCAAAATATTTATCTATCTATCTATCTATCTATCTATACACACACACACACACACACACACACACACACACACATACAGGTATGTGTGTGTGTGTATAATATATGTGTATATATATATATATTAAAATACATGAAAAGATGGGAAGGAAGCTGTGGGACTGGGTGAAAAAGATGAAGGGATTAAGTACAAATTGGTAGTTACAAAATAATCATGAGATGTAAAGTACAGCATAGGGAATATTGTCAACTATATATATAAAACCCTAATATGCAAATAGACTGAACTGTAGAATAACTAAACAGCCTGTGGCTATGACATGCACTGACCACCGGGGGGGGGTGCATGGGACATGGCAGACATTGGCAGCAGGCAGCAGAGTGTGGAACATGGTGGGAGTCGGCCATGGCAGGATGGTGGAGCAGGTGAGCCAGGGTGCCAGACCAAGATGGGGCACCAGTCGCTGTCATAGGGGTGAGCCTTTGGTGGTTACTGAAAATTCTTTGCTCCCACATGCCCGGTCCCACCCAGCATTCAACACTTGGGGCCCAGCCCTGACCTCATACCCTCAGCACCATCAGCAGGTGTGAGCTGCAGCTGCCAACCCTGATCACCCCTAAACACTTCACCTCCCCCTGCTCCTGAAGGGCAATCGGGGCAGCAGCTACCACTCGCATCCACTGACAGTGCTGGCCCCGCTCCCACCTGCTGCTGGTACCCATCCCAATCACTCTGCATCACTAAGTGCGAACCGGCATGTGGGAGCAGTGGTGGTGGGAGTAGGGCTGCCAGCGGATTGGAGCCATGGCAGGAGGTGTTGGGCCCCTAGTATTGTAATAACTATGGAACCAAGTAGATACTGAAAATATTGGGAGGAACATTTTTTTTAATAGATATTTTATTGATTTTTTACAGAGAGGAAGGGAGAGAGATAGAAAGTCAGAAACATCGATGAGAGACATCGATCAGCTGCCTCCTGCACGCCCCACAGTGGAGATGTGCCCGCAAGCAAGGTACATGCCTCCAACTGGAATCGAACCCGGGACCTTTCAGTCCGCAAGCCGACGTTCTATCCACTGAGCCAAACCGGTCTCGGCAGGAGGAACATTTTGTAAAGTATATGATTGTCTAACTATCATGTTGTATATCTGAAACTAATAAAAATAATGACTATAAACTGTAATTGAAAAATAAATGGAAAAAAAATCTGCAGAGCAAACCCAACAAAAGACTACTTATGTAATTCCTGAATGTATGTTGGATATTTGAATTAATTTCCAGGTGGCCATTTCCTCCATTAACTAAAGAGAATAGCCAGACACCACCGGCCAGCATGTACTCCAGCTTCTTGCTTACCCATGAACTTTGGATTCTTGCCCACCACCAATCCAAAGGAGCAAAAACTGTGAACCTCTCACAGAACTAGCCCTGCTTCATTTTCTCCCATTCCGTCCATCTGTAGCTGAAGTAAACGTTCTTTCAAAACAACTTAAACCTATTTCCTCCCCAGACTACAACAAAGTGTCCATCAACTCCAGGACAGGGGGCACGTTGTTGTTTTCACCCAGCCCGGCTTCTGCTAGTTCAGTCTCTCCGCACCAGGACCTCGTCCTTTCTAGCTGGCATGTTGGCTACGTAGACCATTCCTTCAGAAGAGCTTTCAGCTGTGAAAATGTTTTGTTTAACAGGAGCACCACTGCATTCTCAGTCTTACCCCTAGTGCCAGCAGAGGGCAAGACTTACAGGAAAGCAAGATCTCGGGGCCTGCCAAAACCCTGGGGGAAGAGCAGAACTGCCAGGGGGAAGCACTGGCTTCTGCACAGACTTCGCAGAGGAGAGGCACATTGAAAAGACTACAACTTCACCCTGACTGGTGTGGCTCAGTGGATAGAGCGTCCGTCTGCGGACTGAAGGGTCCCAGGTTCCATTGAAGTCAAGGACACAGAGCCTGGGTTTTGGGCTCTCTCCCCAGTAGGAGGCTTGCAGGCGGCAGCCAATCAATGATTCTCTCTCATTATTGATGTTTCTTGTCTCTCCCTCTTCCTTCTCTGAAATCAATAAAAATATATTTAAAAATAAAAAATAGAAAAAGACTACAACTTCAGAATACATCCCTTTTTTGTAATTTAAGGAAGGTGTGACTAGTTCATATATAATTGATTAGAGAGAGGGAGAGGGAGAGATCGAAACATCAGCTGCCTCCTGCACATCCCCTACTGGGGATTGAGCCTGCAACCCAGACATGTGCCCTGATCCTGAATTGAACCGTGAACTCCTGGTCCATAAGTTGATGTTCAACCACTGAGCCACACCAGCCGGGAAAAAGACCTCATTCTTTAATCTAACAAATACATTGGACTCTCCCTTTTCCACATTATGGCATTGGCTCCCCCTCCCCCAACCTCACAAGGTAGTATTCAGGTTTACCACGTCTGCATGCCATTCCATCAATGGCTATATCTTAGTTTACCTGCAGACTTCCTTCATGCTCAGCTATTACAAGGCAGTACCATTCTAGTAACCATGTGGAATATCTTTGACCATGAACATGCATTTCAGAGTGTTTTCAGGTAGATGCCTGGGGTAGGGGTGGGGGGCAGATCTTACTAGGATAAAGCCTATGATTATTTTCAAGGCACATTGCTTGCATAGTGCTTTAAAACTCACCTGGTCCTGCAGTTTTCTTCCTCTATTGTCCTAATAATTTTATAGGGCCAGCCAGTTATAATTTACACTTCCTTTTGTCTTAGATCCATTGTCCTACCTGCTCTTGTGATTTATGAAATAGAATTCTTCCCTTCACATTGTCCACTTAGATCCCTGAAACTTACATAAAATCAGGTTTAAATATGTCAGTGCATATGAAAATGTATTATTATATTCATGGTGGTGGTGTCCTTTGCAAAAGCTTTAACTCTATTGATAGATATGGCCTCTGTTAATTGACGGCACCACAAAAGAGAAAGGATTAAGTGCCGTGTGTGACTTCAAAGTCTGTAGGTCAAAGTGTGCCCCAGGAAAACTCTGAGCTGCAGGATATTCAGAAAATACCTCCCTGATGAAGGAAGGCCACCTTTTCAAGTCTGCCATCAAATGGTCTTCATGACCCGGGTCCTTTCTCCCTTTCCAACATCCCTATTTGTGACTCCTGCACTATTTTATACTATTTCCTGATCCCCGTGCTACAGGCCGTTTCCCTCAACATTCCAAATGTGTCCACTGTTTAAATTTCAGTAGTCTTTTGCCATCCTGTTTTCTCTTGAACTTCCTGCCTCCTTCTGAACCGGTAGATTAAAAAAATGTCAATTTGTTCATTAGATACATAGAAGCTAATTCATTTGGTACGTGGAAGTTAGGGCGTTAAACAAGGTTTGCTGGTGATCACAGAGAAGAACTCTAGAGCTGTTTTGGGCATTTGAGATTAACTACTTCACCTCTTCTTGCACTGAGTATGGAGCAGATCCAGAGAGAGTAAAGAATTTAATGTAACAGTGATTCCTGTAAGTGCCTTAAACCGGTATATCCTGGCTTCTGGGAGAAGCTGCTTCCACTGCCTCTTTTCCTTTATTTTTTTTTTCTTTCACAAGGAAAATGTTTGCAATATGTGTAGCCCTTCCTGTGTCCCTTCCACATTTTTTTTCATTGATCCTGAACTGAGGTGGGGGGTGCATCCTTCTTACTGGTTTTATTTATTTATTTATTTATTTATTTATTTATTTATTTATTTAATTGATTGATTGATTCTTCAATCACAGTTTACACTCAACACCATTCTGGACTAGTTTCAGATGGACAGCACAGTGGTCACAAAATCATGTAGTCTAAAGAGTGGTCCCTGAAGTCCTGGGAGATGGTTAGGAGATGGGAGAAGGGGGGTAAAGGAGAGATGGAAATTGGAGACATCTGTAAAACTATCAACAATTAAAATATATTTAAAACAATAAAAAAAACAGTGGTCTCACCAAAACCGGTTTGGCTCAGGGATAGAGCGTCGGCCTGCGGACTGAAAGGTCCCAGGTTTGATTTCCGGTCAGGGGCACGTACCTTGATTGTGGGCACATCCCCAGTAGGGGGCGTGCAGGAGGCAGCTGATCGATGTTTCTCTCTCATTGATGTTTCTAACTATCTCCCTTCCTCTCCGTAAAAAATCAATAAAATATATATTTTTAAAAAAGAGTCATCTCCCCGACACCCCAAGCACCCACCTGGCCCCACATACAGCCATCACGACAGTAATTATCATATTCTTCATGCTAAAAGCCACATCTCTGTGTCTATTCTGTAATTACCAAGTTGTGCTTCTTAATCCCTTTACCTTTTTCACCCCATTACCCAGCCCCTCCCCTCTGTCAACTATCAGTATGTTCTCTGTATCTCTAGGTGTTTTTCTATTTAGTTTGTTGGTTTATTTTGTCCACCTCCTTTTGCCAACTCCATCCATCTTCTTCTCATTGCCATGATTTTTCTGAGGATAATTTGGAATTTTCTGGCCTCCTGGAGAATCTGGCAGTCTTCCCATGTTGACTCCTCTAAGACCTCTCCATTTTCATTGCTTCTACTCTTCCCTCCCCTGTTCAACACCTCTGATATTTTCTTCACTCTCTTGGATTGTTTAATATGTCCCTCTTCAAATTCCTACTTCATCCTTCCCTCTGCCCATCCCTGCCACATGTTTTTTTTTCCTCAACCCATCAAGTCCCTATAGTTGCTTAACTTTAGTCCCATGCCCCTATTGGGATCTCTCAAGGGACTCAAAGTTCAACAAGAACAAGTGCCTGAGGCTGAAAAGGAAAAGGGCTAATTGGAAACAGACTGAATTGTTTATTCAATCAGATAATTTTAGTGACCTCCAGATAGCCATTAGATATCACTTCAGCCTAAAATATAGTCTACAAACTTCATAAGATTGTATCTATCTATCTATATATATATATATAAAAGGCTAATATATTAAGTGTCCATCTGAACAGTTGCTATGATACTCACTGACCACCGGGGGCAGACGCTCAATGCAGGAGGTGCTGTGAGGTGCCAGGCCAAGGTGGTGTGAATGGGGGCCCAATCTCCCTACTGATCGTTCTATTGCCCTGCCGATCACCCCAAAGATGGTGACCAGCAGCAGTGGCTGGGGGGTTGGGAGGGGCACAGGCCCAACCAATCACCCTGCAGGCTGGATGGTGGAACAGGTGAGGGGGTGGTGCCAGGCCACAGCAGAGTTCCAGGTGGAGCTACAGCGCTGCAAGGCTGTGGGTGCAAGGTGGGGCCAAATCCCCGCAGGTCACCCTGAGGGACTCCATCTGTGCACAAGTTTGTGCACCGGACCTCTAGTATCAAAATAAAATAGTTGAAGTCTCCTGGCTTGCATGGCTCAGTGGTTGAGCATTGACCTATGAACCAGGAGGTCACGATTCACATCCTGGTCAGGGCACATGAGTCTTTGCCACAAATGTGGGTAAAAAGCATTATCTCTCATATTGACCATGTAACCTTTACTTGTTCCATTTTGGTCAGAAACACAATTGAGATGTAAATATAGAGTAAGATAAAAGGCAGCTATTTTATATAAAGCAGTGAGTTATTTATTTCTGTGTTGTCTCATTCAAGGTTAATTTTTGCAATAAAATATATAAGATCTCTATTTGCAGCTGTCTGTCCATGTGTTTATGTATGCATTTATGTTATGTATATGTGATATTTTTCTATCTCCAGCTGGTATTAACAAAGTGACTTATAAAAATTTTATGACTCCTATTTAAATTGACTTAGAGATAAATAAGAACTAATATAAACTAAGCATTATTAAAACTACCAGAAACATAGGGACAAGTTCAAAGGTTGTTCAAGTTAACATGAAATTGGGAAATTTGGTAAATATGATTAGTATAATTCTGTTTTGTGGGAAACTTGTTGTGCTTGACAGGCATTTTGTAGTAAGCTCCAGCCACGTTAGCACTAACTTCGGGCTAGGTTTCTATTACCCCAAACCCTATCTCTTTCCCGTAAGTCAGGTGTTTCACTTTAAGGGCTAGGACAGGTGTTTTGCCTTAAGGGCTAGGACAGGTGTTTCACCTTAAGGGCTAGGCCTCATTCCTCCTCCCTATAAATATCCCGAACTCCTGTTGAATAAACGAGACTTGATCAGAACTTTGTCTTGTCTCCATTCCTTGTGTCTCTTGTCCCTTTCATCCCCACTCCCCCTCTAGGGTCCTCGTTGACTTAACCCACGGGTTGGGACACTGTTTGTTCTGTGTCTTCTGCGTTATCAGCATTAAATATAATGTCATTTTATTCTATCTGGGTCTCCAGGAAAAATAAGTTTTAAAATAGATAATGAAGAAATAAATTGAGATGATGGTTACCTTTGCTTGGTTTTATAGGACTTCTGCCTAAAAACAGTTTCCAAAATTTGCTCTGCTCACTTGCAACCATAGAGTTAAGTAATAGATATTTATTAAGTGTCTGGGTCATTTATAAGTGATATAAATAACCAAAACACTAATGACTGAACCTAATATTAAGTTTGTATACTTTGCTCATCTTGTTTTTGTATGGTACGTATAGAGAAGCTAAATATTGAAAATAAATGACAATTTGTACTTTACATAGAATGCCACCAGATGGCAGTGTAGGAGATCAATCCCATGTCCCCTCACAAAGATCAATAGTTTGCCAACTCTGCTGGAACAAAACCAGCTCTGGAAGAGCATTGGAATACACTTCAGAAAATTCAGCAACACAGTGGAACAACATATATGAGAATAACCACACAAAAGGAAGGAAAACGGGTTCATTTTGCCTTCATCATTCCATCCCCAAAGCCAGCATTGCTTATCACTAAGAGCAAGCATGTGAAAACTCAAAGGCTAGCACAGGCTACATAAACAAGGTTTAAGTTTATGTGGGCCGCAAAAAACCAAAAGCTTCAATTTTCATAAAAACGTAGGTTTATTTCGATAGAGACACGCTGAATATAAAGGGCTGAAATAAATGAGTCATCGTTAACATAAAATAATAGAACATTTTAATAAAAAGTAATGTTTTTTTCTTGAACATTAACTTACCAGACACTGAATAACTGCACAGATTAATAAACGTAATGCAAATAAACCTATATTCCGTGTTCTCTGAAAGTGAAATATTTCCTGTTGTGCACACCAAACAAGTCAGTACAAGACTAATGACATGGCCATTGGCTGCTAAAATATTCGCTGTTATTATTAGTAGAGAGAAATGGTGCACCTGCGTGTAAGACGCATAAAGGGAAATGAATGCAACACGATTATAGTCATCAGTCATTAGTGAACATTGTAGTTTGTTATTAAAAACTACAGGCCTGGTGCACAGATTCATGCACATTGAAGGAAAATTGATTAGAAGGTGGCCAGCGGGGTGGGACTGGGAGAGACAGGCTAGACACCCCTGGAACCAACCTCCTGTGGTCCCTCCCTGGCTGGCCGAACCTGGGGAAATGCTGGAGCTCAAAGAGTGTCTGCAGAGTGAGTGGGGTTCCTCCAGCAGGTGGGGTCCCTCAGCCTGGCCTGCAGGGATGGGGCCAAAACCAGCTCTTTGACATCCCCCGAGGGGTCCCAGAGTGCAAGAGGGCACTCTGCAAAGTTGCTGTTGCTCAGCAGCTCCTGTGTTGAGCGTCTGCCCCCTGGTGGTCAGTGAGTGTCATAGCTATCAGCTGGTCAGCCAGTTGCTTAGCCTTTTATATAGGGACATTATGTATAACATGATATTGTGAAAATTGTTATAAATTTTTTATTAAAACGTTACTTACATGCTGTTATATTGGCTAGGTCACAAAAATATTCATTGTGGGCCACATGCAACCTAGGGCCCACGAGTTTGACATGTTTGACTAAGAGGAAACTTTCCAGCTAGAAATAGTTTCCCTAATGAGAAAAGGGAGAATGAAGTGAGTGAAAAGCTTCCCCTGCCCTTCGGGCCACTGCAAGTAGAACCATATTTGGTTTTACTACACCCAGAGACTGACAAAGCTGAGATATATAGAGCTGGCTAGAAACAAAGAAGAAACGCAGAGGCTACCAGTTTCTGCCATGCATTGAGAATGACCTTGGTTTCCAGTGACCAGCTCTGCAGAAGACCCTTTCAGCTGCTTTCACCACTGAAGAAACCAATGGCCAGCACAGCTGCCAATCAAGAATACTATAGTCGCCAAAACCAGTTTGGCTCAGTGGATAGAGTGTCGGCCTGGGGACTGAAAGATCCCAGGTTCGATTCCGATCAAGGGCATGTACCTTGGTTATGGGCACATCCCCAGTAGGGGACGTGCAGGAGGCTGCTTATCGATGTCTCTCATTGATGTTTCTAATCTTCTATCCTCCGTTCCTCTCTGTAAAAAAAAAAATCAATAAAAATATATTTTAAAAAATACTATAGCCAGCAAAGTTCTTTTTCAGAAATGAAGGAGTGATCACGACTTACCCACACAAACAAAATCTGTGGTGATTCATCAACACTAGACCTGCCTTATAAGAAATTCTGAAAGGTGTTATTTAAGCTGAAGTAAAAGGGTGTCAACTAATAGCATGAAGACATGACAATGTATAATACATTGGAAAAATAAGTATACAGTCAACTTCTGAATACTCTAATACTGTAATGTGGTGGTATTGTAAAGGAAAACAGTATTAAAAACATTTATATCACTTTAGTCATTTGGTTCAATGGATAGAGCATCGGCCTTCGGACCGAAGGGTCCCAGGTTTGATTCTGGTCAAGGGCACATAAATCAATTGCAGGTTTCTTCCTGATTTCCAAGCCACATGCAGGAAGCAACCAATCAATGTGTTTCTCTCACATTGGTGTTTTTCTCTCTGTCTTTACCTCTCTCTTCCACTCTCTCTAAAAATCACTGGAAAAATATCCTTGGGTGAGGATTAAAAAACAATGTTATGATGCCTCTGTCATAATAATTTGTTAATAGATACACAATATAAATACATATCATAAGATGTCTAAGCCTCCGTGTAACCACAAAGCAAAAACTTACATACAGACAAGATGGAAAGGTAAAACATAGTATAACTGTGAAAAATCATTAATTCTCAAAGGGCAACAGCAAGAAAAGAACAAAGGAACCCAAAACAGCTAAAACAATTAATAAGGCCCTAACTGGCCTGGCTCAGTGGATAGCGAGTCGGCCTTTAGATTGAAGGGTCCCAGGTTCGATTCCAGTCAAGGGCATGTACCTTGGTTGCAGGCACATCCCCAATCGGGGGTGTGCAGGAGGCAGCTGATCGATGTTTCTCTCTCATCAATGTTTCTAACTCTCTATCCCTCTCCCTTCCTCTCTGTAAAAAATCAATAAAATATATTTAAAAAACAAACAAATAATAAAACAATAAGGTGACAATAGAAAGTCCTTCCATACAATTACTGTACTTTGAAAATAAATGGATTAAATACCTCAAACAAAATAGAGTGGCTGAATGGAAAAACAAACGCAAGTTTATTCTACCTGCAAGAGACTCAGTTCATCTGCAAGGACTCACATACACTCAAAGTTAAGACATGGAAAAATATATTTTTTCAAAATAGGACAGGGATAGTTATGCTGTCATCAAACAAAATAGACTTTAAGCCAAAACCTATAACAACAAACACAATTATTATATGTGGAGAGAAAAATGATTCTATGGGAAGTAACCTCACAGGGTAATCTGATCATAAATTCCTAACTGGGCACGTCATTGTGGCTAGTCAAACCCGAGGCACATAACTTCTTTAGTAAAAGGATTAAGAATGCTCTGTCCATTGCTTCTGAGCATCTAGGATAATAAACCTTTGAAATGACTTTCTCAGACATCTCCTTCAAATGTATGACCACCCTTTCATATCCCTCCTTTTAAAGCATGAATAAGCATAATCACGGGGGGAAATAATCGTACTATCCTGTAATCATAGTCCCTGCCTTACTTTCTCCCACCTTCGTGCAAGCTTCTTTATGTTCCCGCCTTAATTTCAAATGCATTAAAGAAACTACAAACTGCTAATTCTTTGAAGCATTCTCAGTCTGTTGAGATTTTGTTTTGAGGTATATCCTCTGTTTGACTCAAACTCACAAATTTTCTACGAGTTTGGACATTTCTCTTTTTAAAATATTTTTATTGATTTTCAGAGAGGAAGGGAAAGGGACAGGGAGAGGGAGAAGGAGATAGAAACATCTACGATGGGAGAGACTCATTGATCGGCTGCCTCCTGCATGCCTCCTACTCGGGATCGAGCGCATAACCCGGGCATATACCCTTAACCAGGAATCAAACCCAGGGCCCTTCTGTCTACAGGGTGTCACTCTATCCACTGAGCCAAACCAGCCAGGATTGGACATTCCTTTTTCTTTCCTTTTTTTTTTTTTTAACATTTCTTACGTTGACATTTCCTTGGCATAGTACAGCAGGGTTCTGAAGAAGCCACCCAGATCAGCCCATGGACCTGGGGCTACGTACCAGCAGGAGACTACTGGGTTCTCCTGACTCCCCACTTTGCGTCAAGTGAACTTGGGTGAGATTTTCCCTGGAATCCCAAATCGACCTGCTTTAGATAGAGCAGTGGTTCTCAACCTTCCTAAGGCCGCAACCCTTGCATACAGTTCCTCATGTGGTGGTGACCCCCAACCATGAAATGTTGCTACTGTGATGCATCGTGATGTAAATATCTGCATTTTCCCATGGTCTTAGGCGACCCCTGTGAAAGAACCATTCTACCCCCCAGAGGGGTCGCGACCCACAGGTTGAGAACCACTGAGGTAGAGGTTCCTGGCTTTGTTGGAGCTGTCCCTGTGTAACTGTTCAGAATTTGTGCTTTTTAAAATGGGCTCAAAAGAAACATTAAATTTAACCTGGGAAACTGTGCCTCTGAGGTCAGTGAGCCGCATAACAGTCAATCTCCTTTTCACACTACAATAAATATGGAACCTCAACTTGCGAGTATCTACAGCAATGGGGAGATTTCACTAAAAGTCCTAGCTGCTTGGGATGGCTGGAATGGATCTCTTTTGATACCTCTAAATTAAACTTTCCGCATGCTCAGTTAGAAAAAGCAGGCTCTAAAATGGAACTGAACGAATGGAACACTTACCTTGATTGGAAAATAGAAGCTTCTAAAAGAAGCACAGATAAACTTTCTTCTCCTCAGGGAATTAATGAGACACTGTTAGAGACTGTGTCTGAACTAAATAAGGCATCCAAAATTGCTCAATGCCGGACACACCACTTCCTGTCTCCCGCTGCCCCACTACTGCACATGCTCCCTTTTCAAGACTTGCCCTCCCTTTCGCTTTCGCCTCTTCTCTAAGCCTCCTATACCACCGCTTTCGATTGACTTAGGGAAAACTAAGAGTATAAAGCTAGACCAAAAATAGCCTAGAAGAACCAGAAATTATGGCAGTTCTATATAAACTCCTATAGAGGATTTTATTTAAATCCTCTATAAATTCCTATAGAAGATTTCATTCATTCATTCATTCATTCATTCATTCATTCATAGCCAGTCTCAAGATGAGGAGCACTGGCAATAACTTACTGTCATTGGACTAAAGCAGAATTAAGAAATCTAACTAAAGATGTTCCGGATTCTTTCCCTCACCCTGTTGGTTTCACAAGTGAATTTGATTTAATGGTTAGACTACACGATCATGGCTGTTCTGACATGTTCCAACTAATACACCTATTGGTTTCTGAAAGCAAAATAGCAGAATGGCTAGGTAAAAGCCGATAGAAAATTCCTATAGAGGATTTTATTTGTTTGTTTGTTTGTTTGTTTATTGTTAATCTTCACCCAAGGATATTTTTTCCATTGACTTTTACAGGCAGTGGAAGGAAGGGGAAGAGACAGAGAAACATAGATTGGTTGCTTCCCGAACGTACCCCGACCCATGCTGGGGATTGAACCTGCAACCCAGATACGTGCCCTCAAACCCAGGACCATTCAGTCCAAGAGCTGACACTCTATCCAGTGAGCCAAACGAACTAGGGCTAGAGAGTATTTTTAAACAAGAGAAATAGACTGGGGAAATAACCCTTCCTGAGATTTCCTGTCCCCTTCCCTCCCCCCCCCGCAAAAAAAAATAGACCGGACAATATCCAACAATGTAGATGAAAACCTGATGCTTTCTTTGAACGTTTTGAAAATCTTTCAAACTGCATTCAGAATTCTCTTCAGAGAGTTTTAAGACTAATTAAAATAATCTAAAGCTCAATTCAACATTTCTGGAAAGACCAGATGAGGAGTTTGTAGTTCTGATTAAACAACATGAATTAAATTGGCCAACCACACATGCTGATAAACTAGAACCCTGACTGGACAATTATTTAAAGCTATTCAAAAAGAAGGGAAGGATAAAGCTACTAAAATTAGGAATTTACAGCTCCGGCACTAAGCAATCATGTCAGACCTCCCTGAAGGCCTTTTCAACCAGGGGAAAACAGGGACCACATTTACTCTTGAAAGCCTCGCCTGTGTGGCTCAGTTGGTTGGGCATCATCTCGTGCACCACGGGTATTGCTGGTTCGATTCCTGGCCAGGGTTCATGCAGCTGATTAATGTTTCGCTCTCTCCCTCTCCCTTCCACGCTCTCTAAAAATCAATTAAAAAAAATCTTCTTTTTAAAGGATTGTGAAAAGATGAAATTGAATTTAGTAATTGAAAGGAAACAGGAGCAAGCATAGGATTGCTCTGAGGATTGCAAAGGGACATTTCTTCTTCTTTTTACCAAAACTCAAGGGGAAATGAAAATCAGCATAAGAGGGAAAACTAAGAAGGCCTTTGTGGATACTTTGTCTTTACCTAATATCTACCAATGTCCTTTAAGTCTTGATGCAATCCTGAAATTAAGCTCATTATTCAAGATTACTTATACAAGATTACTCCATCCCCAGCAGGCAGCATGCAGAAGGCAGCCAATCAATGTTAATGTTTCTCTCTCATCGATGTTCCTATCCCTCTCCCTCTCTACTCCTCTCTCTCTAAATTAATAAAAAAATATATAGGGAAAAAAGGGGAGCTCATTATTCCATCTATGAGCCCTTGCAATTCTCCTATTCTTCCATTAAAGCAACTTAATAGTAAAGGATGAAGATTTGTACAAGAACTCAGAGCTATAAATAACATAGTTATTCCCAGACATTCTACAGTTCCATACCCTATTATCAGCCATTTCTGAGCACTGCCAATTATTTTTAGTAATACATTTACGTCGTGCCCTTTTTCAGCATTTCTGTAGAAAAAGACAGTTAATACGTCTTTTCCTTCACCTGGAAAGATCACCAATTTCCTTGGACTGAATGCCCAGGGATATACAGAATTCCACCTATTTCTTTCAAATACTAAAAGCTGATTTAAATGATGTTGATTTTCCCAGAGGTTCCAATTTATTCCAATATGAGTATGATTTACTTTTATGCTTTTAGCACATTAATAGACTTCCCAAAGGACACAATTTACCCATTACAACAGCTAGCCATAAAAGGACATAAGGTCTCAAAGGACATGCTTCAATTCTGTTTGCCCCAAGTAAAATACTTTAGTCATCTTATATCTAAAGATAGGCTGCTAATTAACCATGAAATACTCAGAGGAATCCTCTCCTTTCCTCTTCCAAGAACAAGAAACAACTTCGTAGTTTTGTGGGATTGACTGGATACTCTTGCAAATGGGTTCCAAATTTTTCATTAATGGCTCAACCTCTGTATGGCTTATTAAAATCAGACCAACCTGATTGAATCCAATGGGAGCCTGAAGTGAAACAAGCCATAGAATCTCCACAGGAAGAATTATTTAAAGCTTTTGCTTTTGGACATCCTAATCATACATTTCCTTTCTTTCTTTTCCTACATGAAAATAAATGAAATGCTTTAGGGGTCCTAAGTCAGAAATACAGACCTATGGGATATTAAAGCCAATAATTAGACTCAGTAGCAAAGGCCATCTCTACTACAGCCATGTTTTGCGAACAGACAGGAGAGATTTATGGGTTCTCCTTTAACTATTTATGTTCCTCATTCTGTTAAATCTTTGCTAAACTCTTAGGATACTCAGCATTACTCAGTCAGCCAACTGGTTTCTTGTGAAGTACTCATGCTTTCTGCACATAAAATTACTGTAGCTTGATGAAACACACACACACACACACACACACACACACACACACCACACACACACACACTTGACTTTTTACAGAGAGGAAGGGAGAGAGATACAGTAGTTAGAAACATTGATGAGAAACATGGATCAGCTGCCTCCTGCACACCCCCACTGGGGATGTGCCCACAACCAAGGTACATGCCCTTGATTGGAATCGAACCTGGGTCTGCAGGCTGATGCTCTATCCACTGAGCCAAACCAGTTATGGCTGATGTAACAGTCTTAACCCGGCAACTTTACTACCTTTATTAAAGGGTGAAGAAAATCATGGTCGCATTGTACTTACTGAACACTTTATTTAATACTCACCCAAGGATATGTTTTATTGATGAGAGAGAGAAACAGAGAAACACTAATGTGAGAAACATCAATCAGTTGCCTTTCATATATCCCCTGACCAGGAAATCAAACCCGCAACCTAGGTATGTGGCCTGACCTGGAATTGAACCCATAACTGTTTTGGTGTATGCAACAATGCTCCAGCCAGGGAATTAAAAAAATTCTCCCCCACCCCACCCCTTTTTATTGAATTTAGTGGTTTCAGGTGTACAATTCTACAACACATCATCTGTACTTTGTATTGTGTGTTCATTACCCCAAGTTAAGTCTCTGTCCATCACCATTTATCTCCCCTTTACCTTCTCTACCCACCTACTCTCGCCCTCTCCCTGGCAATCACCACATTGTTGTCCTGTTTTCTGTGCCCATTAGTGTTTTCCTCTTTTTTGCTTAATCCCTCCATCCCCCCACCACACACACACACAGCTGTCAAACTGCTAATGGGTCTGTCACTATTTGCTTGTTAGTTCATTTTTACTGAACACTTTCTTTTTTAAAAAAGGAAGCATTATTTTTTTATTATTATCTATATATATAAAAGCCTAAGCAACAGTCCGACTGTTTGACCATCCAACCGTTCGACCATCTGTCAGGTAGCTATGATGCGCACTGACCCCCGGGGGCAGACACTCAATGCAAGAGCTGCCGAGCTGCGGTGACTTGGCAGCTGCAGTTCTTGGGTGACACACCCTAGAACCAGAGAGGAGGGAGCCCAGTTCCAGGGTGCAGCACCCAAAAACCACCCTCTTGCAATCCTGGACCCCTTGGGGGATGTTGGAGAGTCAGTTTCAGCCCAATCCCTGCAGGCCAGGCCCAGGGACCCCACCTGCTGGAGGGACCCTATTCACTCTGCAGATGGCCTTCGAGCTGTGGTGCCACCTCAGGTGCAGCCGGCCAGGGAGAGACCACCAGAGGTTGGTTCCAGGGTGGGTCTGGCCCATCTTGCCCAGTCCCACCCTGCTGGCCACCTTCTAATTAATTTCCTTTCAATGTGCATGAATCTGTGCACAAGGGCATTAGTTTTAAATATATTTTATTGATTTCAGAGAGGAAGGGAGGAGGAGAGAGAGATAGAAACATCAATGATTGGCTACTTCCTGCACGCCCCCTACTGGGGATTGAGTCCAAAACCTGGGTTTGTGGCCAGACTGGGAATCGAACCATGACCTTCTGGTTCATAGGTTGACACTTAACCACTGAGCAACACTGGCTAGGCTACTGAACACTTTCTAGTTTGAAGGATTTACAGGAAACTCTTATTGACTTAATTTGGTTTACAGATGGATTTTAAAGAGGATCAGGGACATTACAGAGCTGAATTTGCAGTCACTTCCATTGTGGATTTAACCGAAAGGTTTTATTTACCTGAAATAAAATATGCTTGGCAAATCCAATTAATTGCTTTAACTCGAGCTTGTCAATTGCCAAAGATCCAATATCCAATATTTACAACAATCATCTCTATGCCTCTGGGGTAACTCATGAATTTAGGAGTGCTATGTAAACAATGAGGCTTCTTGACTTACTCAGGGCAGTCTATAAAAATTAAAAAAAAACAGGTTGCAGAATTATTAGATGTCATACAGCAATTGAGAAAATTTAAAATTATCAATATTTCAGGCCATTCTAAACCTACCACTATGGAAGCCAAAGGAAACAAATTAGCTGATGCTGCAGCAAAACAAGCAGCAGTAAGCAATCAAATTATCCAGACATGAGAATGTTCTTTGCTCCCTGCTAAATTAATAAGATTCTTTTTTTTCAGTTCCAAAACACAGCCACAAAAGAGTAAAAGAAGATATGGTGAAGAATATATACATTCCTATGTTCATAGCAGTGTTATTTACAATAGCTAAGATCTGAAAACAGCCTAAATGTCCATCAGTAATGAGTGGATATAAAATCTGTGAATGCTGGTTTGGCTCAGTGAATAAAATGTTAGCCTGTGAACTGAAGGGTCCTTGGTTTGATTAAGTGAAAGGCATGTACTTTGGTTGCATGCTCCTCCCCGGCCCACATCCTGGTCAGGGCACGTGCAGGAGGCAACCAATCTATGTGTTTCTCTCATATTGATATTCCTCTCTCTTCCACTCTAAAAATTAATGGAAAAATATCTTCAGGTGAGGATTAAAAAAAAAAAAGCTGTGTACACTTACACAATGGAATACTAGGCAACTATTAAAAAAAGTTTCTTACGCTTTGAGACAGCCTGGATTAACCTGGGGATTATTATGTTAATCAAAAAAAGCCAGTCAGAGAAAGACAAGTATCACATGATCTCACTCATATGTGGAATCTAATGAACAAAATAAACTGATGAACAACATAGATCCAGAGGCATGGATATGTGGAACAGACTGACAGATCTCAGAGGAGAAGGATGGAGAGTCAGGAAGAGATGAACCAAAGAACTTATATGCATAGCCCATGCACCCACAATGTGGTGAAGGCCCTAGGGTAAGGCCAGGACTAGGGGAAGGGGGGCAAAAGGGGAGACATGGGGGACATCTATAATACTGTCAACAATAAAAATAACGCTTTACATTTACTAAAAAAAATAAAAAACCTCACAAGATTGTATAATAAACTAGAAGCCTGGTGCTTGAAATTCGTGCACAGGGGTGTGTGTCCTTCAGCCCAGCCTGCACCCTCTCCAACCTGGGACCCCTCAAGGGATGTCTGATTGCCCACTTAAATGGGCAGTTGGACATCCTTCTCACAATCTAGGACTGCTGGCTCCCAACTGCTCACCTGCCTGCCTTCCTGATTGCCCTTAACTGCTTCTGCTGGCCAGCTTCATCACCTCCTAACGACTCTCCTGCCAGCCTGATTGATACCTAACTGCTCCCCTGCCAGCCTGTTTGCCCCTAACTGCCCTCCTCTGCAGGCCTTGTCTTCCCCCAACTGCTTTCCCCTGGAGGCCTGGGTCCCCCCCAACTGCCCTTCCCTGCAGGCCCAGTTGCCTCCAACTTCCCTCCTCTGCTGGCTTGGTCACCCCCAACTGCCCTCCCTTGCAGGCCTGGTCTCTCCCAACTGCCCTCCCCTGCTGGTCATCTTGTGGCAGTCATCTTGAGTCCACATGGGGGCAGCCATCATTGACCACATGGAGGCAGCCATCTTGTGTGTTGGAGTGATGGTCAATTTGCATATTATTCTTTTATTAGATAGGATAAGCTTTACTGTATGTACATTCTTTTAAAAATTGTGCTGCAAGAAACTTTCTGGAAATTACTTTGTTCATAAATTGACCAACCCAAGGAATACTGGTTTAACAGACAATTCACAATTGCTTACAAAGAGACCAACATTCTGCCACCCTGATGCTGCTTTTTCAAGAATTGATTTAAAGCTGTTTATTAAGAAAAAAGACAGAACATTTGACAACCCCTTGCTCCTTCTATAATTGAAAAGATTCAGACAGAGAAACCTGTTTCAGAAAGAGCATCTTAGGATGCAGCCTTCACCTAATTAGAATTAAGTGTGGAAAGCAAGAGGGCTTCAGGCAGGTGCTTGTTTGCTCAATACCTCCGCCCTCATGTCTCATAGTTTCTCAGTCTCCTGGAAAGAATTTTGCTGCCATGTGTGTTCCTTGCTGCTCTTCCTCACTGCCTGCAAATCGCCTATTCTCACTTCTGAAATTGAACACCTTGTTTCCCCCTTTTTTCTTTGTCCAAAATACAGCATGCCTTATATAGACAATGCTGCCTCACTGTCTTTAGAATTTTCATGGATTTATTATGTCTATGTGAATTACCCATATATTAAACTTTGATCTTCTCCTGTGAAGAAGAAGAAGAAGAAGAGGAAGAAGAAGAAGAAGAAGAAGAAGAAGAAGAAGAAGAAGAAGAAGAAGAAGGAGAAGGAGAAGGAGAAGGAGAAGGAGAAGGAGAAGGAGAAG